>JBBGZY010000770.1:0-509138 GCA_037952925.1 Lithobates clamitans | reverse complement strand
GTAGTTATTCACAATGGACTTGTTATAGGTTCGACCTTTATGGTGCGTTTTAGCAGACCTAAAATGGTAGAATATGAGCCAGTCCTACAAAATGCAGCACACAGACAGAACCCCAGAGCAAGGCACTAATTGCAACGTGTAGGTTCGAATGCAACACACAGACAATACAGCACATAAGATGGACGCAACGCGTAGGACCAAGCCACATAGGACAGAAGTCAACACCTAGAGCTGACAATGCACAGGACCCAATTCAGCACAAAGGAAAAAAAAAAAGTGCCCAGGGCAGTTGACCCTCCTGCCCTCCCCCTATCCCAGTCCTGGATGCCATTGACAATTAATGGCACTGCCATGTATCTCCTAGAAGGAATTGCATTTCTATGTTCATAAGACCAAACATGAAGCTAAAAGGACAGAACGCAGCACCGTGGAGGAACACAACATACAGGACCAAACATGGCGTACAGGACAGCACGCAGCACGGGAAGAACGCCACAATGGGGTAGACACGTGCAGTTTGTTTAGTTCCGAATCCTTTAATAAATTTAGACAAAATTTGTTAATTCGGAAAGATCCTGAATTTTCAGATATTCAAAAATCTGGAAATTTGGAAATCCAAAAATCAGAATGAAAATCCAAAAAAACCTGAAAATGCGAAAATCTGAAATACCAACTATTAAATTATAGGTATTGGAATAACCTTTCAAATTTGGCTGTTAGTGAACGTAACGAATACGAATTTAATCTGAAGTTACGAATTATCCGAAATAGCGAATGCCGCATCTAAACAAACGGAACATAAAAAATAAATAAAAAAATACTAATAATAATACTAACAAAAAATAATAATGTTTATTATTAATTTGTTCCATCCCATTTGTTGAGATGTGGCATTCATTATTTTGGATAATCGTAACTTCGGATAAATTCGTATTCGTTACGCCAAATTTGAAAGGAAATTCCAATACCTAGAATTTAATAGTTAGTAATAGTTAGTATTTCAGATTTTCGAATTTGCAGGTTTTTTGGATTTTCATTCTTCTTCTTTTTGGAGTTCGAAACTTCGAGATTTTTGAATATCTGAAAATTTCGATCTTTCCGAATTAACGCATTTTTGTCTAAATTTGGATAAATTCGTATTAGTTTCAAATTTGGCTGTTAGTGAACGTAACGGATACGAATTAATCTGAAGTTACGAATTATCCGAAATAACGAATGCCGCATCTAAAACAAATGAAAGGGAACAAATAAATAAAATAATAAAAAGTTATTATTAGTAATTTTATTATTATTAATTTGTTCCGTTCCATTTGTTTAGATGCGGCATTCGTTATTTCGGATAATTCGTAACTTCGGATAAATTCGTATTCATTACATTCCACTAACAACCAAATTTGAAAGGAAATTGCAATACCTATAATTTAATAGTAGGTTATTATTTAGACATTTCGAAATTGCCTTTCTCATTTTTGAATTCCGAAATTCCGAATTCTGAATTGAGAAAAAAAATAAATAAATAAATAAAATAATTAAACGAAAAATAACAAAATTTTAAATGTCCACAATGGGGGGGGCCTTTACGAAGCATGGAGGAGACAGCATTTGGAGCCGCTGTGCATGGCAACCAATCAGCCGTTATCTTTCCTTTTCAAAATCCTTTTAAATTTTCTGCCTTTTTTTGTTTGTTTAGCAAAAAATTAAAAACCCCAGCAGTGATTAAATACCACCAAATTAAAGCTCTATTTGTGTGAAAAAAATGATAAAAATGTCATATGTGTACAGTGTAGCACGACCGCGCATTGTCATTGAAAGTGCGACAGCGCTGAAAGCTGAACATTGGCCTGGGCAGGAAGGGGGTGACATTGCCCGGTATTGAAGGGGTTAAATGTATATTGTTATAGGAATAATAAAAAAAAAAAAAAAAAAAGTGATTTTGTGCGTAGAAGGCCCCCAGATATTTACATGATTTTTTTTTTGTGGTTTAGGCGTGCTCAAGCAGGCGATTCTAACAACAAATATAAACAGGTAATCTGGTGACGTGTTCGTCTTTGGTTTATATTATAATCTCATTCTGCAATCCCAGACTCTCTCTCCCACATTCCTTTATGGTCTTTGCATCCTATAGAAGCCTCACGCCTCGCTGCGGAGGTGTGGGTGTGAATTCTGATAATATTTATTTTAATTATAAAATGACAAAAAAAAACAAAAAAAAACAAATACTCCTCTGTATTGAAGCTGTAGTTTTCCCAGCACGCAGTACCGCCTGCCGTCCTGAAGGTGGTGCTACAATCTGCACTTAATTTTTGAAAAACAAAAAAAATTGAGTAAAAATGTTTTTTTTTTTCTTTCTATTCCCTCAAATCGCGGGGCCGCAAGTGCTTTTCCCTCTCACAAAAAAACAGCCAAATAGATAACGAAATCAGATGCCGATTACCCCACATTAGACATTTTCAGAGGCTTCCTCTTTCCGCTGAGGTTTTATTAAGTTCTGTTTTTTCCCGAGATCTCTGGAAAGGGGCAGACTGTCCAATCAGAGGCCAATCGCTGACATTCCGTGGATCTGAAAATTTATTGAGTTCACAGAATTTAAATATTCATTTTCCCCAGCAATGGTTTTCAGAACAGGAAGTGGAGTGTGTGTGTGTGTGGGGGGACTAGAGACTTATGGCTGTCTGGGGTCTTCCTGCACCAGTGACAACCTCTTCCCCCATTTCTTGTACAGGTGTCACCAGGACAGGAAGGAGGCAAAATCTCCCCAATGAGGGTCACAGACAGAAATACAGCCAGACAAGAATGTGTAACTAATGACTCCAAAAGCAATAAATAAATAAAAAAATTAAAATAAAATAAATATAAAAAAAAAAAAAAAAAAAAGGGGTGGGGCTATTATTAGGGCTTTCAAATTATTGTCTGATGTTGCAGAAATTGGGGTGATCTGAGGAGTGAAGGTGCAGGAATTGGGGTGATCTGAGGTCTGATCGTGAAGGAATTGGGATGGTGGAATTTTCAGTGTTCACACCACATATACACTATATTATCACATGGACAATATGGACCTTGCTTTGTACACTGGTGTGCAGTCATGTTGGAACAGGAAGGGGCCCGTCCCCAAACTGTTCCTACAAAGTTGGGAACATGAATTGTCCAAAATGTCTTGGTATGCTGATACCTTAAGAGTTCCCTTTACTGGAACTAAGGGGCCAAACCCAACCCCCTGAACAACAACCCCCCCACACCATAATCCCCCTCCACCAAATGATTTGGACCAGTGCACAAAAGCAAGGTCCATAAAGACATGGATGAGCGAGTTTGGGTGGAGGAACCTGACTGGCCTGCACAGAGTCCTGACCTCAATCAGATAGAACACCTTTGGGATGAATTAGAGCAAAGACTGCGAGCCAGGCCTTCTCATCCATCATCAGTGCCTGAGCTCACAAATGCTCTTCTGGAAGAATGGTCAAACATTCCCATAGACACTCTCCTAAACCTTGTGGACGGCCTTCCCAGAAGAGTTTGATGAAGCTGTTATAGCTGCAAAGGGTGGGCCAACTCATATTGAACCCGACAGACTAAGACTGGGAGGTCATTAAAGTTCATGTGGGGGTAAAGGCAGGCGTCCCAATACTTTTGACAATATAGTGTATTTCAGGTCTGTGTGTCGCCCCCTAGGGGCGGCGTGTGTCATAGCACTTCCTGCCCTCTGTATAAAGCGGACACGGCGGGTGGTGCGGAGGGGATACAATCTATCGGATGCAGGAAATTGTTGAAGACCTCAATGGCAAACGTCAGCACCTCGCCGTTCTTCCTGGAAGACTTGGCAGGGGATCATGGGAAACAAAGCCCGGCCATGTCCAAGAATGTCGCTGTTAGCGCATTCATAGTTATTCATAATGATATTAACCATTCAATTATTTTTTTAATAAATCATTTATATAATATTATTAATACATATTATATTTAATGATTATGGTTTCACAATATCATATATTATATATAAAAATTAAAAATGTATTATTATAAAAATTAAGATACACAGGAACATGCGATCATCTTATCCTATCTTCTAATGCCTTAACATCATCATATTGTACTGTCCTAATAAAAACTGACTCCCATATAGAAGAACTGCTACGTCTACATTAGGGATTCACTGATACCATTTTTTTTTTTTTTTTTTTTACAACGATTACAAAGTACCGATATTTTTTTTACTTTTTTTTTTTTTTTTTTTTTTTTAAGTACTCGCCGATACCAATTATCGATACCTACTGCAACTGTTTTGTTTTCACTTCAGCTGTCAGCAATGCTACAAAGCATTAAAAAAGTTATTTACAAATTAATAAATTGTTTTTTTATTTTGCGCTTTTTCAATATGAAATGCGTAAATATGTTAAAATATATGTGTAAAAATATTTAACAAAGCAAACAAAAGAAAAAAAAAAGTTTTAAATTTATCGTTTACAAAATATATGTGGAAAAAAAAAAAGCAGGAAAATAGTATTAATTACGATTTTCCTTCTTTTTTTTTTGTTCACGTATATTTCTTGAACGATAAAAAATGAAAAAACTTTTTTTTTTGTTGCTTTGTTGGTGAATATTTTTACATACACACACACACATTTATTTATACATTTCACATTGAAAAAGCGCAAAATTACAAAAAGAAAAAAAAAACAATTTATTGGAGGCGAATAGGGAGTTAATTAAGGCTGATTAGAGTAAATGAAGGGTTAATAAGAGGTTAAAACAGAGGAAAATTTGTTCATCCTTTGATCTGCAGATGAAGAAACAGAAAGATACAAAAAAGAAACAATGTTTTTTATTTTAGTGTTTCAGCAGCTGAGCAATGTTGTTAATAAACAATGCAGGCTGCTTTTTTTTTTTTTTTTGACAGTGCATTACCGATCTTCTTTAACACTTCAGCTGTCAACAGGGGAGACCCCACTGACAGCTCAAGGGAACCGAGCCCTGAAGGTGCATTTGCATGAGTACCGATACTTGTGCAAATACTCGGTATCGATACCGATACTAGTATCGGTGCAATCCTAGTTTACATGGACACACGCGGGGGGGGGGGGGGGGGAAGACATATTACAGACGGGGTGTGCATGGTGACTAGACCTGCGTAGTGATTGCCTTTTACTGTTCCTCTTTATCAATGCAAAGCCATGCTGACTGAAGGCACGTGTGACTTATCCTGACGTCTCGGCAGTCGTTCCAAAAACAGATCACCCCCATCCCTCCCCCCTCTAAATATAGAGACCCAACAGAGGCAGAATCTTCCATAGTGCATATGAAATATCACAATGAAAATATGGAACAACAAAAATGTGAATGATGTAATTTAGTAATCCAATAGATTTAAACTGTATCAAAATCAAACCTTTTTTTTAGTTTTAGAAAAAAAAAAAATATATATAATAATAATAAATATATATATATATATATATATATATATATATATATATATATATATATATATATATATATATATATATATATATATCGCAATAGAAATAATAATAATAATAATAATAATAATAATAAGGAATGTTTGGGGTGTTATTTTTTTTTTTTTTTTTGCTGTAACTTTTCTTTTCTGGAGACACAACAGGAAGTGAGAGAAAAGTGAGCGGAAATCCTCTCTTTATGGTCACAAAAATAGGCGTCCCCATTGGAGGATTTCCTTTCCATTCCTGTTCTGGTGACAACGTTAACATTTGGAATTTCCCTAACACTTCCTGTCTCTGCCACAACCGTCAGCAGAATTCCTTTCCCCCCCCCCATTGGCAGCGACCAACGATTGCAGCGACCCATAACGTCAGGAATTCGCTTTCTCTGATTATCAGTGGCATCTGATTGGCCGATTGCCGGCCCATTGCACTGGATCTCACGTACAAGCCCAACCTGTACGCAGCACATGGTGGCCCGCAGGCGGAATGGCGCGTTGTGTCGTTACCTTTGGCTGGAACGCTACAAAGGGTTTGGCCGGCTTGGGTTTGGCCTCCACCTCCTCCTCCGAGTCCTCACTGTAACTCTCGAACTCGCTGGAGCTCCAGCCCGTGTCCTGGAAGTCGCCCGCCAAGCCTACGTTCTCGTAGATCAGGTGGTGTCCCAGCCCTGCAGGGGGAGGAGTTAAAGGAGATGAGCCCCTCTATAGAGATTAGTGCGAGTCCCTTAAAGCTGGAGTTTACTCGGCTTATATTTGGTTGTCCCCCCCCCCCCCAACCAACATTAATGAGAATTTTAAATAAAACCTTTTTTTATTATTACACACCTTATTTTACACCCAGTGTGCTTCTCTATGCAATGCAGGCAGATCATGGCTGGTGGGAGGGGCCTGTACATAGCTTCCTGAAAACATTGCAGCCCTCCGGCCTCAGCCCTGATACAAGTAGTAGGAGGAGTTATGCAAATATCAAAAATGCCTGGATGGGTGGGTGTTTCTAGGCAGGCTGTATTTGCATAGGTAAACACCCACATGTGGTGCTGAGACTCCATAATTGAAAGAACTATTTTTTTTCCCATTAAAATTCTAATATATATATATATATTAATAATTTTAGAATTTTAATGGAAAAAAAATATTATTTTTATTTTTATTTTTTGTATAAAATGTATACTTAATGATTATAAGAAATATATAAAAAATTTTACGGTTATTATAATAAAATAATCATCATTAAATAAAAAAGTAGATAAATATTATATATTTTATTTAAATGATGATTATTTTATAATACTAATAACTGTAATTTTTTATATATTTTTCATAATAATCATTAAGTATATATTTTAACAACAACAATTATAAAATATATTCAATATATTTTTTATTTATAACAAAAATCATATAATTTTATTTTAATCTTTTTATAATAATAATATAATATATATATAATATATATAACCCCCCCCCCCCCCCCCCCCCCCTTTGCCTCTCCTGGAATTTGCAATTACCAAATAGACATTGAAATATTGTATTATAAAATAACAAAAAAAAAAGAAGAAGAAGAAGGAAGAGCTTATTGGCTCCACCCCTCTCCCCCCACCAGGACTGCTTTGGTCCCCATGAAAGCCCCAGGAAGCCAGCCACACTTACCATCCTGGCTTTCATGCTCACCGGGAACGTCGTCGTAAATCACACCGTCTCCGAAGCTGCGAGAACCCGATAAACCTGAAATACAAAAACGTCTTCAACCACCATCCGTCAGCATACATTAGTACAACTTAGGAATTAGTCTACGATGACACACCCCAAGCCTTTTCTGGAATGTAAATTAAAGGATGATGATGATGATGATGATGATGATTTTGAAGGGCAGGTTTCACCCAACGTATTTATGTGATGAGCGATCTGCTGATGTAAGCGGCACGTGTCTGTCAGCTATTGTAGGTTCTTCCTGCTCGTGTTCTGTAGATTCTGAGCAGTGCAAACGAGGACATCGGGGATAAAGTGGTGATGAGCAACCGCATCTGAATTTATTGTGACCACATAATTAGTGTGGGAGATATAAGGAAAAAACAAAATGTGTGATGGGGGAGGGGGGGGGGGGCATTGGAATGTAAGCTCTTCTGGTACAGAGACTGATGTGATTGGCTCAGTGAACTCTGTACAGCGCTGCGGTATATGTCAGAGCTATGTAATTGTATAATAATTAAAATATTATTATTATTATACAATTATATAGCTCTGACATATACCGCAGTGCTGTACAGAGATCACTGAGCCAGTCACACCAGTCTCTGTACCAGAGGAGCTTACACTCTAATGTCCCCTCCCCCACAGTCACTCACTATTATTGTTATAATTATACATTTATATAGCTCTGACATATACCGCAGCGCTGTACAGAGAATGCTGAGCCAGTCAGTCTCTGTACCAGAGGAGCTTACACTCTAATGTCCCCCACAGTCACTTATTATTATTATTATTATTATTATTAAGACTGATGTGACCGGCTCCGTGTTCTCTGTACAGCGCTGTGGTATATGTCAGAGCTACATAAAATTGTATAATAACTAATAATAGTGTGTGAATTGTAGGGGGGACATTAGAGTGTAAGCTCCTCTGGTACAGAGACTGATATGATTGGCTCAATGATCTCTGTACAGCGTTGCGGTATATGTCAGAGCTATATAATTGTATAATAACTAATAATAATAGTGTGTGATTGTAGGGGGGATATTAGAGTGTAAGCTCCTCTGGTGCAGAGACTGATGTGGCTCAGTGTTCTCTGTACAGCACTGTGGTATATGTCGGCATTATATGATCAGAAAATAATAAAACTCACGTTTTTTGCTCAGACTCTTGCGAACGATGTTGCCGTGGCCCTCCACCTTCCCCCGACCTCTGGGATCCCCATTACTGACAATGGATGGAGACCTGCGGGAACAAAGGGGGGGGGGGGTCAATGGGACTTCAGCCAGAAACATTGTATCCACTTTAAGTGACGGGATTGGGAGGGAGGGGGGTGGACACCATAAAAGTCATTTCCTGAGCACTGACCCAATTCCTGGCCCCTCCGGGCCCCCTTCCTCTCCGCACACATCGCACACCCTCCGCTCTTGCTCCTCTACGGGGCGCACACAGCCCGTCCTACACGGCGGTGGAGCTCTTTATAGGAAGTCTAGAGGTGGAAGTATTGTGCTGAAATTTCCTGGAGAGTTTTAGGGGAAGCTCGCAGAGAGAGAGAGAGAACACACAATACCTCCTTGTTCCACCTGTCATTTGTCCGCCGATAACCGACAAAACTAACCGGCTGAGACCGTCAACTGACTCCATCATAAAAAGGAAGGACCCATCCACAACAACAACATGTGCGTTGGGTCGAGTTGGGACGCAATGACAACCCAAAGTACAATGTTTCCAATAGGCCTAGCGCCAGGTGAAAATGGAACTTTTTTAAATTTAAAAACGCAGAACGCCACAATATGTCTGAAAGGGGAAAAAAAAAAATTAGTACTCACCTTACAATCCTCATCTCTGCACTCAGTGAGGACATAACATCCGTACTCTGGCTTGCTGCTTCCTCTGTGTGTAAATATTTATGTTTTTGATTGCATTGCTGTAGATTGTTTTGTGTGTTGGGGGTGGGAGGGGGGGGGGGGAAGGTTGGCCATCAGCAGGGGCCACCCCCAGGGATGTCTTATTTTTTGTACTTGGCATCCTACTCCTGCAGGTGGCGCTATAACCAAGTAATGATCCAAGTACTTGTTCACACCTGCAGCCGCATATCATGTTGAACATGCTGTAGAGCGCATTTGAAGGGTTCACACCGCCCACACACTAAACTGCATCAACAGCTCCACCCCCCCCCCCCCCCTCTTTTTTAAAATTTTTTTTTAAACTTTATGTAAAGTGCACAAAATGACACTTCATTCATGTTGGGTGCGTTGCTGACTGTACATTGCCAAGCGGCAGAGACGTAACTAGAACCTTCAGGGCCACGGTGCAAGAAACCGTAAAAGGACCCAACCCCCCCCCCCCTCCCCCGACCGCCGGGACCCTTTCCATCGGTCCTAGGGCCCTTTCCATCAGTTTCGGGGCCCTTCCCGCCAAACCAGGGGCCCCTCCTGCTGATCCTGGGACCTTTTACTCCCGTCACAAAGCCCTTTTTTAAACCCCAGGTCACACTGCTGCAACTCATCATGCGACTTGCGGCACAAAGTCACATGACAAGTCAAAACACATTTATTTCAATGGGTGGCTTCTTAATCAAAGCGACAAAAAAAAAAAAAAAAAAGGAAGGATCCTGCACTACTTTTCTGCGATGCAAATCAAGTGCCACCGACCGCAATGTTGAATCACAAAAGTCGCAAGGAAAATCGTAAGCAAGTCGTGTGATTTTGGGGTTGCAGCAGTGTGAAGCGAGCGTTACGGTCCCGCATCGGGGCCCCTTCACATGTTCTGTAGCGGGGCCCCCTTCCTGCCATCTTGGAGACCAGCAGAGGTTTCAATAATGATCAGAATAAGAAATAAATCGGTGATTGGGAGGAGATTGGTTCGGATTGTATTACCGATCAGCTGGCTGGAATCGCCTACAGATTGGTGGGTGTGTGGGCAGCGGTTGGGAAGCCATAGACGGGAGATGACAGGTACTCCATCCAGAAAGAAGATCTCGTGGCTCTGGAGCACCAGACAGACACTGGAAGGCTGGGAGGGAGGAAGGAAGAAGACAGGCAGAAAAATCTTGTCTGATCCCCATTGTTATCCTTCTGAGAAGCCGACACCCAGAGATACAGCACATATCATGTGACCACTCATACCTGAGCCAAAAGATACAAATCCCTCAGGTCTATAGAGAAAAGTCATTGCTCAGCTACCTGCTGCCTGGCTGGTATGGCGATCCTGTGGCTTCAATGCTTTCTGAGTCCTGTGTACGGGGAATTCGATTGTTTCTTTTATAATCAGCGACTTGGAAAGTACTGAAGCTACAAAACAGCCAAGCGGACAGCATTTCCAGTAGGGGATCAGCTGTTGCAGCCCATAGTATAGGCCTCCTTTATCTGGAGTGTCAACAGTAAATCAGCGATAGGGGCACCCCCATAGTCCCTCTCATCCGGCAGCATTGGAAATCTAGGGGGTCCCTCTCAGCCGGCAGCATTGGAAATCTAGGGGGTCCCTCTCAGCCGGCAGCATTGGAAATCTAGGGGGTCCCTCTCAGCCGGCAGCATTGGAAATCTAGGGGGTCCCTCTCAGCCGGCAGCATTGGAAATCTAGGGGTCCCTCTCAGCCGGCAGCATTGGAAATCTAGGGGGTCCCTCTCAGCCGGCAGCATTGGAAATCTAGGGGGTCCCTCTCAGCCGGCAGCATTGGAAATCTAGGGGGTCCCTCTCAGCCGGCAGCATTGGAAATCTAGGGGGTCCTTCTCAGCCGGGCAGCATTGGAAATCTAGGGGGTCCCTCTCAGCCGGCAGCATTGGAAATCTAGGGGGTCCCTCTCAGCCAGCAGCATTGGAAATCTAGGGGGTCCTTCTCAGCCGGCAGCATTGGAAATCTAGGGGGTCCCTCTCAGCCGGTAGTATTGGAAATCTAGGGGGTCCCTCTCATCCGGCAGCATTGGAAATCTAGGGAGTCCCTTTCAGCGGCAGCATTGCAAATCTAGGAGGTCCCTCTCAGCCGGCATCATTGCAAATCTAGGGGGTCCCTCTCAGCCGGCAGCATTGGAAATCTAGGGGGTCCCTCTCAGCCGGCAGCATTGGAAATCTAGGGGGTCCCTCTCAGCCGGCAGCATTGGAAATCTAGGGGGTCCCTCTCAGCCGGCAGCATTGGGAAATCTTGGGGTCTTTCACAGCCGGCAGCATTGGAAATCTAGGGGGTCCCTCTCATCCGGCAGCATTGGAAATCTAGGGGGTCCCTCTCATCCGGCAGCATTGGAAATCTAGGGGGTCCCTCTCAGCCGGTAGTATTGGAAATCTAGGGGGTCCCTCTCAGCCGGTAGTATTGGAAATCTAGGGGGTCCCTCTCAGCCGGCAGCATTGGAAATCTAGGGGGTTCTTCTCAGTCGGCAGCATTGCAAATCTAGGGGGTCCCTCTCAGCCGGCAGCATTGCAAATCTAGGGGGTCCCTCTCAGCCGGCAGCATTGGAAATCTAGGGGTCCCTCTCAGCCGGCAGCAATTGGAAATCTAGGGGGTCCCTCTCAGCCGGTAGTATTAGAAATCTAGGGGGTCCCTCTCAGCCGGTAGTATTGGAAATCTAGGGGGTCCCTCTCAGCCGGTAGTATTGGAAATCTAGGGGGTCCCTCTCAGCCGGCAGCATTGGAAATCTAGGGGGTTCTTCTCAGTCGGCAGCATTGCAAATCTAGGGGGTCCCTCTCAGCCGGCAGCATTGCAAATCTAGGGGTCCCTCTCAGCCGGCAGCATTGCAAATCTAGGGGGTCCCTCTCAGCCGGCAGCATTGCAAATCTAGGGGGTCCCTCTCAGCCGGCAGCATTGGAAATCTAGGGGGTCCCTCTCAGCCGGCAGCATTGGAAATCTAGGGGGTCCCTCTCAGCCGGCAGCATTGGAAATCTAGGGGGTCCTTCTCAGCCGGCAGCATTGGAAATCTAGGGGGTCCTTCTCAGCCGGCAGCATTGGAAATCTAGGGGGTCCCTCTCAGCCAGCAGCATTGAAAATCTAGGGGGTCCCTCTCAGCCGGCAGCATTGGAAATCTTGGGGTCCTTCACAGCCGGCAGCATTGGAAATCTAGGGGGTCCCTCTCAGCCGGCAGCATTGGAAATCTTGGGGTCCTTCACAGCCGGTAGTATTAGAAATCTAGGGGGTCCCTCTCAGCCGGCAGCATTGGAAATCTAGGGGGTCCTTCTCAGCCGGCAGCATTGGTAATCTAGGGGGTCCCTCTCAGCCGGCAGCATTGTAAATCTAGGGGGTCCCTCTCAGCCGGCAGCATTGGAAATCTAGGGGGTCCCTCTCAGACGGTAGTATTGGCACCCCTCTCAGCTGGCAACATGGACACCCCAAGTGTTCCTCCCAGCTGGCAGCATGGACACCCCGGGGGTTCCTCCCAGCATGCACACCCAAAGGGTTCCTCTCATCTGGCGGCATGGACACCCCAAGGGTTCCTCCCAGCTGGCGGCATTGACACCCCCGGGGGTTCCTCCCAGCTGGCGGCATGGACTCCCCAAGGGTTCCTCCCAGCTGGCGGCATGGACACCCCAAGGGTTCCTCCCAGCTGGTGGCATGGACACCCCAAGGGTTCCTCCCAGCTGGCGGCATGGACACCCCAATGGTTCCTCCCAGCTGGCGGCATGGACACCCCAATGGTTCCTCCCAGCTGGCGGCATGGACACCCCAATGGTTTCTCCCAGCTGGCGGCATGGACACCCCAATGGTTCCTCCCAGCTGGCGGCATGGACACCCCGGGGGTTCCTCCCAGCTGGCGGCATGGACACCCCGGGGGTTCCTCCCAGCTGGCGGCATTAACACCCCAGGGGTTCCTCCCAGCTGGCGGCATTGACACCCCCGGGGGTTCCTCCCAGCTGGCGGCATTGACACCCCCCGGGGGTTCCTCCCAGCTGGCGGCATTGACACCCCCCCGGGGGTTCCTCCCAGCTGGTGGCATTGACACCCCCCCGGGGGTTCCTCTCAGCTGGCGGCATGGACACCCCCGGGGGTTCCCCTCAGCTGGCAGCAGAAAAAAAAAAAGCGCAATGCCCCTACAACAACGGTAGTTTTGGTGATTGGCCGTGTCAGTATGTGGGCATTGGGGCAATTCTACATGAATTGTATTGCAAAGCACGATATCATATATTATCACAATGCATTTTGTTACACCAAAACGTAAACCGACTCATAGCAGATCCGTGTATTACCATCACAGTGCAAATCAGAGCTTCACCATTCAATCTTCACAGACAGAAAGGGGCTGGCCATACACTATACAATCAGATTGTACAATCTCTCTGTACAACGTCCTTCAGAGTTACCAAAACTATGTGAAAAAAACCTAAAACAACCTATCCAATCAGACAGGCGATTGTGCTACATATGTATGCTCAGCCTCACCACACACATTACAATCTCCTTTAGATCTACTAAACAACTATGTAGCACAAGAGTCCGCCTGAATGGATACAACCTAACTTATGATAGATAAAAAGGTAGCTCCTCATAGTAACGAAATTTGGAAGATCTATAGTAGATTGTACAACGATTATACGGTCACATTGTAACGTGTGTGTGGTGATCCACTTCTGGGCACAAGATTTAACCCCTTGATGACAAGCGACTGATTCAGAGCGGACAGAGTTTAACATCTCCGCGATCGATCGGAATCTCGCATGTTGTGAAGCCCAAAAAGTGACAAAGAGCCGCCGCGTACTGCGCCACTGCGTCTGTGGGCGATTTTTTTGTCAATGGAACCGGTTCCTTCGCACGTGTGCGACCTTCATTTGAAAACGATCGCATGGAACAGCGCTAGTCATCAGTCAGCAGTAAATAAGCAACACCTCCCCCCCCCCCTTCCCAAAAATAAACCACCCCAACCAATCACCAGACGCCGGCCAGTTCTCGATGCCTCACGAATCGCCGACTCGTCTCCAACGTCTGCGGACAGAGTCAGACAGAACGAGAGTAGGCGCAGCTGGTAAAAGCGGACACCTAGACCGCGGCGCAGTACCACAGAGGGTGGCGATGAAGGGAGAGGAAGGGGTTACGAGTCGTAAAGAAGAAGCCTTTATAAAAAGCGATTCAGTTTTCATAGATGGGAGTCGCAGAGCGTCCCAGACGCACAATACCTGCGTTTAACCCTTCGCCGCCCCCCCCTCGGCCGGCGTCCCGTCCTCAGGATTCAGCGGCAGGAAGTGGGAAGCCTCATTTACACCCGGCTCTCCTCTACTCCCGGGCCTCGTTCTCATCCCACACCCTCCCTTCTCCCCCCTCCTCCTCCTCCGTCTGCCTCTCCCAGGACCGAGCAGACACAACACTTCCCACAACTTCCCACACCATGTGAATGACCCCCCTTGTACCATTTCATAGTAGCGGGGGCGGGGGGGGGATGGGCAAAAAAAAAAAAAAAAATCACATCTATTTTCAATAGACGCAGCGGCCGAGTTTAGGCAAGGTTCACGTCTTTACAAGGCAAGGACGCACGTACGATTATGCGCATTTTTAAACGCACGTGAACGAACGAGATATCGCACCAAAGACGTCCACGTACTTTTTTTTTTTTTTAATGCAGCACACCACAACGAGCATTATTAAGTTGCCACGCGTTGTGGAGCGCCGCAACACATTCGGCCCCATTCACACCTCTGCCTTCCCAGAAATGCGCGTTTCGATTATTTCCAAGGCCTCATGGGCACTGGACGTTTTGCCAACTCTCCTAGATGCCTTTCCTCCTGGCAGCAGCAGAAAGAATAATAATAATAATAAAAAAAAAAAAAATTTAAAAAAGCCTGATGTTTGTAAAAACGCGCGTCAAGCGCTCGGGCGTTAATACATTTTATTGGCCAGAATAACAACTTATTGTGGCTGTTGAAATTGGCGCGCCTAGCTTTAATGCGTGTTTAAGAGGCATCAAGCGGTTTTTTGTCTGCCAAAAAGCTGCTTCTCCTGGATGTGCTGTGAGGTTTTTTTTTTTGTTTTTTTTTCTGCCTATTGGTTCACAGCAGTGTGGCTTTTAAATAGCGCTAATAAATCGGAAACATAATAATAATAAATAATAATATTATTATTAAACTACAATAACTATTATTATTATATAAATTATACTATTATGATGATCATAATAATTAATTATAAATATTCATATTATTATTATTACTACATAAATGCCATTTTATTATGATGATCATAATAATAATAATAATAATAATAATAATAATAATAATAATAATAATAATAATACGTTATTGTGGTTTATTATTTTTATAATAATGATCATCATAATAAAAATAATAAAAGAACATAATACTTTATAATATATTATATAATACTACAATCATGATCATAATAAATATTATTATTCTATTATAATGTTTTAAAGATCATTTAAAATATTTATAGGTTATTTATATAATAAATGTAATTGTTGTTATTATCACGATTTCAAAGCCGCACTGCTGTGAACCAATAGCCAGAAAAAAATCCCACAGCAGCATTTTGGCAGAAAAAAAGCTTGATATTTCTAAAGGCATGTTAAGGGCCTTTATTTTATATTAATAATAATAATAATAATAATAATAATAAATAACAATTATATTATGATAATATATTACCATTGTTATAATCACCTTTATAATAGTTACTTTTATCACTACTTTACTTTCATTATTTTATTACTATTATTTACTATTACTATTTTTATTACTATATTTACATTAATAAGAATTATTATTTTAATTACCATTATTATAATTACTACTAACATTTATTTGTATTTATTACTAGATTATTTACAATAACATTTTATTCATATTATAATTGCTACTATATTACTTTTAATATTTTATTACTATTACATTTACTATTATTGTTTTTTTTTACATTACTATATTATTTACTATAAATTAGTCCCATTCTTATTTTCATTATTTCATTATGTGGAACCAGAACACGTATCGCGACCAGATGGGTTACTGTGAGGCGGATCAAAAAGGAACCAAAAATGCATTTGCTAAAATCAGAAGAAAGTACAGAAGAGATCTGACAGTCTCACTCCCATCACAAATCCCGGAAGTAAGGGGTTAACTCCTGTAAGGATTTAGTGGGTGGAGAAAAGTGAACCATCCCTTCATGCCCATGGGGGGGCAGCACTCAATGCAGGATGGCTGGTCAGCAGCAAATAGTGACAGAAGACATCCACTCAACAAGTACAAAAAAAAAAAAAAAAAAAAAAAAAATAGATGAAATCTGAACCCACAGATGGTCCACATACAGTCCAATATTACAGAGCCATTTATTCCACACGGGACAAGGCTTGTTGGCCATCATCAGTGCAGTGTATGGAAGCCATTGCTTCTCTGGAGCTAAAAACCAAGTAAACAGAATATCAGGACAGTGCCAAAAAGAATCGCATGGAAAGAACCATTTTTTGCTAAACTCCCCTCCCCTCCCCCCATTCCTGAATAGATTATCTACTTGGGAGTCATGCTGGTCCGTTGGCTTCAGTACTCTCCAAGTCTGACCTGGAACATGTGAGCAGATCAGGAAAATCTGAGGAAATTCTGATAAACTTGTTTAGCTGGCTAAACAGGACAGCCAGGCACTTAGCATTTTTGGTCAGTGAATGGATTGGGGGGGGGGGGGGGGGGACATCGCAAAAGCTCCTCGAGACAAAAGCTATTGGTTGGAAGAATCCAACTCAGCCAGTTGGGTCTCGGCCAGAGACACACACACAAAACACATTCCCAAATCTCCTATGTTCTAGAAACAGCTTCCGGCGATGCCCATCTTTGGAGGAAGATATGAGGATTGTCCAATGTGTTGTGAAGTCCCCCTTCACCCTAAGAATTGTCCCATCCCCCCCCCTCACACACACACTCACTTAGACATGAGTTTGTTAGCCAACAAATGAGGTCTATTGTATATATGCGACCACCATAAAGAGGAAGCGCCACATGTAGAAGTGGGCCCAACCCTATCGACACTTCCCACCAGAGAAGTCCATCCAGATCACTATTGTTCCCCTATAAAATACAAGGTGCCTGAAAGCCTCCCCCTCCCCCATTTTTGCTTGAACATTCAGCAGAGCGAAGAATTTCTGTTCATGGCCTTGGCAGGTCTACTGATGGCCTTAGTTCCCCATTGCCAACACCATGACAAGAACAAACCGGCAAAGCAGAGTGATCCTGTTCAAAGACCTGCCCACAGATTTGTCTGGATGCCAATCAGGTCTTCCTCCTCCACTCGACCTGGTAGGCCTAAGATGGCCTTAGCTCCCCATGATCGACACTACCACATGAACAGTCAGCGAAGCAGAGCGTTCCTGTTCAATGATCCTCCAGATCCCTATCAGATCCTCCACTAACCTCTTCCCAACCCTGGCAGGTCTATGGACTACCTTAGTCCCCTATTGCAATGCACAGTGTTCCTCATGAAACGACCGACTGTTCCCCCTCTTCCAGATCCCAGTCAGATACCCCTTCACCAAACACCTCTGCTTGCTCTAGCAGGCCTGATCTTCTAGATCCCAGTCAGATCCTGCTCCTCCACCAACCTCTGCCCATGCTTGCAGGTCTTATGGAGGTCATTCGTCACCCATTGCAATGCAGAGTGATCCACATGTATCGGCCCACTGTTCTCTCCTTCCAGATCCCAGGCAGATCACCCTTCTCCACCCTGGCAGGTCTATGGACAGCCTTAGTCCCACATTGCCAACACCATCACATGACCAACTGACAAAGCAGAGCATTCCTGTTCATAGACCAGACCACTGATCCCTGAGATCCCCATCCTCCACCAACCTCTTCCCGCCCTGGACGGTCTATGGACGATCTTAGTCCCCTATTGCAATGCAGAGAGTTCCTCATGGACCAGCCTACTGTTCCCCCTCTTCCAGATGCCAGTCAGATTGCCCTCCTCCACACAGCATTAGTCCCTCATTGCCAACATCATCACATGACCACCTGACACAGCAGAGCATTCCTGTTCATAGACCCACTGATCCTCTAGATCTCAATCAGACCATGCTCCTCCACCAACCTCTGCCCACGCTTGCAGGTCTTATGGATGACCTTAGTCCCCCTATTGCCAACACTATCACACGAACTGGCAAAAGCAGATCTTTCTTGTTCATAGACCCATCCTCCGAACTTCCAGATCCTAGTCAGATCCTACTTCCCCCACCAACCACTACATGCCCTGGCAGGTCTCATGGATGACCTTTGTCCACCATTAATGATGACACCATCACATGACCAGCCAGCAAAGCAGATCCTATTCAGATCCTGCTCCTCCACTCACCTTTGGCCGCCCTTGCAGGTCTACAGGTCCAACATCATCACATGACCACCTGACACAGCAGAGCATTCCTGTTCATAGACCCACTGATCCTCTAGATCTCAATCAGACCATGCTCCTCCACCAACCTCTGCCCACGCTTGCAGGTCTTATGGATGACCTTAGTCCCCCCCATTGCCAACACTATCACATGAACTGGCAAAAGCAGAGCTTTCTTGTTCATAGACCCATCCTCCGAACTTCCAGATCCTAGTCAGATCCTACTTCCCCCACCAACCACTACATGCCCTGGCAGGTCTCACGGATGACCTTTGTCCACCATTAATGATGACACCATCACATGACCAGCCAGCAAAGCAGATCCTATTTAGCTCCTCCACTCACCTTTGGCCGCCCTTGCAGGTCTACAGATGGCTTTACTGTCTCATTGACCACACCCTTCCTCTTTTAGGTAGACCAGAGCACACAATGGAGATGAAGCCACCCTTTAGCTTCTCCAGGGGTCCCTCATTCTGAATAATTCCTTATAAGACTAAAACCCGCCGGTGGGATATCTAAGGAATGAGAGCAGATGTGGCTCTGGGAATCCTGAGCTCTGCGGACTGGAATGATACCAGAATATCCTCCAGGGAATTTTCCACCATTTAAAAATATCTCCTCGGCTCTGAAATATGATGTTTTCTTAATCATCGGCACCCACTCCGGGGAGAATTGTATGACTGATGTATACAGATCAGACAACCTCAGGGAAGATCTACACAGCCGTGACAATGACAGAGCCCCTTCATTCGCCCCAGAGCTCATCAAGTGACCCGCAGGTAACAGATAACCGGGGGTGTTTAGGTTTTACCCCTAGGACTATGGATTAGATGTGGAGGACTGCCCTGTATCTACACTATACTTCAAAAAGTATTGGGACGCCTGCTTTTACACACACATGGACTTTAACGGCGTCTTAGCCCGCAGGGTTCAATAGTGAGTTGGCTCCGCCCTTTGCAGCTATAACAGCTTCACCTCTTCTGGAAAGGCCATCCACAAGGTTTAGGAGGGTGTCTATGGGGATGTTTGACCATTCTTCCAGAAGAGCATTTGTGAGGTCAGGCCCTGATGTTGGATGAGAAGGCCTGGCTCGCAGTCTCCGCTCTAATTCATCCCAAAGGTGTTCTATTGGGTTGAGGTCAGGACTCTGTGCAGGCCAGTCAAGTTATTCCACCCCAAGCTCACTCCTGTGATTCACACGCCAGAGACACGCTCTTCCCCTCTGCCCGTTGTCTCGGCTCTTGATTGGATAGATTGATAGCAGTGCAGCCATTGGCTCCCGCTGCTGTCAATCAAATCCAATGATATGGGGGCGGGGCCAAGTCCGACATTCTGCGTCTAAGGACGCAAATGCTGGACTCGGGAGCGCGCCCGCAAGGTAACCCCCCGGGAGAGCGCTTCTCCTAGAGGGTTACACGATGCAGGGAGGAGCTACCAGTGCCGAAGTCGAGGATCGGGGCCACTCTGTGCAAAACTAACTGCACAGTGGGAGGGAAGTATGACATGTTTGTTATTTAAAAAAAAAAAAATATATATAAAAAATAAAAAAACCACAAAGCCTTAGGCTCCATGCACACTGTAGCTAACAAAAGCTTTTTCTGGATGCCAGATTGCTGGCAGAAAACTCTGGTTGAAAAAACGTGTTTTAACAGCGTTTATGAGCGTTTATGGCCGTTTTTAATAAAAATACACAGAGGACACTCAAAAAATTCCACAATGCATTCCAAACTCCCACAATGCATTGAAAAAATAGAACGCCGAACGCTAATTAACGCACGTTTATCAGCGTTTGCCGAATTTCTGGCGTTCAGAAAAAAAGCCCATAAACTCCACTGCTCACTAAAGCTAAAAAACGTCCATGTGTGCATGGATACATAGGCTAGCATAGAGTGGAGTTTATGGGCTTTTTAAAAAAACAAACAAAAAAAAAAAAAAAAAAAAACGCCCAAACTCCAATAAACTGCAATTTATGAGCTCCGGTGTGCATGGAGCCTTACAATCACTTTAAGGAGTTCCCTTCACTGGAACTAAGGGGGCCGAGCCCAACCCCTAAAAAACAACCCCCCACTACCAAATGATTTGGACCAGTGCACAAAGCAAGGTCCATAAAGACATGGATGAGCGAGTTTGGCGTGGAGGAACTTGACTGGCCTGCACAGAGTCCTGACCTCAACTTAATAGAACACCTTCTCGCCCAACATCAGTGCCTGACCACACAAATGCACTTCTGGAAGAATGGTCAAACCTTCCCATAGACACCCTCCTAAACCTTGTGGACGGCCTTCCCAGAAGAGTTGAAGCTGTTATAGCTGTAAAGGGCGGAGCCAACTCAATATTGAACCCTACGGACTAAGACGCCATTAAAGTTCATGTGCGTATAAAGGCAGGCGTTATTATATAATATATATACATTTCACTTTTTTTTTTCCTTTTAAGATTTTATCTCTGTTTGATATCTATTAGCATTTTTTGACAATCTCTCATTTTCCAGCCCTGATAAAGGGACTAGTGAACCCCTGAATGGATAGAGAGAGCGAGAGAGCGAGAGAGAGCGTGAGAGCGTGAGAGAGCGAGAGAGAGAGAGAAAGAAAGAGAGATAGACACTGGAAAAAGAGAGATTGTCAAAAAATATCAGAGAAAATCTCAAAAATGAAAGAAAAAAGTGAAATATATATATATATATATATATTCTGCATCTATAAAAAAATGTGATCATATAAAAGGTATTTAGAAAGTCATGGACTAGGTTTTAACTATGTAAAATGAATTATCACATAAAATAAAGTAACAAACGAAACAAATAAAATTGCAGAGAGAGCTCAGAAGACTTTGATAAATAAACAATGTAACAATTATAAATATAATCATTCTGTAACTAATCCTTCTTATACCAACAAATACATTTGTAACAAATCCTAGTGGTATGATTATACAACTGGGGAGGTGGTTTGTCAGAAAAAAAAAAAAAAAACAGTTGAGCCACAGTTTTACCACCACTCCTATAACCTCACACAGTGTCTGGAGGGGTCTGTATGCCATGATGGTGGCAAAAATGATCCCCCCGACATGTTCGGCGGGCAACACCACCACCAAGCACAACTCATTCAAGAGAACAGAACCACATTGCAGATGCCCTCCCTTGTGGCACAGCATTGCCCGCTTTTCGGGGTTAAATCGCATTGCCTCCCAGCCGCCCGCCATCCACGGACCCTTTCAGGAGGGATCACCGGTGTAAAATGAGCCCCAATAGACAATTTAATTAAACCCATAAAAGTTCCGCTCTATAATGAACTGCGCTTACCTTGACGGTCGGGCCGGGGCAATTGGCTCTATAAGAAAAAAAAAAAAAAAAGAAACTGTTATAAATCCAACACTCCAACAGTTCTGTCAATAAAAATTCAGTCTCATAAAATGTCGCAACACACAGGATAATACAACCTTATTCTACTAAAACAATTTATAAAAGAAAAATAATCACACGTTGATTTTTTCTGATAATGTTTTGTTTTTTTTTGTTTGTTTTTTTTATTGCCGGTTTTGAAACAGGAAGTGAGAAATCACCAAACAGGTGTCCCCATGAGAAGATTGGCGTTCTCTTCCTGTTTAGGCGACAACTGTACAAAGTTGGATTCTTCATCATAGAGACAACAGAATTAGAGGAGGGTCAATGGATGTGACCTGATTTGGACTCTGTTTCTGTTGATCATGAAAAAAAAGTCTATAAAACATCTCCAGTCCTTCTTTTTTTGGATGGAGCAGATAAGGGTTAGAACC
The DNA here is from genome assembly GCA_037952925.1 of Lithobates clamitans. NCBI lineage: Eukaryota > Metazoa > Chordata > Amphibia > Anura > Ranidae > Lithobates > Lithobates clamitans. The sequence goes on along the minus strand of JBBGZY010000770.1, from coordinate 486,926 downwards.
CCTCTCATTTTTTTGGGGGGGGGGGGCACAGGCAACAAAAAAAACAAGAGAGGTTCTAACCCTTATCTGCTCCATCCAAAAAAAGAAGAAGGACTGGAGATGTTTTATAGACTTTTTTTTCATGATCAACAGAAACAGAGTCCAAATCAGGTCACATCCATTGTGATTCAATGCTCTATGACAATAAAACCAGGGGGGGCTGAATACTTTTTATCGAGCGGTATACAGCCACAGGGCAGAGCTGGTATACAGAAGGCGAGGTCAGGCCTCAGTTCACACACAACATTCTCCAGTCTCATCAATGGCACCCATTGTGTGGGGGGATCCGGGGAGTCACGTGACTATGAGGTCACCCCTGGGCAACATCCCCAGACATGACACCAGACACATGTGTGTTATATTACAGAACTACAAGTCCCAGCAGTCCCAGTGTCCAGATAGCAATACACAGCCAATACAGAACTACAAGTCCCAGCAGTCCCACTGCCTAGATAACAGTACACAGCCAATACAGAACTACAAGTCCCAGCAGTCCCACTGCCTAGATAGCAGTACACAGCCAATACAGAACTACAAGTCCCAGCAGTCCCAGTGTCCATATGGTAACATGAAGACAATACAGAACTACAAGTCCCAGCAGTCCCAGTGTCCAGATAGCAATTCATAGCCAATACAGAACTACAAGTCCCAGCAGTCCCAGTGTCCACATAGCAATACACAGCCAATACAGAACTACAAGTCCCAGCAGTCCCACTGCCTAGATAACAGTACACAGCCGATACAGAACTACAAGTCCCAGCAGTCTCAGTTCCTAAATAGCAGTACACAGCCGATACAGAACTACAAGTCCCAGCAGTCCCAGTGCCTAGATAGTAGTACACAGCCAATACAGAACTACAAGTCCCAGCAGTCCCACTGCCTAGATAACAGTACACAGCCAATACAGAACTACAAGACCCAGCAGTCCCAGTGTCCATATGGTAACATGAAGACAATACAGAACTACAAGTCCCAGCAGTCCTAAGCTGCCTCTTTCTCCTCCTAGTATGACCCGGTGTTCTGACACCGGCAGCCGTTCCTCCCTGCTGTGCAGATCTACAGATCAGAAATATCTCCCCCCCCCAAACCCAGTGTACTCTCACTTCAGACACAAGGAAACTATTCATAGAGGAATATTTCTCAATTGGGGGACACAGACAGCAATCAAATCCGACAAATACAGATCTGAAAAATCACCCTCATCATTCATTGGCTAAAATAATCTCTCTATATAACTGTAGAGGAATCCCCGACACGTGACAACTGGAGATCGCAGGTCCCATTCCCAGCAGGTGATCAGAGCCCCTTTCTTCCCATTATCAGCCATCTAGTGGCCACAATGCGGTATTTTTTACTGAAATGGCTCAACTGAGAAAAATAAATCCTGCATTGAGGCCACTAGATGGCGCTGACGATCATAGGAAATAATCTCGTTGGACCAAATAATGTCAGGCTTTCTAAATGTTGTACTTTTAGTATTTTACTATTGTCTTATGTGATCCGGAGATGTGATTAAAGGGCTGTTTTAGCCTTGCTGTACTTTAGAATCAATGAAACCATAGTAGCTTGAGAGCCCCAAGTAAATGATGGCAGTAATGCACATGACATGCGGTGCTGTGCCGTCCATTATGTGCAACGCAACAAACAATATGACACGTCTGATTTATTTCATCACATTTTGGTGTGCTGGTATTATTTTCAATTGGCTGTTCAATGCAGCATCTCTCCGCCAGGGTACCGCAGCACCACGAGGTGCCATTTCTGTTCCCATGGGGTGCCATTTCTGTTCCCATGGGGTGCCATTTCTGTTCCCATGGGGTGCCATTTCTGTTCCCACGGGGTGCCATTTCTGTTCCCACGGGGTGCCATTTCTGTTCCCATGGGGTGCCATTTCTGTTCCCATGGGGTGCCATTTCTGTTCCCATGGGGTGCCATTTCTGTTCCCACGGGGTGCCATTTCTGTTCCCACGGGGTGCCATTTCTGTTCCCACGGGGTGCCATTTCTGTTCCCACGGGGTGCCATTTCTGTTCCCATGGGGTGCTGCAAAAACAGGACGCAGTTTCCGCTGGATCAGTGCCATGTCTTGCAATGGTGCAGGCGAGGCGGGCCGACCGTCAGCGCCATAACAACCAATGGGGCGCCAGGGCCCGGATGGACAGCGTCCTGCCTGCACGGTGGTCCAGGGTGGGCATTATGTAGGGCCACCCCCAGCATCTAGGAGAGGATGGAAGTGCATTTCTAACCCCCCCCACCCCCACCCTCTGCCATACTGCTGGAGCCGTATACTGTACTGTAAGGCCTCTGATGGGAGGAGGGGGTTCTGTGATTTGGAGGGGGGGGGCTCTGCTGTGATGAGGGGGAAAAGGTGCAACTCTGAGGTGATGGGGGACCTCTGATGTATAGGGGCGCTTCTGTTGTGATGTGGGGGGACATCTGATGTGACAGAGGATGTCCAATATGATGGGGGGGGACCTTTGATGTATAGGGGAGACCTCTGATGTGATGGGGGGGGGCAGGCTCCTCTGATGTGATGGAGGGTTCTTTGATGTATAGGGGGCTTCTGATTTGATGAGAGGGGGGGGTCTCTAATGTATGGAGGGGTTCTCATGTGTAGGAGGGACATGTGATGGAGAGGGGGGTTCTGATGTAATGGGGTGCTCTAATTTATAGCGGAGCTCTGATATCATTGGGGGGGGGACCTCTGATTTCATAAGGGGGCTCTGATATGATGAGGGGACCTCTAATTTGATGAGGGGGGGTCTCTGATCCAAGGGGGACCTCTGGTTTATGATACACAGGGTGATCTCTAAGTTGATGAGGGGCTTACGATACAAAGGGGGACCTCTAAGGTGATGGGGGGACTTATGATACAAAGGGGGGACATCTAAGTTGATGGGGGGCTTAAGATACAAAGGGGGATCTCTGATGTGATGGGGGCTTAAGATACAAAGGGGGATCTCTGATGTGATGGGGGCTTATGATACAAAGGGGGACCTACGATACAAAGGGGGATTCTAAGGTGATGGGGGGGGGGCTTACAATACAAAGGGGGCCACCTAAGGTGGCTGGAGTTATGGGAACACCTTAGATCCCGCTCAGGAGAGAAATCTCTGAACACCTCCACACTGTACTGGGCAGCAGATTAGTAAATATTCTGAATTTCAAGATGACAGGTAGAAAAAAAAACTCAGGTCCATCATAACATAATATAACATAATATAATATAATATAATATAATATAATATAATATAAACATACTCAGAAGCCTCAGCTCCAGTCCTCCAGCAGGTCAGGTTTTCTGCTTATTCCAGCCCAGGTGATGCAATCAGCTCCCCGGATTAATGAAGAGCCCAGCTGTGCCCACTGGGGGTAAAGCAGAAATCCTGGCCTGTCTGCTGTACTCAGGACTGGAGCCCCATTGGAGGATGTCACATGGGGGGGGGGACACGGGGCTGTGGGGCCCATTTAGACAAAGAGTATATATGTAGGGCAGGTGATTGGGGTACCTGTGCTGGGGGAGGGGGGCTCCTGGGTCTTCTCCTGGATGCTGCTGGAAGAGGACAGTCTGCCCTTTAACCCTTTACGGGCCCCCGAATCGTCTCCTTCCCCATCGCTGTCAAAATCGAAGAATTCTCCCTGGTCATCTTCATCCTCCTCCTCCTGGGGCCCCCCAGTGATGGGGACATCTGAAAAGACCAATCACAGATGAAGGGTTCAATCATGAGAATCACACAGGAGACACCACTACACCGACCCATCTGACATGTCACACTGAGGGGGGGGGGGTCACACGTTATACTCGGGGTGCAAGGGGGGGTCGCAAGGTAAATTTAGGGGGAAAGGAAGCACACAGGGGGCAGTAAATCAGACTTCAGGGGTCACACACAGGTACACAGGCATATATTTGGGGTACAGGGGTCACACACAGGTACACAGGCATATATTTGGGGTACAGGGGGTCACACACAGGTACAGAGGGATATATTTGGGGTACAGAGATCACACACACAGGTACAGAGGGATATATTGGGGTACAGGAGTCACACTCAGGTACACAGAGATATATGTGGGGTACAGGGGGTCACACACAGGCACACAAGGTTATATAGTCACATAATTCATGCAGCAAAATCAGGGTGTTAGCAAGCAGCACATTTGGGGTGTTACTGTGGGGGAAGGGAAGGGGGGGTACAGTACCTAGTGCATGGAAGTTAAATCTGGAGCTCTCTGCAGAATCCATCTCTCCTGCGGCTGAACCTGAAATACATGGATATGTACTAAGCACTTACCCCCCGTCTGAGATCAGCCCCCAGCCCTGAATACCCCTCACCCCACATATACCCGGCTTCCTGCGCAGAGACAGCGGACAATCCCAGTGACAGGTGGTTGGCCTCGCTCACAGTTACAGCAGACTCTAAAAATATCCCAGAGACAGCCTGAGATCCCATCCACACCTCACCGAACAGAAACTGAGACTGAGCTCCTCCACCCAACATCCAACCACAACCCGGCCTCCACCACTCCATCCAACCAGAACCTGGCCTTCACCACTCCACACAACATCCAACCAGAACCCGGCCTCCAGTACTCCACCCAACATCCAACCACAACCCGGCCTCCATCACTCCATCCAACCAGAAGCTGGCCTTCACCACTCCACACAACATCCAACCAGAACCCGGCCTCCACCACTCCATCCAACTAGAACCCGGCCTCTAGTACTCCATTCAACATCCAACCACAACCCGGCCTCCACCACTCTATTCAACCAGAACCTGGCCTTCACCACTCCACACAACATCCAACCAGAACCCGGCCTCCAGTACTCTATCCAAACAGAACCTGGCCTTCACCACTCCCACCCAACATCCAACCACAACCCGGCCTCCACCACTCCATCCAACCAAAACCTGGCCTCCAGTACTCCACACAACATCCAACCAGAACCCGGCCTCTAGTACTCCATTCAACATCCAACCACAACCCGGCCTCCACCACTCTATTCAACCAGAACCTGGCCTTCACCACTCCACACAACATCCAACCAGAACCCGGCCTCCAGTACTCTATCCAAACAGAACCTGGCCTTCACCACTCCACACAACATCCAACCAGAACCCGGCCTCCAGTACTCCACCCAACATCCAACCAGAACCCGGCCTCCACCACTCCATCCAACCAGAACCCAGCCTTCACCACTCCACACAACATCCAACCAGAACCCGGCCTCCAGTACTCCATTCAACATCCAACCACAACCCGGCCTCCACCACTCCATTCAACCAGAACCTGGCCTTCACCACTCCACAAAATATTCAACCAGAACCCGGCCTTCACCACTCCACACAACATCCAACCAGAACCCGGCCTTCACCACTTCCGCCCAACATCCAACCAGAACCTGGCCTCCAGTACTCCATTCAACATCCAACCAGAACCTGGCCTTCAGTACTCCAACCAACATCCAACCAGAACCTGGCCTTCACCACTCCACACAACATCCAACCAGAACCTGGCCTTCACCACTCCCACCCAACATCCAACCAGAACCTGGCCTCCAGTACTCCATTCAACATCCAACCAGAACCCGGCCTCCAGTACTCCATTCAACATCCAACCAGAACCTGGCCTCCAGTACTCCAACCAACATCCAACCAGAACCTGGCCTTTACCACTGCGCCCAACATCCAACCAGAACCTGGCCTTCACCACTGTGCCCAACATCCAACCAGAACCTGGCCTCCAGTACTCCAACCAGAACCTGGTCTTCACCACTCCACCCAAAATCCAACCAGAACCCGGCCTCCAGTACTCCAACCAACATCCAACCAGAACCTGGCCTTCACCACTGCACCCAACATCCAGCCAGAACCCGGCCTCCAGTACTCCAACCAACATCCAACCAGAACCTGGCCTTCACCACTGCACCCAACATCCAGCCAGAACCCGGCCTCCAGTACTCCAGCCAACATCCAACCAGAACCCTGCCTTCACCACTCCAACCAGAACTCCACCAATCCACCCGGTACTACCAGATCCCGGCACAGACTTCCTCATGACCCAATTACATGACTCAATCAATAACTATAATTAGCAATGTTACCAGTACAATGATTCACCCAAATCTACACACACACACAGGACTCCACCCAAACCAACAATTCTGTATGGACTCTGCCCAGCACCACTTCTCTTGTCCTGTATGTCGGGTGTAATTCTCGGTATCTGTTCTTATTCTGTATGTATGGACTCTGCACAGTACTACTTCTTCTCTTATTCTAGATCTCATTCCTGGTCATTATCATGCAGTTTTATTTATTTGTTAGGGTTGGTAGGAGGAAGTTGTCTGATATGTGAGTTACAATGTAACCACTTTCCATATGTGATTTACAACATGTCTCTATGTACTCTGCTATCCACATACTGCCAATCCCTTTACACTACAACAGCGCCTCCTACAGGAGATACACAGTAACATCTTCCTGCATTCTTTGTGAAAGTGGGTCAATCAATAGTTTCAAAAAAACTATTATTACTTACATCATATGTATATATATATATATATGACATATACCACAGTGCTGTACAGAGAACGCTGAGTCAGTCACATCAGTCTCTGCACCAGAGGAGCTTACACTCTAATGTCCCCCCACAGTCACATCAGTCTCTGCACCAGAGGAGCTTACACTCTAATGATCCCCCAGTCACACACTATTATTATTATTATACATTTATATAGCTCTGACATATACCGCAGCGCTGTACAGAGAACACTGAGTCAGTCACATCAGTCTCTGCACCAGAGGAGCTTACACTCTAATGTCCCCTCCCCCACAGTCACACACTATTATTATTATACATTTATATAGCTCTGACATATACCGTAGCGCTGTACAGAGAACACTGAGCCAGTCTCCGTACAGGGATGAGCAGCGCAGGGTCGGCTCATTGTGTGGACCTCCAACGAAGCCCCCGCCCCCTCTGCAGGATAGAGGTTACACTACACCCCAGCGAGGGCGAGAGGGGCGCGGCGGGGAGAGGACTCCGCTCATCACACTGTGCGGCCAGTTCAGCCAGACTACTAAAAGTCACGGGAAAGTCAGAAACTGGGCAAGGGAGCAGAACATCCCCGAATAGGAGTCCATAAAAAAAAATGGAGCCCGCAACCCCGGAGGGTGCAAGAAAAAAAAAGACGAACGCACTCCTGAAATTTTCTTTACTGCTAAGAATAAATCCAAATATTGTGTTAGAGAACTAGTCACATCTACTTCACTATAAAAAATATGTAAAATAAAAAAAATATATAAAATATAAAAAAAATAAATAGATAAAAATATGTAAATAAAATAATATATAAAATTAAAAAAATGACAATATACACTGCACACAAAGGGGTGTATTTATAAAAAAAAAAAAAAAAAAAGGGGTGTGCGACTTGGTGCAAAATCGTACATTATCAGGCTATTTTCTCTCCAGGTCGAATGTTATTCATTCATAAAGAATAGAGTAGTTCAGGTAAATAACGCATTATGTTTTTACAGCACTGTACGTGTTTACTTAATAAGGAAATACTATTTTTTGGATGTCATCCTGAGTTCCGACCATCCCTTTCCTTATTCTGGTATGTTGGAGGTGTCGGCAGCCTCGAGGTCTGAGCACCAGGCGGAGCTGATTATGTGGAAAGGTTGTAGCGCCTATACACCTGCCCCTCCCCCCCCAAATAAAACATTATGGCCACTAGATGGAGCTGGCGATCATAGTAAAAAAAAAGTATTTTATTTCCTATGATTATCAGCTCCATCTAGTGGCCATTATCAGGTATTTTCCTGATTGGCTACAACACAGTTTATCAGGAAAATACCTGATAATGGTCACTAGATGGAGCTGATAATCATAGGAAACAAAATACTTATTTAGTATGATCGCCAGCTCCATCCAGTGGCCATAATGTGGTATTTCCCTGATAAACTCGTAGCCATTCTCAAACAGGGTTCTGTGGAGCTCCAGTGTTCTTCCTGGGGGGTAGTTAGGGGTTCCTAATGCTATGATTGACTGACCTCCAATCTGATGGTGACGTCATAGTTCCAGATCCAACACCACTTTGGTCATTCTGGCCACCCCTATAAGTAGGGCACTCTTCCCACTTACGACCTCCCATGATTTTCCAAAAGACCAATAATGGACTAACCTTACCAGGGGTTCCTTGAGACCTGAAAATTATTTGAAGGGCTCCTCAGGGGTAAAAAAAGGTTGAGAAAGGTTGCTGTATTGTATATGAATTAGTAGCATTCGACCTGGAGAGGAAATAGCCTAATAACATTCAATGTTGACCCAAGTTGCAAAGAACAAATGTACATGCCAGGATGAATAGCCCTGCCCCATCAATCGGTTAGATATAAAACAAATTAACCAGCAAAAAAGGAACTCAGGTGAAGTCCTGTGCTGGACAGACATTCAATAAATCCATATTACATTATATAGATCTATATGGAAAGTACGATATATATATACAGTATCTCACAAAAGTAAGTACACCCCTCCCATTTGTGTAAATCTTTTCTTCTATCTTTTCATGTGACAACACTGAAGAAATGACACTTTGTCTACAATGTAAAGTAGTGAGTGTACAGCTTGTATAACAGTGTAAATTTGCTGTCCCCTCAAAATAACTCAACACACAGCCATTAATGTCTAAACCGCTGGCAACAAAAGTGAGTACACCCCTAAGTGAAAATCTCCAAATTGGGCCCAATTTGCCATTTTCCCTCCCCGGTGTCATGTGACTTGTTAGTGTTACAAGGTCTCAGGTGTGAATGGGGAGCAGGTGTGTTAAATTTGGTGTTATCACTCTCACTCTCTCATACTGGTCACTGGAAGTACAACATGGCACCTCATGGCAAAGAACTCTCTGAGGAGCTGAAAAAAAAAAGAATAGTTGCTCTACATAAAGATGGCCTAGGCTATAAGAAGATTGCCAAGACCCTGAAACTGATCTGCAGGACGGTGGCCAAGACCATACAGCGGTATAACAGGACAGGTTCCACTCAGAACAGGCCTCGCCATGGTCCACCAAAGAAGTTGAGGTCACGTGCTCAGCGTCATATCCAGAGGTTGTCTTTGGGAAATAGATGTATGAGTGCTGCCAGCATTGCTGCAGAGGTTGTAGGGGTGGGGGGGTCAGCCTGTCAGTGCTCAGACCATACGCCGCACACTGCATCAAATTGGTCTGCATGGCTCTCATCCCAGAAGGAAGCCTCTTCTAAAGATGATGCACAAGAAAGACCGCAAACAGTTTGCTGAAGACAAACAGACTAAGGACATGGATTACTGGAACCATGTCCTGTGGTCTGATGAGACCAAGATAAACTTATTTGGTTCAGATGGTGACAAGCGTGTGTGGGGACAACCAGGTGAGGAGGACAAAGACAAGTGTGTCTTGTCTACAGTCAAGCATGGTGGTGGGAGTGTCATGGTCTGGGGCTGCATGAGTGCTGCTGGCACTGGGGAGCTACAGATCATTGAGGGAACCATGAATGCCAACATGTACTGTGATATACTGAAGCAGAGCATGATCCCCTCCCTTTGGAGACTGGGCCGCAGGGCAGTATTCCAACATGATAATGACCCCAAACACACCTCCAAGATGACCACTGCCTTGCTAAAGAAGCTGAGGGTAAAGGTGATGGACTGGCCAAGCATGTCTCCAGACCTAAACCCTATTGATCATCTGTGGGACATCCTCAAACAGAAGGTGGAGGAGCGCAAGGTCTCTAACATCCACCAGCTCTGTGATGTCATCATGGAGGAGGGGAAGAGGACTCCAGTGACAACCTGTGAAGCTCTGGTGACCTCCATGCCCAAGAGGGTTAAGGCAGTGCTGGAAAATAATGGTGGCCACACAAAATATTGACACTTTGGGCCGATTTTGGACATTTTCACTTAGGGGTGTACTGACTTTTGTTGCCAGCGGTTTAGACATTAATGGCTGTGTGTTGAGTTATTTTGAGGGGACAGCAAATTTACACTGTTATACAAGCTGTACACTCACTACTTTACATTGTAGCAAAGTGTCATTTCTTCAGTGTTGTCACATGAAAAGAGAGAAGAAAGGATTTACACAAATGTGAGGGGTGTACTTACTTTTGTGAGATACTGTATACGGTGTAACCTATAACCAACACCCTGGGTAAAAGTTGACTATAATAAATCTAGTTATGGATAGGACTGCCGACCAACAAGTTCTGCGTAAAGCGTCTAAGTAAACCCTGAAAACCAAAGTTTGCCGGGATGGGTCTTTTCGGTAAAAGAGGGTGTATGACCTGGGCCACCCCTGAAGATGAAGGACCCAAGTACTGATCCTCCAGGGTACAAGACTTCTGTCAGGGACTGGGGAATTCATGGTCCAACCAGCTGAAACCGGGCAGACCCCATTCTTCAGGGGACCAGGCTTAAGGCCACGCAGCCACCCGGTCCCAAGACTTTAGAGCACAGACCTTAAATGACCTGTGTAGCCCCCAGGGTCAGTGTCAGGACGCTGTCCTTTATTGCCCCCCACCAACCGAGCTGTACATGACTCCAGCAGTAACGGTTGCAGGTTTTGCCCTTTTTGCGCCCCCCTCCCCTCCTGCTGAAGCACCCAAGGCAGCCGCCTCTTCTGCCCACCCCTCGGCTCGGCACTGATGGTCCTCCTAGGTCTGCTAAAAACACATTTTATCTTCCGGAGAATTTCCCAGCCAGACTGAAGCTGATTACATAAGATCTCCCCCTACCGTTTCCCCCAGAGAAAAGGCTGGATGGGGGTTTGCATGGCAGATGAGGAACACCGGGATATGAATGAATTCTGGGATTTGGCGAGCCAGCCGGACCCCAGGAGAACGAGAAGATACCAGGAGAGCGAGAAGATACCAGGAGAGCGAGAAGATACCAGGAGAACGAGAAGATACCAGGAGAACGAGAAGATACCAGGAGAACGAGAAGATACCAGGAGAGCGAGAAGATACCAGGAGAGCGAGAAGATACCAGGAGAGCGAGAAGATACCAGGAGAGCGAGAAGATACCAGGAGAACGAGAAGATACCAGGAGAACGAGAAGATACCAGGAGAGCGAGAAGATACCAGGAGAACAAGAAGATGCCAGGAGAGCGAGAAGATACCAGGAGAGCGAGAAGATACCAGGAGAGCGAGAAGATACCAGGAGAGCGAGAAGATACCAGGAGAGCGAGAAGATACCAGGAGAGCGAGAAGATACCAGGAGAACGAGAAGGAGCCCCAACTCACCTGCAGATCCTTCTGTGTGTGCTCATCGCTGTGACACCCTCACCTAGATTACACTAAACACAGCTCCACCGACCAGGAAGTCTCACCGTGATTGGCTGAACACTGCAAGATTTATCTCACCAAATCTCAGCCTGCGGGATAGAGAGTCTTAAGGGGCCAGTCCACCCAGAACTCAACTATTTCAGAACTTAAAGAGATAAAGCAATTCAAGTTTCTTCTTTCTTTTGTACACTCCCAGGTGAGACCTCTGCTGAGTTCCGGGGTCTGCACACCCCGCTGTGCCCATTATGAGGGGTTCCCTCCATCCCTCTGCTAAGTTCCCAGGTCTGTACACCCGCTGTGCCCATTATGAGGGGTTCTCACCATCCCTGTGCTGAGTTCCGGGGTCTGTACACCCGCTGTGCCCATTATGAGGGGTTCCCTCCATCCCTGTGCTGAGTTCCCGGGTCTGTACACCCGCTGTGCCCATTATGAGGGGTTCCCTCCATCCCTGTGCTGAGTTCCTGGGTCTGTACACCCGCTGTGCCCATTATGAGGGGTTCCCTCCATCCCTGTGCTGAGTTCCTGGGTCTGTACACCCGCTGTGCCCATTATGAGGGGTTCCCACCATCCCTGTGCTGAGTTGCCGGGTCTGTACACCCGCTGTGCCCATTATGAGGGGTTCTCACCATCCCTGTGCTGAGTTCCCGGGTCTGTACACCCGCTGTGCCCATTATGAGGGGTTCCCACCATCCCTGTGCTGAGTTCCTGGGTCTGTACACCCGCTGTGCCCATTATGAGGGGTTCCCACCATCCCTGTGCTGAGTTGCCGGGTCTGTACACCCGTTGTGCCCATTATGAGGGGTTCCCACCATCCCTGTGCTGAGTTCCCGGGTCTGTACACCCGTTGTGCCCATTATGAGGGGTTCCCACCATCCCTGTGCTGAGTTCTCGGGTCTGTACACCCGCTGTGCCCATTATGAGGGGTTCCCCCCATCCCTGTGCTGAGTTCCCGGGTCTGTACACCTGCTGTGCCCATTATGAGGGGTTCCCACCATCCCTGTGCTGAGTTCCCGGGTCTGTACACCCGTTGTGCCCATTATGAGGGGTTCCCACCATGTCATATTTCTCGGATTCCTCGGCAGTCGGAGTTCCGATCATATTTGGGTGAAGATCTCCCCGGAGGGGGGAGGGGGGATGAGGTGTGACGCTCTGCGGGGAGACGATGAGACTTGTCCTCAGAACCGGAAACCCAACATTCCACCTTTCTGCTCAGTGGAGTGACTCTGACCAAAGCGGGTCCTGCAGCTACCGAGGGGCCCCGTTGGTGGTCAGAAGGGCCCCACTGGGAAGCACGGTGAGGCAACCTAAATCTGACCCCCATCCGCCAGGTGTGCCGGTTCCTCTCCTGGACTGAAACGGCTTCCTCTGATATCACCGCACACTGTGAGCTTCTCACAATGTGCATTAGAAAGTGCAGCAACTCAGATAGAGCCCCGCCCTCATTTCCTGGCTGGAGGACGCCCAGCATCATCTAGGCCTTTCCTCCCCCGCCCCGCCCCCTGGATTATTGCTATATTAATTATGGAGTCCCAGCTTAACGTGATTGGTCTGTATGCAAATACAGGACCGCCCACTGCTCCAGACTGACACCCAAGGTGTTTTTATATTTGCATAGCTCCTCCCACTGCTTGCATCGGGGCTGATTGCTCTGGAGAGGACTAGGGAGGCTGGGATGTTTTCAGGAAGCTATGTACCGCTATGTACCGCCCCCTGCCAGGCCCCTCCCACCAGCCATGATCTGCCTGCATTGCATAGAGAAGCACAGAGGCCCAGTGATGAGGTCATTGGACACACCCTGTTATCGGGTGACAACGCTCTGTCCCTGACTCCCAATTACACTCCTGTGTTGTCACCCTGTCACAAGGGGTAATAGATACTACAAGTACAAATTACACAGACATCATCCACTGCTGTCACCATCAGAAAACCCGTCCTGAGAAATGCCTGAGAAATGCCAGAGAAATGCCCTAAGAAATGCCAGAGAAATGCCCTGAGAAATGCCAGAGAAATGCCCTGAGAAATGCCAGAGAAATGCCCTGAGAAATGCCAGAGAAATGCCAGAGAAATGCCAGAGAAATGCCCTGAGAAATGCCCTGAGAAATGCCAGAGAAATGCCTGAGAAATGCCCTGAGAAATGCCAGAGAAATGCCCTGAGAAATGCCAGAGAAATGCCCTGCTGCCATCACTAGAAGTGGCTGCAAAGAGGACGCAGGAGATCAGCAGGACTGAGATGTAACAAAGGATGAAAGAATGTGAAAAGAAACATTTTAACAACAACAAAAACAAGCGACGTTCGATTTTGTTGCTCATGAGGTGTCGCCTGTTTCAGGTTTATATGCCAAAATGGCTGCATAGAGGCTGCAGGAGATCAGCAGCACTGAGATGTAACAAAATCATGCGAATAAAAGGAATTCATAAAAAAATGACATAAAATACACCAAAAATTGGGGGGGATTTACTAAAACTAGACAGTGCAGAATCTGGTGCAGCTGTGCATGGCAGCCAATCAGCTTCTAGCTTCAGCTTGTTCAATGAAGCTCAGACAATAAAACCTGGAACCTGATTGGCAGAGCTGCACAAGATTCTTCACTCTCTAAGTTTTAGTAAATCAACCCAAAAGTAACATTGTTTATAAACATTGTTCAGACAGGAGACAGAATGATACAAAGTAACATTGTTTATAAACATTGTTCAGACAGGAGACAGAATGATACAAAGTAACATTGTTTATAGACATTGATCAGACGGAAGATAGAGAGATACAAAGTAACATTGTTTATAAATATCCTTTAGACAGGAGACAGAATAATACAAAGTAACATTGTTTATAAACATTGTTCAGACGGGACATCAAGAGATACAAAGTAACATTGTTTATAAACATTGATCAGACGGAAGATAGAGAGATATAAAGTAACATTGTTTATAAATATCCTTTAGACAGGAGACAGACATTGTTTATAAACATTGTTCAGGCGGGACATCAAGAGATACAAAGTAACATTGTTTATAAACATTGTTCAGACAAGAGCTAGCGAGACACAAAGTAACATTGTTTATAAACAATAATCAGACTGGAGACAGATAGCTAACAAACTAACATTGTTTATAAACAGACAAGACACAGAGTAGCATTGTTTATAAACATTGTTCAGATGAGAGACACAGAGTAGCATTGTTTGTAAACATTGAGTTACTAAACCTGGACAATGCAGAACCTGGTGCAGCTGTACATGGGCAGCCAATCAGCTTCTATCTTCAGCTCCTCCAATGAAGGTTTGACAATAAATCCTGGAAGCTGATTGGTTTCTATGCAGAGCTGCACCAGATTTTGCTCTCTCCAGTCTTAGTAAATACCCCCCCCCCCCTAATGTCATTCGCCCCGCGATCTCAGCGACCTGAACACCTGTCACCTGACGGCGCCTCATTCCAGGCCGACCGGCTACAATCCCACCGCGTCCAATCAACGGAGCGCTGGAGGCGATGGCTGCGTCCGGCCAGAACAGGCGACGGATCGGTGACACCAACGTCCCCCCCCCTCCCCCGGCCACCTCCTGAGGTTCGGTAACCCAACACCGCGAGTGGCCGCGTCACAGAGCCCATCGCCAGACACGGCGCCCATCAGAGAGGCTAAATCGGGCAGCCGGCTCCATCACATGGCCAGGAGGGGGGGAGGGGGGGATTAAAGGAGAACTCCGAGCAGATATAAAAGACATCAAATAATGTTACAATGTAATTATTAATATCTCTTTGGGGGTCATTCACATCGGGAAAAACTGCCCTCTATATACAGAGCTGCCCACCGCGGCCCCATGTGATCTGCCCTCTATATACAGAGCCCCATGTGATCTGCCCCCTATATACAGAGCCCCATGTGATCCGCCCCCTATATACAGAGCCCCATGTGATCCGCCCTCTATATACAGAGCCCCATGTGATCTGCCCTCTATATACAGAGCCCCATGTGATCTGCCCTCTATATACAGAGCCCCATGTGATCTGCCCTCTATATACAGAGCCCCATGTGATCTGCCCTCTATATACAGAGCCCCATGTGATCTGCCCTCTATATACAGAGCCCCATGTGATCCGCCCTCTATATACAGAGCCCCATGTGATCTGCCCTCTATATACAGAGCCCCATGTGATCTGCCCTCTATATACAGAGCCCCATGTGATCTGCCCTCTATATACAGAGCCCCATGTGATCTGCCCTCTATATACAGAGCCCCATGTGATCCGCCCTCTATATACAGAGCCCCATGTGATCTGCCCTCTATATACAGAGCCCCATGTGATCCGCCCTCTATATACAGAGCCCCATGTGATCCGCCCTCTATATACAGAGCCCCATGTGATCTGCCCTCTATATACAGAGCCCCATGTGATCTGCCCTCTATATACAGAGCCCCATGTGATCTGCCCTCTATATACAGAGCCCCATGTGATCCGCCCTCTATATACAGAGCCCCATGTGATCCGCCCTCTATATACAGAGCCCCATGTGATCTGCCCTCTATATACAGAGCCCCATGTGATCCGCCCCCTATATACAGAGCCCCATGTGATCTGCCCTCTATATACAGAGCCCCATGTGATCTGCCCTCTATATACAGAGCCCCATGTGATCTGCCCTCTATATACAGAGCCCCATGTGATCTGCCCTCTATATACAGAGCCCCATGTGATCCGCCCTCTATATACAGAGCCCCATGTGATCCGCCCCCTATATACAGAGCCCCATGTGATCTGCCCCCTATATACAGAGCCCCATGTGATCCGCCCCCTATATACAGAGCCCCATGTGATCCGCCCCCTATATACAGAGCCCCATGTGATCTGCCCTCTATATACAGAGCCCCATGTGATCTGCCCTCTATATACAGAGCCCCATGTGATCTGCCCTCTATATACAGAGCCCCATGTGATCTGCCCTCTATATACAGAGCCCCATGTGATCTGCCCTCTATATACAGAGCCCCATGTGATCCGCCCTCTCTATACAGAGCCCCATGTGATCCGCCCCCTATATACAGAGCCCCATGTGATCTGCCCTTTATATACAGAGCCCCATGTGATCTGCCCTCTATATACAGAGCCCCATGTGATCCGCCCTCTATATACAGAGCCCCATGTGATCCGCCCTCTATATACAGAGCCCCATGTGATCTGCCCTCTATATACAGAGCCCCATGTGATCTGCCCTCTATATACAGAGCCCCATGTGATCTGCCCTCTATATACAGAGCCCCATGTGATCCGCCCTCTATATACAGAGCCCCATGTGATCCGCCCTCTATATACAGAGCCCCATGTGATCTGCCCTCTATATACAGAGCCCCATGTGATCCGCCCCCTATATACAGAGCCCCATGTGATCTGCCCTCTATATACAGAGCCCCATGTGATCTGCCCTCTATATACAGAGCCCCATGTGATCTGCCCTCTATATACAGAGCCCCATGTGATCTGCCCTCTATATACAGAGCCCCATGTGATCCGCCCTCTATATACAGAGCCCCATGTGATCCGCCCCCTATATACAGAGCCCCATGTGATCTGCCCCCTATATACAGAGCCCCATGTGATCCGCCCCCTATATACAGAGCCCCATGTGATCCGCCCCCTATATACAGAGCCCCATGTGATCTGCCCTCTATATACAGAGCCCCATGTGATCTGCCCTCTATATACAGAGCCCCATGTGATCTGCCCTCTATATACAGAGCCCCATGTGATCTGCCCTCTATATACAGAGCCCCATGTGATCTGCCCTCTATATACAGAGCCCCATGTGATCTGCCATCTATATACAGAGCCCCATGTGATCCGCCCTCTATATACAGAGCCCCATGTGATCCGCTCCCTATATACAGAGCCCCATGTGATCCGCCCTCTATATACAGAGCCCCATGTGATCTGCCCTCTATATACAGAGCCCCATGTGATCTGCCCTCTATATACAGAGCCCCATGTGATCCGCCCTCTATATACAGAGCCCCATGTGATCTGCCCTCTATATACAGAGCCCCATGTGATCTGCCCTCTATATACAGAGCCCCATGTGATCCGCCCCCTATATACAGAGCCCCATGTGATCCGCCCTCTATATACAGAGCCCCATGTGATCTGCCCTCTATATACAGAGCCCCATGTGATCCGCCCCCTATATACAGAGCCCCATGTGATCCGCCCTCTATATACAGAGCCCCATGTGATCTGCCCTCTATATACAGAGCCCCATGTGATCCGCCCTTTATATACAGAGCCCCATGTGATCTGCCCTCTATATACAGAGCCCCATGTGATCTGCCCCCTATATACAGAGCCCCATGTGATCCGCCCTCTATATACAGAGCCCCATGTGATCTGCCCTCTATATACAGAGCCCCATGTGATCCGCCCTCTATATACAGAGCCCCATGTGATCCGCCCTCTATATACAGAGCCCCATGTGATCTGCCCTCTATATACAGAGCCCCATGTGATCTGCCCTCTATATACAGAGCCCCATGTGATCTGCCCTCTATATACAGAGCCCCATGTGATCTGCCCTCTATATACAGAGCCCCATGTGATCTGCCCTCTATATACAGAGCCCCATGTGATCTGCCCTCTATATACAGAGCCCCATGTGATCTGCCCTCTATATACAGAGCCCCATGTGATCTGCCCTCTATATACAGAGCCCCATGTGATCTGCCCTCTATATACAGAGCCCCATGTGATCCGCCCTCTATATACAGAGCCCCATGTGATCCACCCTTTATATACAGAGCCCCATGTGATCTGCCCTCTATATACAGAGCCCCATGTGATCCGCCCCCTATATACAGAGCCCCATGTGATCCGCCCTCTATATACAGAGCCCCATGTGATCTGCCCTCTATATACAGAGCCCCATGTGATCCGCCCCCTATATACAGAGCCCCATGTGATCCGCCCCCTATATACAGAGCCCCATGTGATCCGCCCCCTATATACAGAGCCCCATGTGATCTGCCCTCTATATACAGAGCCCCATGTGATCTTCCCTCTATATACAGAGCCCCATGTGATCCGCCCTTTATATACAGAGCCCCATGTGATCTGCCCCCTATATACAGAGCCCCATGTGATCTGCCCCCTATATACAGAGCCCCATGTGATCTGCCCCCTATATACAGAGCCCCATGTGATCCGCCCTCTATATACAGAGCCCCATGTGATCCGCCCTCTATATACAGAGCCCCATGTGATCCGCCCTTTATATACAGAGCCCCATGTGATCTGCCCTCTATATACAGAGCCCCATGTGATCCGCCCTCTATATACAGAGCCCCATGTGATCTGCCCTCTATATACAGAGCCCCATGTGATCCGCCCTCTATATACAGAGCCCCATGTGATCTGCCCTCTATATACAGAGCCCCATGTGATCTGCCCTCTATATACAGAGCCCCATGTGATCTGCCCTCTATATACAGAGCCCCATGTGATCTGCCCCCTATATACAGAGCCCCATGTGATCTGCCCTCTATATACAGAGCCCCATGTGATCCGCCCTCTATATACAGAGCCCCATGTGATCTGCCCTCTATATACAGAGCCCCATGTGATCTGCCCCCTATATACAGAGCCCCATGTGATCCGCCCTCTATATACAGAGCCCCATGTGATCCGCCCTCTATATACAGAGCCCCATGTGATCCGCCCTCTATATACAGAGCCCCATGTGATCTGCCCTCTATATACAGAGCCCCATGTGATCCGCCCCCTATATACAGAGCCCCATGTGATCTGCCCTCTATATACAGAGCCCCATGTGATCCGCCCTCTATATACAGAGCCCCATGTGATCTGCCCTCTATATACAGAGCCCCATGTGATCCGCCCTCTATATACAGAGCCCCATGTGATCTGCCCCCTATATACAGAGCCCCATGTGATCCGCCCTCTATATACAGAGCCCCATGTGATCCGCCCTCTATATACAGAGCCCCATGTGATCCGCCCTCTATATACAGAGCCCCATGTGATCCGCCCCCTATATACAGAGCCCCATGTGATCCGCCCTCTATATACAGAGCCCCATGTGATCTGCCCCTATATACAGAGCCCCATGTGATCCGCCCTCTATATACAGAGCCCCATGTGATCTGCCCTCTATATACAGAGCCCCATGTGATCCGCCCTTTATATACAGAGCCCCATGTGATCTGCCCTCTATATACAGAGCCCCATGTGATCCGCCCTCTATATACAGAGCCCCATGTGATCTGCCCCCTATATACAGAGCCCCATGTGATCTGCCCCCTATATACAGAGCCCCATGTGATCTGCCCTCTCTATACAGAGCCCCATGTGATCTGCCCTCTCTATACAGAGCCCCATGTGATCTGCCCTCTATATACAGAGCCCCATGTGATCTGCCCTCTATATAAAGAGCCCCATGTGATCTGCCCTCTATATACAGAGCCCCATGTGATCTGCCCTCTCTATACAGAGCCCCATGTGATCTGCCCTCTATATAAAGAGCCCCATGTGATCTGCCCTCTCTATACAGAGCCCCATGTGATCTGCCCTCTATATACAGAGCCCCATGTGATCTGCCCTCTATATAAAGAGCCCCATGTGATCTGCCCCTATATACAGAGCCCCATGTGATCCGCCCTCTATATACAGAGCCCCATGTGATCTGCCCTCTATATACAGAGCCCCATGTGATCTGCCCTCTATATACAGAGCCCCATGTGATCCGCCCTCTATATACAGAGCCCCATGTGATCTGCCCTCTATATACAGAGCCCCATGTGATCCGCCCTCTATATACAGAGCCCCATGTGATCCGCCCCCTATATACAGAGCCCCATGTGATCTGCCCTCTATATACAGAGCCCCATGTGATCCGCCCCCTATATACAGAGCCCCATGTGATCTGCCCTCTATATACAGAGCCCCATGTGATCCGCCCCCTATATACAGAGCCCCATGTGATCTGCCCTCTATATACAGAGCCCCATGTGATCTGCCCTCTATATACAGAGCCCCATGTGATCCGCCCTCTATATACAGAGCCCCATGTGATCTGCCCTCTATATACAGAGCCCCATGTGATCTGCCCTCTATATACAGAGCCCCATGTGATCCGCCCTCTATATACAGAGCCCCATGTGATCCGCCCCCTATATACAGAGCCCCATGTGATCTGCCCTCTATATACAGAGCCCCATGTGATCCGCCCCCTATATACAGAGCCCCATGTGATCTGCCCTCTATATACAGAGCCCCATGTGATCTGCCCTCTATATACAGAGCCCCATGTGATCTGCCCTCTATATACAGAGCCCCATGTGATCTGCCCTCTATATACAGAGCCCCATGTGATCTGCCCTCTATATACAGAGCCCCATGTGATCCGCCCCCTATATACAGAGCCCCATGTGATCTGCCCCCTATATACAGAGCCCCATGTGATCCGCCCTCTATATACAGAGCCCCATGTGATCTGCCCTCTATATACAGAGCCCCATGTGATCTGCCCTCTATATACAGAGCCCCATGTGATCTGCCCGGGGTCCGATGTGCTGCTTTGGTGGGCACTAAAAAGAATACATAGAGAAAAATAAGACGCCGCATTTTTGCGCAGTGCGTTCAAACACGCAGAGCACACGCGGAGGACACTCAGAGGACACGCAAGGGACTACATGGAGCACCGTTTTTTTTGTTTTTTTTTAAAGCAGGGGCCCTGGAGAATAAAATGGCGATTGTTGCAATTTTTTATGTCACACAGTTTTTGCAAACGCAATTTTTAGGGAACAAAATTAACTTTTTTGACTGCAAAAAAAAAAAAAAAAACACGCAATGCATAACCCAATTTTTTAGTAAAGCATAAAAGATGATGTTATGAGTAAATAGATACCAAACATGTCACGCTTTAAAATTGCGCACGCCCGTGGAACGGCGACAATCGAATTTGACTATCCCGAAGCTTTGCAGGTCACCCCTTTAGATTTGCGGTGGAGATCTGGTACTGGAATTACTGCCCATGATTTCGGATTTTCGGATTTCCGAATTTTCGAATTTTCAAAATTACAAATTTTCATATATTCGAACGTACGAATATTCGGAAAAATACGTTAAACAGGTTTTTCGTTCATTCGGATATTTCCGAAATAATGAATTAGTCGGAATTCGTAAAAAAAAATGTGCACATGTCTACAAAGCCTGTCCCTCTATAGTGTGTACTTGTCTCAGTCCAGGGCACTAAGTGTCATTTCTGTCTGATGCCTCCTTCCTCTGCCATCTGCATGACACGTTATCCTGACACCAAGAGAAAAAAAGGTGACAGGGGAAAGGAAGCTCCAGCACACAGCCTGTGATTGACAGCCTCAGCTCTGTTCCTGTGTGCTGTGTGAAGGGGGAGGGGAGGGGGGGGGGTAGTCCCTTCCCTCCAATCAGCTCTCACGAGCTCCGCAGAGTATAACTTCAGCTCCCCCTTTTTTATCTGACAGCTCAGACAAGCTTTATAAATTCAGCACTTTGAATGGAGAAGAGAAGACTGCAGATAAACAGGTACAACTTATGTAGGAGGATTCGTTTCATCTCTGTGTATCACTCACCTGAGGCCGGTCACTGCACTGGGTATATGGAGGAAACCGGCTGACTTTCAGTTTGCTGAACTGCTCCGTATTATAAACTATTTTTTTGTTTTTTTCCATAAAATAAAATTTTCATCTTTTTTTTGCTTTTTTTTTTCTCATCTCAGTGCTGCGGATCTCCCTCGGCCACTTTCAGCCACTTCCCATCTACATCATTGCTCTGGATTGGCTTCCTGATAGCGATGAAGGCGGACTGTGTAATGTGTGCGGGTGACAACGCAGAACCACATTCAGGAGACCGTTGTCACCCTATGACAGGAAGTGTTATAACTTTAATAAAGATACATAGTTACATCTTATCTGAGATTTTGTTGATGGGGTTTAGCTCTCTGGGGATGTTGCAGTGCTCACCATCTAGGAAGCGTGCACCTCCCGGGGGCTGAATTCACAGCCTGGGGCACCCCTCCCCCCCTCATGTCCCAGATTATCCCCTCCGGAACAAAAGGGTCCCCTGCCAGTATACTCAATCAGGGACTTATTTTAGAGGGTGACAACGTAGAAGCACAACTGGAAGACAGTTGTCACCCTATGACAGGAAGTGTCTTAGCGATGGACCCCTCCTGTTATAGGGACCCTCCTGTTATAGGGACCCTCCTGTTATAGGGACCCTCCTTTTATAGGGACCCTCCTGTTATAGGGACCCACCTGTTATATGGATCCTCCTGTTATATGGACCCTCCTGTTATATGGACCCTCCTGTTATAGGGACCCTCCTTTTATAGGGACCCTCCTGTTATAGGGACCCTCCTGTTTTAGGGACCCTCCTGTTATAGGGACCCTCCTGTTATAGGGACCCTCCTTTTATAGGGACCCTCCTGTTATAGGGACCCTCCTGTTATAGGGACCCTCCTGTTATAGGGACCCTCCTTTTATAGGGACCCTCCTGTTATAGGGACCCTCCTGTTATAGGGACCCTCCTGTTATAGGGACCCTCCTGTTATAGAGACCCTCCTTTTATAGGGACCCTCCTGTTATAGGGACCCTCCTTTTATAGGGGCCCTCCTGTTATAGGGACCCGCCTGTTATAGGGACCCGCCTGTTATAGGGACCCTCCTGTTATAGGGACCCTCCTGTTATAGAGACCCTCCTTTTATAGGGACCCTCCTTTTATATGGACCCTCCTGTTATAGGGACCCTCCTGTTATAGAGACCCTCCTGTTATAGGGACCCTCCTTTTATAGGGACCCTCCTGTTATAGGGACCCTCCCGTTATAGGGCACCTATACAATGTGTGTCAGTACTGCTGCCAGTATACTCACACACCTCCCAACATTGTCAGATGGGAATGAGGGACACCTACTAGCAAATATATGTAGGCATAAGACACGCCCCCCCTGCCACACCCCTTAAAGGAGAATTACCAAAAAAAAAAAAGGTTAATTAAATCCACAAGGGACTTTTTTTACCACTACTATTCCTTTATATTGGCTTTTAAAATGTACAGCAATTTAGAAATCAGATGAAAGGTTTAGCTCTGGGAAACACTTTTTGATAAATGAAAACTATATAGATCAGACCAAAATGAGGGACAAAAGAGGGACATTGCTCCAAATCAGGGACAGTCCCTCGGAATCAGGGACAGTTGGGAGCTATGCCTTCCTGTTATAGGGCGCCTATACTTATACTGCCGCCAGTATAATCAACCAGAGGCCCCTCATGTGACAGGGTGACAACGCAAAAGCACAATTGTGAGACAGTTGTCACCCTATGACAAGAAGTGTCTGAACAAGAACACTTCCTGCTATAGGGCGCCTGTATAATGTGTGTCGGCGCTGCTGTTATTATATTCAATCAGGGGCCCATGTGTGAGGGTGACAACGCAGGAGCACAACTGGGAGACGGTTGTCACCCTATAATAGGAAGTTTCTATCCAAAGACACTCCCTGCTAATGTGTGCCGGTGTAATGTGTAATCAGCACTGCAGTGTAGTCAATCGGGGGCCATGTGAGAAGGTGACAACACAGAGGTACAACTCGGAGACAGTTGTCACTCTATAACAGGAAGTGCCTGACCAAGGACACTTCCTGCTATAGGGTGCCTATTTACTGTGTGCCGTCTACCTAATCAGAGGCACATGTGAGAGGGCATCGCTCCCAACTGTCCCGGATTTGGAGGGACAGTCCCTGATTCGGAGCAATGTCCCTCTGTCCCTCATTCCTCCTCATCTGTCCCTCATTTTGGTCTGATCTATATAGATGTATATAAAATTTACTTTTTATCTATCAAAAAGTGTTTCCCAGCACTAAACCTTTCATCTGATTTCTAAATTGCTGCATTTGTAAATTCCAAAAGCCGATATAAAGGAACAGAAGTGGTAAAAAAAAAGCACTTGTGGGTTTAACCCATCTTGTTTTTTTGTACAATTCTCCTTTAAGGGAGGCGTGGCAAGGGGGTGTGTCCTGAGCCTGCATACTTTTGCTGATAGGTGTCCCTCATTCCCATCTCAGAAAGTTGAGAGGTGTGGACAGGGTGACAACGTAGAAGCACAACTGGAAGACAGTTGTCACCCTATAACAGGAAGTGTTATAACTTTAATAAAGATACATGGTTACATTTTATCTGAGATTTTGTTGATGGGGTTTAGATCTCTGATGACGTTGCTGTGCTCACCATCTAGAAAGCGTGCAGCTCCCGGGGGCTCAATTAACCCCCCCCCCCCCCACCATGTCCCAGATTATCCCCTCCGAAACAAAAGGGTCTCCTGCCAGTATACTCAATCAGGGGCACACGTGTGGGGGTGACAACGCAGAAGCACAACTGGGAGACGGTTGTCACCCTATAACAGGAAGTTTCTATCCAAAGACACTCCCTGCTAAAGGGTGCCGGTGTAATGTGTTTTATCACCGCTGGTAGAATTCTCAACCGGGGACACACATGAGAGGGTGACAACACAGAACCATAATTAGGAGACAGTTGTCACTCTATAACAGGAAGTGCCTGACCAAGGACACTTCCTGTTATAGGGTGCCTATTCAATGTGTGCAGTCTACCCGATCAGAGGCACATGTGAGAGGGTGACAACGTAGAAGCACAAAGTGACAGACAGTTGTCACCCTATGACAGGAAGTGTCTGACCGAGGAAAGTTATTTGTATAGGGCTCCTGTATAAAGTGTGTTGGCACTGCTGTTAATATACTCAACCAGGGGCACGTGAGAGAGGGTGACAACGTAGAAGCAAAACAGGGTGATAGTTGTCACCCTGTGACAGGAAGTGTCTGAGCGATGGACACTTCCTGTTATGGGGCGCCTGTGTAATGTGTGTTAGAATTCTCAACCGGGGACACACATGAGAGGGTGACAACATAGAAGCATAATTAGGAGACGGTTGTCACCCCATAACAGGACGTTTCTAACCAAGGACAAGTACCTGCTGTGGGGTGCCGGTATAATTGTATCGGTGCTGCTGCCGGTATACTCATTCAGGGGTGACAACGCAGGAGCACAATTGGGAGACGGTTGTCACCTTATAACAGGGAGAGTCTGAGCGAGGAAATAACTTTAATAAAGATACATTGTTTCATCTTCTGTGAGATTTTAGGGATGGAGTTTGGATCTCCTCTGATGTCGCACCGCTCACCGTCGGGGAAGCATGCACCTGCCAAAGCAACCCTCCCCTCCCCCCATGTCCCAGGATATCCCAGATTATCCACTCCAAAACAAAAGGGCCCCCAGGGTCCCCACGCAGCCCCCCATCCCCCGATTCCATTATTCCCGGCAGGTGCCAGCCTGTCACACTGACCATTGTGTAGCGTGTCCCGGTTACCAGGATACAAAGCCCCCCGTCCTTTATGTATTAAGGGGGGGAGGGGAAAGTGGGGGTGGGGGGGGGGTATTAGTGGGGGTAAGAGAAGCTGATTGGGGGGGGGGTGAAGCTGTAGCCGGCTGGGAACCATCTGAGCGAAGACTTACCAGTATCACACTCCAGCCTTTGTTGGGGTCTCACAACGCGCCCTGGGCCCCCGGCCCCCCATCCTCCGTTCCTCCCCGCCGACGTTCAGCCTCCGCGTCCCATCGGGCGACAAAAGGCCTCCGGCGGTGATGGATCTCCCCCCCCCTCTCCTCCTCGTCTGTCTGCTCCGGGCTGCAGGATCAATACCGGCGGCCCTTCCCTCTTCTATTCTCGGCGTTCCCAGGCAGCCAATCGGCATTCACAGCTGACGACACCACCGGGGCGGAGGGGGGGGGGGCGCCACCGGCCCCTGGGTGTAAATATCAGGAGTAAGGGGGCACGAGGGGACAGCTAAGCCCAGCTCGGCCCCCCCCTCCCCTCCGCCCCTTTACACCGTCACTCCGGCGCCCGCCAACACGCAACACCAAATTTATGTATTTATTACCGGAGGCGCCGCCAGATAAAACCGATGGGAGGCGGATTCAATTTAAACATAAAATAGAAAAATAATCCCCCTTCACCAAACTCGGGTCATGTCCCCTTTAAGAGCGAATTCGCCACCGTGCGCTGCGTTGATGCTCGCGCGTTACGGCGCGTTTATGTTACACGGGAAACCTGCGCTGCATTAAAGCCCCATTCACACCCGAGCGTGCGTCTGCGCTCGCCTTATTTTTTTTTTTGCGTGTTATTTACGCATCAATGTGTCGCACCTGAGGAAGCCCCACGAGCGAAAAACGCCCCCAAAGTAGCTCCAGAACCTTTTTTGGTTGCGGACGTTTTTTTTTTTAGTGCGCGTTTTGTCGTGTTTGTAGCGCGTATTTCTCGCACATCTGCCTCCCCGCGCTTGAGATGCCGTTAAAAATGAATGACACCATAAACGCCACCCGCGATGGCAGCGCATTTCCAAAACGCACGTTTTTTGGGTGTTTTCTTGCGTCTTTAGGGAACGCGCAGGGGGGGAGTGTGGCCGGAGACGCCGCCAGATAAAAACGATGAGAGGAGGATTCAATCACAACATAAAATAGAAAAATAATCCCTCCGTCACCAGTCTTGGGTTATGTCCCCTTTAAGAGCCCATTCGCATTAGTGCGCTGCGTTGATGCTCGCGCATTACGGCGCGTTTATGTTACACGGGAAACCTGCGCTACATTACGGGCCCAATCACACCCAAGCATAGCAGGAATGTGCGTTCCCACTCGCTTCTCTTGTTTTCACGCATTTACGTGCGGCACGCCGATAGCAAACTTCTGACTTTCATGGGCTGCCCTACCCGCGAGAAACGCCCCAAAGGAGCTGCACTGTATATTATATACCTGAGGACTACAAGTCCCAGCATGTCCTGTATACACATATATTATATACCAGAGGACTACAAGTCCCAGCATGTCCTGTAAACACAGTATATTATATACCTGAGGACTACAAGTCCCAGCATGTCCTGTATACACCGTATATTATATACCAGAGGACTACAAGTCCCAGCATGTCCTGTATACACCGTATATTATATACCAGAGGACTACAAGTCCCAGCATGTCCTGTATACACCGTATATTATATACCAGAGGACTACAAGTCCCAGCATGTCCTGTATACACCGTATATTATATACCAGAGGACTACAAGTCCCAGCATGTCCTGTATACACATATATTATATACCAGAGGACTACAAGTCCCAGCATGTCCTGTAAACACAGTATATTATATACCTGAGGACTACAAGTCCCAGCATGTCCTGTATACACTGTATATTATATACCTGAGGACTACAAGTCCCAGCATGTCCTGTATACACCGTATATTATATACCAGAGGACTACAAGTCCCAGCATGTCCTGTATACACCGTATATTATATACCAGAGGACTACAAGTC
The DNA here is from genome assembly GCA_037952925.1 of Lithobates clamitans. NCBI lineage: Eukaryota > Metazoa > Chordata > Amphibia > Anura > Ranidae > Lithobates > Lithobates clamitans. The sequence continues at coordinate 459,162 of JBBGZY010000770.1, read as the reverse complement.
CCAGCATGTCCTGTATACACCGTATATTATATACCAGAGGACTACAAGTCCCAGCATGTCCTGTATACACCGTATATTATATACCAGAGGACTACAAGTCCCAGCATGTCCTGTATACACATATATTATATACCAGAGGACTACAAGTCCCAGCATGTCCTGTAAACACAGTATATTATATACCTGAGGACTACAAGTCCCAGCATGTCCTGTATACACTGTATATTATATACCTGAGGACTACAAGTCCCAGCATGTCCTGTATACACCGTATATTATATACCAGAGGACTACAAGTCCCAGCATGTCCTGTATACACCGTATATTATATACCAGAGGACTACAAGTCCCAGCATGTCCTGTATACACATATATTATATACCTGAGGACTACAAGTCCCAGCATGTCCTGTATACACCGTATATTATATACCAGAGGACTACAAGTCCCAGCATGTCCTGTATACACTGTGTATTATATACCAGAGGACTACAAGTCCCAGCATGTCCTGTATACACATATATTATATACCAGAGGACTACAAGTCCCAGCATGTCCTGTATACACCGTATATTATATACCTGAGGACTACAAGTCCCAGCATGTCTTGTATACACCGTATATTATATACCAGAGGACTACAAGTCCCAGCATGTCCTGTATACACTGTGTATTATATACCAGAGGACTACATGTCCCAGCATGTCCTGTATACACTGTATATTATATACCAGAGGACTACAAGTCCCAGCATGTCCTCTATACACATATATATCATATACCAGAGGACTACAAGTCCCAGCATGTCCTGTTTACATCGTATACTCCACAACTGAAGACCACAAGTCCCAGCATATCCTGTATACATTGTATATTATACACCAGAGGACTACAAGTCCCAGCATGTCCTGTATACACTGTATATTATACACCAGAGGACTACAAGTCCCAGCATGTCCTGTATACATTGTATATTATACAACAGAGGACTACAAGTCCCAGCATGTCCTGTATATACATATATTATATACCAGAGGACAACAAGTCCCAGCATGTCCTGTATACACCGTATATTATACACAGAGGACTACAAATCCCAGCATGTCCCATACACACCGTATACTCCACAACTGAAGACCACAAGTCCCAGCATGTCCTGTATACATTGTATGTTATACATCAGAAGACTACAAGTCCCAGCATGTCCCGTATACACCGTATATTATACAACGGAGGACTACAAGTCCCAGCATGTCCTGTATACACTGTCATTCATAGGCCTGTCTGAACACTCCGCTCTCCTGTCATTCGGAGCCCCCGGACCCGGCACAGGTCAGGACTGGGAGGATGTCCCCCTCCACTCACCTGTCACCGTCCCGCGTCCGCTCTGATGAGGGATCTCTGGGACAAGCAGTGACAGGTGATGGGAGGTGAGCGCACCGGACACACCTCACCCATCTCTCATTGTGTAACATACCCCCAGGGAGGAAGGGGGGAGGGGGGTGCCGATCGCTATACTCCAGCTGTTGTGGAACTACAAGTCCCAGGAGGTATTACAAGGCTATGACAACCACAGGTATGACTCCCATAGGCAGAGGGATGATGGGATTTGTAGTCCCAGATTGTCCACCCTACTTTTGGAGAAGGAACGCTCCATCCGAAACTGATAATGAGACTCTGAGATATACAGTGCATGGAAAAAGTATTCATACCCCTTAGAATTTCCCACATTTTGTCATGTTACACCCAAAAAAACGTAAATGTATTTTATTGGGATTTTATGTGATAGACCAACACAAAGTGTCACATAATTGTGAAGTGGAAGGAAAATGATAAATTATACAAATAAATATGTGAAAAGTGTGTGGGGGGGGGCATTTGTATTCAGCCCCCTTTACTCTGATACCCCTAACTAAAATCTAGTGGAACCAATTGCCTTCAGAAGTCACCTAATTAGTAAATACAGTCCACCTCAGTATAAATACAGCTGTTCTGTGAAGCCCTCAGAGGTTTGTTAGAGAACCTCAGCGAACAAACAGCATCATGAAGGCCAAGGAACACAGCAGACAGGTCAGGGATACAGTTGTGGAGAAGTATAAAGCAGGGTTAGGTTATAAAGAAATCTCCCAAGCTTTGAACATCTCACGGAGCTCTGTTCAATCCATCATCGGAAAATGGAAAGAGTATGGCACAACTGCAAACCTACCAAGACATGGCCGTCCACCAGGCCCGGACTGGTCAAAGGGCACACTGGGCATTTGCCCGGTGGGCCTCATCTGCTAACAATCAGGGCCCCACTGGCACTGCGGAGCGGCCAGGTGCACGAGAGGTGGGCAGCGCCGCGTACTGCATTATTGCCCAGCGAGCGAGGAGCGGGTGGGGCCAGGAGCTACACCGACGCTCTGACCCCGCCCCTGGTCTCAGGAGGCCGCGGGGTAGGAGCTGAGATCGGCGTGGGAGCGGCAGACAGCGGCACTGAGAGCCTGCGAATGGTGGGCTTGGCTGGCCAGGACCGTTAGGTCCTTCTCCCCACTTCCCTTTGACTGTTCCTAATAGGGTTGCCACCTTTTCTTCAAGCCGAACCCGGACACAGGACACTTTTTTTTTTCATAGTATACACTATAGGATTATAAAAGACCCGGGGCATCTTTGGGTGCCCCAAAGAGGCTGGTAATGCAGCGCGCTGCGGCAAACAGTGGATGTGGCCAGACTTCTCTTGCTGAAATCATCGCCCCCCCCCCCCCCCCCAGTGCCCCATTGATGCCAAACCTGCCCCCAGACAGCGGCCCGCAGCTCCCGGACGGCAACAAATTTTTGTGTGACTATCTCAGTTACTTGGGGAGCCACAGCCCAAGCTGAATAATGCGTCCGGGTTTCAGGCAGACTGAAACCCGGACACATAATTCCAAACCCTGACTGTCCGGGTGAATCCCGGACAGGTGGCAACTCTAGTTTCTAACCCTGTCAGTGGCCTGAGTAATGGGTGACAGTGGCTTGTATAGGGCAAGGGGGAAAGGGAGTTGAAGCGAATGTCCGCACTACAGGCCTCTTCTATGGGGCTCCACCAGATACAGAGAGTGGCCAGAGGGGATCTGATGAGAGGAGGGGGAGCTGTGGGCAGGGCTATTGGAATTAGAGGACGTTGAGTGGTATCCCTACGGAGAGCGAAGTGATATTTGGGGATGGAGTAATGGAGGGTAGAGGGGGCTTTGTGGGAGGAGCTATGGAGAGGTGAATAGCATTTGGGGGTGGGGCTATGGAGAGAGAAGTTTGTTGGCACGAATATTGACAGTAGAAAAGGTCATTGTGGGTGGGGCTTTGTAGAGTACAGGAACGGTTGTGGGTGGGGCTATGAATAGTACAGGGGGGGGTGATGGGCAGAGTAAATGGACAGTTGGTTGCGGTTATGGAGCTAAGTGATGGGTGAGGTGGGTAATAATGTTCAGTAACCTAATAATGTGCAGAAGCCTCTAGCAACCAATCAGTGAGCAGTAATGATGTGCAATAATCCCTAGCAACCAATCAGTGAGAATAAGGATGTGCAGTAACCTCTAGCAACAAATCAGTGAGGAGAAATAATGTGCAGCAACCTCAAGCAGCCAATCAGCGAGCGGTAATTATGTGCAGTAACCTCTAGCAACCAATCAGTGAGCAGTAATGATGTGCAATAATCCCTAGCAACCAATCAGTGAGAATTAAGCATGTGCAGTAACCTCTAGCAACAAATCAGTGAGCGGTAATAATGTGCAGCAACCTCAAGCAGCCAATCAGCGAGCGGTAATGATGTGTAGTAACCTCTAGCAACCAATCAGCGAACAGAAATGATGTGCTATAACCTCTAGCAACCAGTTAGTGGAAGTGGTAATGATATGCTGTAACCTCTGCCAACCAATCAATCCCATATTATATTATTAAAGTGGGAGTATATATATATATATTTATATCTGTATACACACAGATACCCTGGGATGGGATGGGGGGAGGAGGATGATACAGACAGATGGGAGGGGGTGGGGTTAGAGAACAAAGGGGCGGGGAAATTAAACGTAGGAGGCCGGACTTTACAGCCATACATAATAGAGGGCGGAGTAATAGAGTGGAGAAGGCGGGGAGAGTATAAGTAGGGGGCGGTGATTATAGGGAGGTAGGCGTCAGAGAAGGGGGGAGGAGTGATGCATATGCACAGTAGAGGGTGGGACGATGCGCGGTAGGAGGTGGGTAAAAATAAAGTCGGAGGCGGGGTGATAGGAGGACACAGAGAGAAGGGGGCGGGGTATTGACAGTGAGGGGCGGGGTGATAGGAGCACACAGTGAAGGGGGCGGAGTATTAGAGAGTGAGGGGCGGGGTGATAGGGGCACACAGTGAAGGGGCGGAGTATTGGAGAGTAAGGGGCGGGGTGATAGGGGCACACATTGAAGGGGGCGGAGTATTAGAGAGTGAGGGGCGGGGTGATAGGGACACACAGTGAAGGGGGCGGAGTATTAGAGAGTGAGGGGCGGGGTGATAGGGACACACACTGAAGGGGGCGGAGTATTGGAGAGTGAGGGGCGGGGTGATAGGGACACACAGTGAAGGGGGCGGGGTAGAACCCCTCGGACAGGCCGGGTCCCCGAAGTACGCTCCTCCCCCCGCTAGGGGTCGCTGTACGGATCAGGCCCGGGCCGCCCCCCATGTGCTCGGTGTTTGTAGTCAGTGCCGGGTGTCGGACGGACAGACGGGCGGAGAGTTGTTGGGAGGACGGAAGTTCCGAGCTCCGGGAGAACAGATTGAGGTGAGGGGTCCGGGGAGGGGTGATGGAGGAGGGGGAGAGGGGACACGTGTGTCCGGACACAGCCCATTGTTCAGGAGCCGGCCGACACAAAGAGCCGCCATCACCGCCACACCGGGGGGACCGAGAGCACAACGGGGGGCATACTGGGAGCACTGGGCCATGACTGGGGGCATACTGGGAGCACTGGGCCATGACTGGGAGCATACTGGGAGCACTGGGCCATGACTGGGAGCATACTGGGAGCACTGGGTGCATACTGGGAGCACTGGGCCAGGACTGGGAGCATACTTGGAGCACTGGGCCATGACTGGGGGCATACTGGGGGCATACTGGGAGCACTGGGCCAGGACTGGGAGCATACTTGGAGCACTGGGCCATGACTGGGGGCATACTGGGAGCACTGGGCCATGACTGGGGGCATACTGGGAGCACTGGGCCATGACTGGGGGCATACTGGGAGCACTGGGCCATGACTGGGGGCATACTGGGAGCACTGGGCCAGGACTGGGTGCATACTGGGAGCACTGGGCCAGGACTGGGTGCATACTGGGAGCACTGGGCCAGGACTGGGTGCATACTGGGAGCACTGGGCCAGGACTGGGGGCATACTGGGAGCACTGGGGCATACTGGGAGCACTGGGGGCATACTGGGAGCACTGGGGGCATACTGGGAGCACTGGGCCATGACTGGGGGCATACTGGGAGCACTGGGCCAGGACTGGGTGCATACTGGGAGCACTGGGCCAGGACTGGGGGCATACTGGGAGCACTGGGGCATACTGGGAGCACTGGGGGCATACTGGGAGCACTGGGCCATGACTGGGGGCATACTGGGAGCACTGGGCCAGGACTGGGGGCATACTGGGAGCACTGGGCCATGACTGGGGGCATACTGGGAGCACTGGGCCATGACTGGGAGCATACTGGGAGCACTGGGTGCATACTGGGAGCACTGGGCCAGGACTGGGTGCATACTGGGTGCATACTGGGAGCACTGGGCCATGACTGGGAGCATACTGGGAGCACTGGGTGCATACTGGGAGCACTGGGCCATGACTGGGGGCATACTGGGAGCACTGGGCCAGGACTGGGAGCATACTTGGAGCACTGGGCCATGACTGGGGGCATACTGGGAGCACTGGGCCATGACTGGGGGCATACTGGGAGCACTGGGCCATGACTGGGGGCATACTGGGAGCACTGGGCCATGACTGGGGGCATACTGGGAGCACTGGGCCAGGACTGGGAGAATACTGGGAGCACTGGGCCAGGACTGGGGGCATACTGGGAGCACTGGGCCAGGACTGGGGGCATACTGGGCGCACTGGGCCATGACTGGGGGCATACTGGGCGCACTGGGCCATGACTGGGGGCATACTGGGAGCACTGGGCCATGACTGGGGGCATACTGGGAGCACTGGGCCATGACTGGGGGCATACTGGGAGCACTGGGCCAGGACTGGGGGCATACTGGGAGCACTGGGCCATGACTGGGGGCATATTGGGTGCATACTGGGAGCACTGGGCCATGACTGGGTGCATACTGGGAGCACTGGGCCAGGACTGGGTGCATACTGGGAGCACTGGGCCATGACTGGGGGCATACTGGGAGCACTGGGCCATGACTGGGGGCATACTGGGAGCACTGGGCCAGGACTGGGGGCATACTGGGAGCACTGGGCCAGGACTGGGAGCATACTTGGAGCACTGGGCCATGACTGGGGGCATACTGGGAGCACTGGGCCATGACTGGGGGCATACTGGGAGCACTGGGCCATGACTGGGGGCATACTGGGAGCACTGGGCCATGACTGGGGGCATACTGGGAGCACTGGGCCAGGACTGGGAGAATACTGGGAGCACTGGGCCAGGACTGGGGGCATACTGGGAGCACTGGGCCAGGACTGGGGGCATACTGGGCGCACTGGGCCATGACTGGGGGCATACTGGGCGCACTGGGCCATGACTGGGGGCATACTGGGCGCACTGGGCCATGACTGGGGGCATACTGGGAGCACTGGGCCATGACTGGGGGCATACTGGGAGCACTGGGCCAGGACTGGGGGCATACTGGGAGCACTGGGCCATGACTGGGGGCATATTGGGTGCATACTGGGAGCACTGGGCCATGACTGGGTGCATACTGGGAGCACTGGGCCAGGACTGGGTGCATACTGGGAGCACTGGGCCATGACTGGGGGCATACTGGGGGCATACTGGGAGCACTGGGCCATGACTGGGGGCATACTGGGAGCACTGGGCCAGGACTGGGAGCATACTTGGAGCACTGGGCCATGACTGGGGGCATACTGGGAGCACTGGGCCATGACTGGGGGCATACTGGGAGCACTGGGCCATGACTGGGGGCATACTGGGAGCACTGGGCCATGACTGGGGGCATACTGGGAGCACTGGGCCATGACTGGGGGCATACTGGGAGCACTGGGCCATGACTGGGGGCATACTGGGAGCACGGGGGCATACTGGGAGCACTGGGCCAGGACTGGGGGCATACTGGGAGCACTGGGCCATGACTGGGGGCATACTGGGAGCACTGGGCCATGACTGGGAGCACTGGGGGCATACTGGGAGCACTGGGCCATGACTGGGAGCACTGGGTGCATACTGGGAGCACTGGGCCATGACTGGGGGCATACTGGGAGCACTGGGCCAGGACTGGGGGCATACTGGGAGCACTGGGCCAGGACTGGGGGCATACTGGGAGCACTGAGCCATGACTGGGGGCATACTGGGAGCACTGAGCCATGACTGGGGGCATACTGGGAGCACTGGGCCATGACTGGGGGCATACTGGGAGCACTGGGCCAGGACTGGGGGCATACTGGGAGCACTGGGCCAGGACTGGGGGCATACTGGGAGCACTGGGCCAGGACTGGGGGCATACTGGGAGCACTGGGCCAGGACTGGGTGCATACTGGGAGCACTGGGCCAGGACTGGGAGCACTGGGCCAGGACTGGGTGCATACTGGGAGCACTGGGCCAGGACTGGGTGCATACTGGGAGCACTGGGCCGGGACTGGGTGCATACTGGGAGCACTGGGCCGGGACTGGGGGCATACTGGGAGCACTGGGCCATGACTGGGGGCATACTGGGAGCACTGGGCCATGACTGGGGGCATACTGGGAGCACTGGGCCATGACTGGGGGCATACTGGGAGCACTGGGCCAGGACTGGGGGCATACTGGGAGCACTGGGCCAGGACTGGGGGCATACTGGGAGCACTGGGCCAGGACTGGGGGCATACTGGGAGCACTGGGCCAGGACTGGGGGCATACTGGGAGCACTGGGCCAGGACTGGGCCAGGACTGGGAGCACTGGGCCAGGACTGGGAGCACTGGGCCAGGACTGGGAGCACTGGGCCAGGACTGGGAGCACTGGGCCAGGACTGGGAGCACTGGGCCAGGACTGGGAGCACTGGGCCAGGACTGGGAGCACTGGGCCAGGACTGGGAGCACTGGGCCAGGACTGGGGGCACTGGGCCAGGACTGGGGGCACTGGGCCAGGACTGGGGGCACTGGGCCAGGACTGGGGGCACTGGGCCAGGACTGGGGGCACTGGGCCAGGACTGGGGTCATACTGGGAGCACTGGGCCATGACTGGGGGCATACTGGGAGCACTGGGCCATGACTGGGGGCATACTGGGAGCACTGGGCCATGACTGGGGGCATACTGGGAGCACTGGGCCGGGACTGGGGGCATACTGGGCCGGGACTGGGGGCATACCGGGAGCACTGGGGCACGACTGGAGCTTGAGTGAGGGCTTAATGGGACAGAACTGTAAGGATGCTGGGAGCACTGGAGCAGAACTGGGAAGCATATTGGGAGAACAGGGAGATACTGGGATGCAACTGTAGTGATACTGGAAGCGCTGGAACTGGACTGTGGTAAACTGGGAGCAATGGGACAGGACTTGAAGAAGAATAATAGGAGTGCTGAGGGAGAACGGAGCACTGGGACCTGTTGAGGGATTAGTCTGTCTTGGTTGAGGTGGTTGCAGACCAGGGTGGTATTTGTTTTAGGGTTGTGAGTTTGGGGGGCAGTTGGGGTTGGAGGTCTGGGAACCCAGATTTTCTAGGAGCGGAGTTCTGGGTTTTGGGTCCAGGTTTCAGGGGGTATCTCCATGTCCATCTGACCCCTCTATGTCTCCTGCCTCTCTGCAGTAACACGCCGTAGCCACCATGCCAAGAAAGAAGGTGACAGATGGAACCGGCTCCAGGAAGCGTTCGGCAGGGAAGAAGCGGGGACGGGATGAGTTCAGCAGCGACGACGATCTGGAGCTTGACGGCAGCCCAGGATCAGACGGGGGCCCCAACAACAAGCGGGGGCCCAACAAGGGAGGAGCCAACAAGGCCGGGAGTGGAGCTGCTGCTGTGGTTGTTACTGAACCTGAACATACTAAGGAGAAGATAGTAAGTGGCCCCATTATGTTACCATTACCACCATATACTCATCATTTATCAGCCCTTTTTTAATCCTAAGCCTTAATCTTAAATTGGTGGTTGGCGAGGAGGAGGCCCCCCTTCCGTTGGTGGTCGGCGGGGAGACAATCCCTGGTATAGATGGCTAAAACGATGATTGGTGTCAATGGTTACTTATCTAAGAGATGGGAATTTCTCCAGGAACCCTTGGCAACCTCTGGAGGAGCCCTAAAAGGCTGATCGATCATTAGTCTATACCTCAGTGAGATCATTCTAAGGCGAAGCCAGTAAAGTGTTACTAATATGTAATTATTGTAATGTTTACTATCATCATTTAATCGTTGTTTGTGAAGAAATGTGTAATTCCATATTATACTCTTCTGGTCATGTTGTATATTCATCATCAGTGACCTAGAACACGGAGAACCTTGTAAAATCCATAAAATTCACTAAGACCGTATCAGGGAGAGGCTCATAAAATATTACTGCTACATATAATTGTCAACTATTGGAAATGAATGGGTGTGTGCCAAGATGCAAATGACCCCAAACCCCCCCCCCCCCAAGAATTTAAGCTTGTGTATGTGCAGCTCCCTTCCCCTCCAAATGTTGGAGTTTAGATATAGGCATTAAAGGGTTTGGTAATACTCCATCATTGTGGACAATCGTGCTCCTCCAACCTTGTGCTAACAGTTTGAAGACCCTTTTCTGTTCCACCTTGACTGTGCCCCCCCCCCCCCCCCCCCGGTGTACAATGCCAGCTCCATAAAGACCCAGTGTGACCAGTTTGGGTTGGAGGAACGTGGGTCCTCATCTCTACTGAACACCTTTTGGGTTGAATTAGAACACCAATTGGGACCAGGTCTTCTCATCCAACATTAGTACCTGACCTCACAAATGGGCACTAATTCCCACAGACACCCTCACAAATCTTGAGGAAAGCCTTCCCAGAAGTGGGAAGGATGTTATTGCCACAAAAGGGGGGCGCAACTCCATATTACTGGCCATGCTTTTGCAATGGGATGGCCAACAATCTCTTATAGGTGTTGGTGGTCAGGTGTCCCCCAGTATTTGGTCTATATAGAGAAGTGAGTGAAAAGTTCCCACAGTTGATCCTGGTTGTGCCCCTGCTGAATGGGTTTGCCCTCTCTTTATTCCCCCCTGGACAAATTGATGGGATATCCATAACAGTAGTTGGCGGGAGGGGGGAGTCAGTGGGAAGGACTCCCCTTACATTGGTTGTCAGTAAAAGCAATTTCCCGTACATTGGTGGTCATTGGGATGGATTCCCCCTTTTGTTGGTGGTCATTGGGATGGATTCCCCCTTTTGTTGGGGGTCATTGGGAAGGATGCAGCTTTTGTTGGGGGTCATTGGGAAGGATGCCCCTTTAGTTAGGGGGTCATTGGGAAGGATGCCCCTTTAGTTAGGGGGTCATTGGGAAGGATGCCCCTTTAGTTAGGGGGTCATTGGGAAGGATACCCCTTTAGTTAGGGGGTCATTGGGAAGGATGCCCCTTTAGTTAGGGGGTCATTGGGAAGGATGCCCCTTTAGTTAGGGGGTCATTGGGAAGGATGCCCCTTTAGTTAGGGGGTCATTGGGAAGGATGCCCCTTTAGTTAGGGGGTCATTGGGAAGGATGCCCCTTTAGTTAGGGGGTCATTGGGAAGGATGCCCCTTTAGTTAGGGGGTCATTGGGAAGGATGCCCCTTTAGTTAGGGGGTCATTGGGAAGGATGCCCCTTTAGTTAGGGGGTCATTGGGAAGGATGCCCCATTAGTTGGGGGGGGTCCATTGGGAAGGATGCCCCTTTAGTTGGGGGGGGGGGTCCATTGGGAAGGATGCCCCTTTAGTTGGGGGGGTTCATTGGGAAGCATGCCCCTTTAGTTGGGGGGGGCCATTGGGAAGGATTCCCCTTTAGTTGGGGGGCGTCGATTGGGAAGGATGCCCCTTTAGTTGGGGGCGTCGATTGGGAAGGATGCCCCTTTAGTTGGGGGGGCGTCGATTGGGAAGGATGCCCCTTTAATTGGGGGGGCGTCGATCCATTGGGAAGGATGCCCTTTTAGTTGGGGGGCGTCGATCCATTGGGAAGGATGCCCCTTTAGTTGGGGGGCGTCGATCCATTGGGAAGGATGCCCCTTTAGTTGGGGGGCGTCGATCCATTGGGAAGGATGCCCCTTTAGTTGGGGGGCGTCGATCCATTGGGAAGGATGCCCCTTTAGTTGGGGGGCGTCGATCCATTGGGAAGGATGCCCCTTTAGTTGGGGGGCGTCGATCCATTGGGAAGGATGCCCCTTTAGTTGGGGGGCGTCGATCCATTGGGAAGGATGCCCCTTTAGTTGGGGGGCGTCGATCCATTGGGAAGGATGCCCCTTTAGTTGGGGGGCGTCGATCCATTGGGAAGGATGCCCCTTTAGTTGGGGGGCGTCGATCCATTGGGAAGGATGCCCCTTTAGTTGGGGGGCGTCGATCCATTGGGAAGGATGCCCCTTTAGTTGGGGGGCGTCGATCCATTGGGAACGATGCCCCTTTAGTTGGGGGGCGTCGATCCATTGGGAACGATGCCCCTTTCGTTGGGGGTGGGGTCATTGGAAGCGATGCTCCTTGGGATGGATGTGCTCCTACAGTTAATGGCCAGAGTTGTCACCAGAACAGTAGTTGGCGGGGGGTGGGGGAGGGGAGATATTTCAATGAGGGGCAACTTAGATGGAATTTCCCTCATGTTGGGATTATTTCCCTTCACGTCCCGTCGGTAACAGGAAATCTCTCCAGGGCTCATCTAGAGTTTGCTAGGGGTTCCTTGAGCAATGAGACATTTCTGACTCTCAGATAAGTTCCCACCGACACCATTGATCGTTTAGATTAGCTGTCTTTAAGGGGGGTACTTCTTCACAATGACTACAAGTGTAAGGAGCCTTCTTCCTACTTGCCATCACACTAATGTGTCACGAGTTATAGATGTAGTCAATATTAGGCGGGGTTCTCTGAGACCAGGAAGTTATTTCAAGGGTTCCTCTGTGTTGAAAAGGTTGAGGGAGGCTGCCATAGATGTACCTTGAGTGATTTGTTCCGTAGGCTTGCAGGGTTTTTTCTTCATTTGATCGTTGATCCTTTTTCTTTCCAGAAACTTGAAGGCTCCAAAGCTAAGGGACAGCTTTTGATTTTTGGAGCAACCAACTGGGACTTGATAGGGCGTAAAGAAGTGCCTAAACCACAAGGTGAGTGAGCTTTTGTTGACTTCTCGAAGACCGCTTGGATGCTGAGGTCCACTGTACAGTACACTCAGTCAGCTCCCATGTAGGGGTTCTTGAGGTCAGATGATAAGAAAATTCAGGGCTTGGGAGGGTCACTTGAAGCAGCCAGTCCTGATCTAGTTTTCATTTTTCTAGTAACAGTGATGTTGGAGCTCCTACATTTATTTTGAGGGGTGTTTTCATCTTAAAGATTCTGGTGATGGCTCCTCATTGACTTCACAGATCTACACATTGGCTGTGGCCACTTTGAGGTCTTCCCACCCTCACTGCCAGATTGTTTTCCCTTTATTTTACATTCTGCCTCCAGTGGAATAAGTAGGAACTTCCTTATGTGGTAAGGGGGAGAAAGCCAGGAGGTAAGTAGCTGGGAGATCTTAATGCTGAAGTCCTCAAAACTTGGCACAGTAGACTTCCACCTTGTGACTAAAATAACGCCCTTTTGGGTAAGCCGGTCCTTCAAATGCTAACATCTGGCCGGTGTGGTCAGTTTTAATATTTTGCCTTTACACTATTCGCCATAAGGATGCCTTTCTCTCTGAGAACTAAGATGACCTCTACTGTGGAAGTTGTTCCCAAAAAGGCAAGGATAGGGGCAAAGGTCCAGTTGTCTGCATATCCTGTGGGTTGTCTGCCTCATTGGTGGCATACCTTGTCTTGGTGTGAGGTGGCCATCTTGGTAGAGACAGTGCTTTTGCTTCTTCATGTCGGAGCAGACCCTCTGATGACTTGGTAATGTAATGTTGAAGAAAAAGCAGGAGGGGGTAAAGGAGGCGAAGATCCAAAGAATGTATGAATGGGGGAGACCCTTGCGCTGCAGGCTCTCTCTAGTACAGCTTCCCCTCCAGCAAGGAGATCATTGAGTCACACCGTAGTGACGCCACTAAATATCCCTCCAAATCTGACTGAGAGCAGCAGTCGGAGGCAGCAGTGCTTTAGATGATCTCACACTGCAGATATACATCTATGGGGATACAGAACAGGAGTGCCTAGGCATACGAAAGGCTCTGATATTGTTCATGGGAAAAAAAATTTGAAACAAATAGATTTTCAGGACACTCTAACATTGTTAGATGTTCCCTATAAGATAACAAATCTTTACTTTTAAGTACGAATCCACTTGACTATGTTTTTATTATGACTAATGCATATGATTGTATGTACATTGCAGAGCTGTGAGCTAGGTATCTGAGGTCCCTTCCCTTTTTTTTTTTTTTTTGTCTTCCTGTATCTTTTATGTGACTTTTTTTCTTTTCCTAGCTGCCTATCGTAACCTGGGTCAGAATCTTTGGGGTCCACACAGATATGGCTGCCTTGCGGGAATACAAGTACGAACGGTGGCATCGGGCCCATGTTCAGCTCACAGCATGCTGATCACCACAGAGGGGAAGTTGTGGAGTTGGGGTGAGTAATGTTCATTTCTTATCAGGGTGTCACCACGACATTCGGGGTGCAGCGATTCTGTTCAGCACAGACTCTTTCTAAAGTATGTTCCAAAATCCTAACATTTGTGCAGATGGGGGTGCGGCGGTTACTCGGCTCTGCCGGTGCAGAGGGGGTGGGGCTGTTCCTCGGCTCTGCCGGTGCAGAGGGGGGTGCGGCATTTACTCGGCTCTGCCGGTGCAGAGGGGGGTGCGGCTGTTCCTCGGCTCTGCCGGTGCAGAGAAGGGTGCGGCATTTACTCGGCTCTGCCGGTGCAGAGGGGGGTGCGGCTGTTACTCGGCTCTGCCGGTGCAGAGGAGGGGTTTGGCGGTTACTCAGCTCTGCCGGTGCAGGGGGGGGGGGGTTTGGCGGTTACTCGGCTCTGCCGGTGCAGAGGGGGGGTTTGGCGGTTACTCGGCTCTGCCGGTGCAGAGGGGGGTGCGGCGGTTACTCGGCTCTGCCGGTGCAGAGGGGGGTGCGGCTGTTACCCGGCTCTGCCGGTGCAGAGGGGGGTGCGGCTGTTACCCGGCTCTGCCAGGGCAGAGGGGGGGTGCGGCTGTTACTCGGCTCTGCCGGTGCAGAGGGGGGTGCGGCTGTTACTTGGCTCTGCCGGTGCAGGGGGGGGGGGTGCGGCGGTTACTGGGCTCTGCCGGGGCAGAGGGGGGGTGCGGCGGTTACTGGGCTCTGCCGGTGCAGAGGGGGGGGTGCGGCGGTTACTGGGCTCTGCCGGTGCAGAGGGGGGGGGTGCGGCGATTACTCGGCTCTGCCGGAGCAGAGGGGGGGTGCGGCGGTTACCCAGCTCTGCCGGTGCAGAGGGGGGTGCGGCGGTTACTCGGCTCTGCCGGTGCAGAGGGGGGGTGCGGCGGTTACTCGGCTCTGGCGGTGCAGAGGGTTTTTTTTTTTCACCACCAGAGCAAAAACAGTCACTTGCATGTTACCTAGCTGCAGCTCTTGGTGATGATCCAGCCTTACTTTCTTAGTATTGGCCTCTAATGGGTGAAGTGTTGGCCCCCTGGGCATAGTGTCATTGCTCTTCTAGTTATTGCAGTGTGTAATGATGGGGGTGTCTGTGGTCTCTTTTCAGGGCGTAACGAGAAGGGCCAGCTGGGGCACGGGGATATAAAGAGAGTGGATGCCCCAAAGCCCATCGAGAGCCTCCAGGACGAGGTGTTTGTACACGCTGCTTGTGGTCGCAACCACACCCTGGCACTGACGGGTATGTACTGCTCTGCCATACGCCCCGTCCTTATTGGGCATCGGAAGAGGGTGTGATGTTAATCGTCCTCATCTCTGACTTCCTCCATCTTTCTGTTCACAGAAAATGGATCTGTTTATGCCTTTGGAGAGAACAAGATGGGTCAGCTTGGCCTGGGGAACAAGACGGACGCCGTATGCAGCCCGGCTCTGGTAATCATGGCGCCCGCTTCTTACCTGCCGCCTTTTTATAATGTGCGATCACCTGGTACTCACAGCAGATCTCTCCGCTTTTCCACAGATCCTGTACAACGGGCAGCCCATCACCAAGGTCTCCTGCGGGGGCGAGTTCAGCATGATCATGGACTGCAAAGGAAACCTGTATTCTTTTGGCTGCCCCGAGTATGGACAGCTGGGTAATGTCAACTCTCCATATTCTGCTGTCATGTCTTTGTTGGTCTTTGACATTTCTGTTACTTGCATGATCTTGTGTTTCTTGCTCACTTTACCCTCCTTTGCATGCTCTCTCATCGTCCCCCCTTTTTACTCGCTCTGTCACTGGCTTATCCCACCCCTCTCCCTCCTTTGCCCCTGTGCTGGCTCTCCCTCCCTCCTTTGCCCCTGTGCTGGCTCTCCCTCCCTCCTTTGCCCCTGTGCTGGCTCTCCCTCCCTCCTTTGCCCCTGTGCTGGCTCTCCCTCCCTCCTTTGCCCCTGTGCTGGCTCTCCCTCCCTCCCTCCTTTGCCCCTGTGCTGGCTCTCCCTCCCTCCCTCCTTTGCCCCTGTGCTGGCTCTCCCTCCCTCCCTCCTTTGCCCCTGTGCTGGCTCTCCCTCCCTCCCTCCTTTGCCCCTGTGCTGGCTCTCCCTCCCTCCTTTTGCCCCTGTGCTGGCTCTCCCTCCCTCCCTCCTTTTGCCCCTGTGCTGGCTCTCCCTCCCTCCCTCCTTTTGCCCCTGTGCTGGCTCTCCCTCCCTCCCTCCTTTTGCCCCTGTGCTGGCTCTCCCTCCCTCCCTCCTTTTGCCCCTGTGCTGGCTCTCCCTCCCTTTGCCCCTGTGCTGGCTCTCCCTCCTTTTGCCCCTGTGCTGGCTCTCCCTCTCTCCCTCCCTTTGCCCCTGTGCTGGCTCTCCCTCTCTCCCTCCCTCCCTCCCTTTGCCCCTGTGCTGGCTCTCCCTCTCTCCCTCCCTCCCTCCCTTTGCCCCTGTGCTGGCTCTCCCTCCCTCCTTTGCCCCTGTGCTGGCTCTCCCTCTCTCCCTCCCTCCTTTGCCCCTGTGCTGGCTCTCCCTCCCTCCTTTGCCCCTGTGCTGGCTCTCCCTCTCTCCCTCCCTCCTTTGCCCCTGTGCTGGCTCTCCCTCTCTCCCTCCCGTCTTTCCCCCCTGTGCTGGCACTCCCTCCCTCCCTCCTTTGCCCCTGTGCTGGCTCTCCCTTGCCCTCTTTCATCCGCTTCCCCATCAGTTTTGTCATTTCCATCTTTTTCCCCGTAAAACAGGTCACAACTCTGATGGAAAGTATATTGCGAGGGCACAGCGAATCGAGTACGACTGCGAGCTGGTTCCACGCAGGATCGCCATATTCATAGAGAAAACTAAGGACGGACAGATTCTGCCTGTACCCAATGTGGTGGTGCGAGATATAGCCTGCGGAATTAACCACACGGTGAGACCTGCCTGCAAACAGGACTTGACAATACGACTTGTGTCCATGAATCACATGGTGCACAGTGAGGCTCTGCTGCCACCTAGCTGGAGTACAGAAAACTGCGGCTTCATTCGTACATTGAAGATCTGCCTAAAATTCACAGCTAGTCTGTCTACTTGTATAGCGTGACGTGTTTTCTGTGTTTTTAGTTTTTTGTGGGTTTTTTTTAGGTTTTTTTTTTTGTCTGATTTTATTCTTTCATCATTTCCTTAGCTGGTGCTGGATTCCCAGAAACGCGTCTTCTCCTGGGGCTTCGGGGGCTACGGCCGGCTGGGGCACACGGAGCAGAAAGACGAGATGGTGCCACGACTAGTCAAACTCTTTGATTTCCCCGGCCGCGGGGCCTCCCAAATCTACGCCGGAGCCACCTGCTCCTTCGCAGTCAGCGAGATGGGTGAGTTAGGGTTGCCTTTAACCGCTCGCCCAACCGGGCCAATTCTGACATTTCTCTCCTACATGTAAAAATTATTTATAAAAAATTATTAGAAAATTATACAGAACCCCCAAACTCTATCTATCTCTAGAGAGAGATAGATGGAGAGAGAGAGAGAGATAGATAGAGAGAGAGAGAGAGATAGATGGAGAGAGAGAGAGAGATAGATGGAGAGAGAGAGAGAGATAGATGGAGAGAGAGAGAGAGATAGATGGAGAGAGAGAGAGATAGATGGAGAGAGAGAGAGAGATAGATGGAGAGAGAGAGAGATAGATGGAGAGAGAGAGAGATAGATGGAGAGAGAGAGAGATAGATGGAGAGAGAGAGATAGATGGAGAGAGAGAGATAGATGGAGAGAGAGAGATAGATGGAGAGAGAGAGATAGATGGAGAGGGAGAGATAGATGGAGAGGGAGAGATAGATGGAGATGGAGAGATAGATGGAGATGGAGAGATAGATGGAGATGGAGAGATAGATGGAGATGGAGAGAGAGGGAGAGAGAGAGCGAGAGATATAGAGATATAGATAGATATAGAGAGAGAGAGAGAGAGAGAGAGAGAGAGATATAGAGAGAGAGAGAGAGAGAGAGAGAGATAGAGAGAGAGAGAGATATCTATCTATATATCTCTATCTATATATCTCTATCTATATATCTCTATCTATCTATCTCTATCTATCTCTATCTATCTATATATATATAATGTGCCGGTGGGAGGAACGGCGCCCCATCGTCGGTGCCGGTGGATGGACGGAAGCCCAAAGGGCCACATCTGGCCCACCGGTTGCAGTTTGGAGACCAGTGCATTATACTGATGGTATTTGGGAACAGGAAAGGCTCCCGGCTGACTTGTCTCTCACTGTTTAAAGTTTGCCGACATTCAGACAGATTTTTTTTAAATGCCCCTTTGTGGATCTTATTGTGGGGCTTCTGAAATGTGTTCTTCGATAATTCTCGGGAAGAGATGTTCCCGGCGGTGATTTCATGTAGTGAAAGAATTGTCTTCTTCTCTTTCTAGGTGGGCTCTTCTTCTGGGGAGCTACAAACACCTCCCGTGATTCCACCATGTACCCCAAAGCTGTGCAGGATCTGTGTGGCTGGAAGGTCCGAAACCTGGCCTGCGGGTGAGTAGTGTGTGTGTGTGTGTGGGGGGGGGGGGGGGGTGTTGGCTGTATTTTGTGGGGAGAGGGAATGACCTTTTTTTTGGATTTGAGGGTCTGGATATTGACCGCTCCTCGGTTTGGGGGTTCCCCAGCACCCCATGTAATTTCCTCTGGTACCAGCCAGCATAGAAGTGAATGTTTTTCTTATCTTGAAGGCGTGAATTAACCGCTTTTGGACTGCCCACCTGTCATACCCGTGTGTCGCTACCTGCTCCTGGGTTTTGGGGGTGCACATGCATGCTCCCGCTCTGATTGTACACCTGGGGGGCGGGGGGGCTGTCAGCAGGTCCCAGCCAATGATTCAAGCCCAGCCCAGCTGATCACCTGTGTCCAATCACAGCCCCTAGGTTTACAATCAACACAGAGCTCTGTACAGGGAGAACAATCTGTCGCTGATCACCGCCATTAGTAGTGTATAAAAAAAAAAAAAAAAAAAAGTTGTAGACGCTATAACTTTCAGGCAAACCAATAAATATACACTTTTTTTTTTTTTTTTTTTTTTCTAAAGACATGTAACAGAGCACACTTTGGCCAGAGTTTATGAAGAATCTTTTTCTTTTTTCTTTTTTTTTTTTATTTATTGGATGTTTTATAGCATATATAAAAAAAAAATTAAAAATTTTTTTTTTCCTTTGTTCTTTTATTGAAAGGAAGGGGGAAAAAAAAACCCCCAAGTGGCGATTAAGTACCACCAAGGGAAAACTCTTATTTGTGTCGGGGAGAAAAAAAATGTTTGGGTACAGCGTTGCATGACCGCGCAATTGCCAGGTTGTAAAGGTAGAATTGTGCGTTCTCTGTGCAGCAGCCCCCTTCCGCCTCTCTGTAAAATCGAAGTCATTTAGCCAATCAGGAGAGGGAGCCTGGCCCCGTGTCTGGACAATGGGGGAGCTCGGGTGCCCCCCATAGCAAGCTGCTTGCTGTAGGGGGTCGCTCTACAGGAGAGGAGGATGTCAGGATCACAGGAGGTGGTGGGGGGGCAGGAACACAGAAGGTTGGAGGGGGCAGGATCACAGGAGGTTTGGGGGGGGGCCAGGATCACAGGAGGTTTGGGGGGGGCCAGGATCACAGGAGGTTGGGGGGGGGGGCCAGGATCACAGGAGGTTTGGGGGGGGGGGGCCAGGATCACAGGAGGTTTGGGGGGGGGCCAGGATCACAGGAGGTTTGGGGGGGGGGGGGCCAGGATCACAGGAGGTTTGGGGGGGGGTCAGGATCACAGGAGGTTTGGGGGGGGGGGCAGGATCACAGGAGGTTTGGGGGGGGGCAGGATCACAGGAGGTTTGGGGGGGCCAGGATCACAGGAGAGGGTGGTGGTGGGGGGGGCAGGATCACAGGAGAGGGTGGTGGGGGGGGCCAGGATCACAGAAGGTTGGGGGGGCAGGATCACAGGAGGTTGGGGGGGGGGGGGCCAGGATCACAGGAGGTTGGGGGGGGGGGCCAGGATCACAGGAGGTTGGGGGGGGGGGGGGCCAGGGCCAGGATCACAGGAGAGGGTGGTGGGGGGGCCAGGATCACAGGAGAGGGTGGTGGGGGGGCCAGGATCACAGGAGGTTGGGGGGGGCAGGATCACAGGAGAGGGTGGTGGTGGGGGGGCCATGATCACAGGAGAGGGTGGTGGGGGGGCCAGGATCACAGGAGGTTGGGGGGGGCAGGATCACAGGAGAGGGTGGTGGTGGGGGGGCCATGATCACAGGAGAGGGTGGTGGGGGGGGGGGCCAGGATCACAGGAGAGGGTGGTGGGGGGCCCAGGATCACAGGAAGTGGGGGGCCCAGGATCACAGGAAGTGGGGGGCCAGGATCACAGGAGGTTGGGGGGGGGGGCCAGGATCACAGGAGGTTGGGGGGGGGGGGGGCCAGGATCACAGGAGGTTGGGGGGGGGCCAGGATCACAGGAAGTGGGGGCCAGGATCACAGGAGGTTGGGGGGGGGGGGCCAGGATCACAGGAGGTTGGGGGGGGCCAGGATCACAGGAGAGGGTGGTGGGGGGGCCAGGATCACGGGAGAGGGTGGTGGGGGGGCCAGGATCGCAGGAGGTTGGGGGGGGCCAGGATCACAGGAGAGGGTGGTGGGGGGGCCAGGATCACGGGAGAGGGTGGTGGGGGGGCCAGGATCACAGGAGGTTGGGGGGGGCCAGGATCACAGGAGAGGGTGGTGGGGGGGCCAGGATCACGGGAGAGGGTGGTGGGGGGGCCAGGATCACGGGAGAGGGTGGTGGGGGGGCCAGGATCACAGGAGGTTGGGGGGGGGGCCAGGATCATGGGAGAGGGTGGTGGGGGGGCCAGGATCATGGGAGAGGGTGGTGGGGGGCCAGGATCACGGGAGAGGGTGGGGATGGGGCAGGATCACAGGAGAGGGTGGTGGGGGGGCCAGGATCACAGGAGGTTTGGGGGGGCAGGATCACAGGAGGGGGTGGGGCCAAGATTACAGAAGGTGGGGGGGCGCGGGATCACAGGAGGTGGGGCAGGCAGGATCACAGGAGGGGGAGGGGCCAGGATCCGAGAAAAGGAGGATCCGGGCTGCTCTGTGCAAATCCACTGCACAGAGCAGGTAAGTAACGTTTTTGTGTTTTGTTTTGTTTTTTGTTTTTTTTTTAAAACAAGACTTTACAATCACTTTACCTCTTAGCGCTGGCATCTCCCGGCGCTTCAAGGGGATTGCGACGCCAGGAGGCGGGGCGCGGCTTAAGATCACGTGACCCCTGCCGCGATTGGCTGTCACGGTGGTCACGTGGTCCGGCAAACTCCCGATTGGTGAGCTTTCTAGTTGGGGGGCGGTAACTGTGCTGGGAGCCGCGCGCTCTCAGCAGAGGTGTATACACAGCAATTCACACAAATATGCGACCCCCCCCCCCCCCCCTCTGCGCCGAGAGGCCGCATATTTGCAAACGGCCGGCACCAAGGGGTAGCGCAGTGCTAAATAGTAAAAAAAAAAAAATGGCCTGGTCATGAAAGGGGGTAAAATCTTCTGGAAGTCAGGTGGTTAATTTGTTTTTTTGGTGTTTCGGTGATTTGCAATGCTTGTATTCTCACTTTTTATTTATTCTTCTTTTTTTCCTGCAGGAAAAGCAGTATTATTGTCGCAGCGGATGAAAGCACGATCAGTTGGGGTCCATCACCGACTTTTGGAGAACTGGTATGTATCTTTTATTTATTTTTTTTTTTTCCTTCTCTTTGTGGGTGAGCGGTGTGTTCTCCAGAGCATGCCGGCTTTCAGTAGCAGATTTTCCCTTTTTGTGTTGCTGAATAATGTTGCCTCTCCCCCCCCCCACCAGGGCTACGGAGAAAGCAAAGCCAAATCTTCCACCACGGCTCAGGAAGTGAAGACTCTGGACGGCATTTACTCCGAGCAGGTAAGACAGGATATCCAATTGCCTCCCTTTTTTTTTTATTTTTATTTTTTATTTTTTTGTGATGATGCTGCCCCCTACTGGTGCACTAATTATTCGCATTCCGTCTTCCAGGTGGCTATGGGCTACGCTCACACTCTGGTGGTCGCACGTGACGAAAGCGAACAGGACACAGAGCGTCTGAAGAAGCTGCCAGAATACAACCCGCGCACTCTGTGGACACCCTCCTTCCTCTCCACAACCCCGCCCCCTCCCCTCCCCCCCTCCCTGGTGACCCCCGCGCGGTGCAATAGCGGCCGACTGCCGCACCGACGAGGGGGTAAGGCAGCTGAATCCACCCTGAGGGTACCCGGATATCATTATGCATTCCTTCCCGACTCCTCCCCCCCCTTTCCTCGTCTCCTCCCACTATCCCAGGAAAAACAAATTGCAGTTCACGCACTTGAACGTGTTTTCTGACGCCGCGCCCCTCCGAAGATGAGAAGGAATCTCCCTCCGGGGCCAAAAAAAAGAAGAGCGCGGTGACCAGATCCTCCCTCCGTCATATGCTGCTTATCTGAATCCTACGCATCTGCCCTCCCTTTTTACAGCAAACTGCCTGACAACCGATGACAACCAGAAATCAGGACGGCTCCGCCTTGACTTTCCGGGAATCCGGTGCCTTTGCCATTGAGCGTTCCCGGCGGCGCCGAGCGGACTCTTTGCTGCACTTCCTGGTGCCTTTTTTTCTTCCAACGTGTGTGTGTGTGTGTGGTCGGCGGTCACCGCGCCTCACATTTCACTTAAATAACGTGTTACCAGCCTTGTTACAAAGCCGTTTTCGAGCGACATTTTATTTTAGGGTTTTTTTTTGTTTTGTTAGATACAACAAAAAGGATAAAAATAAAAAAAAAAAAAAGTTTCTGGTTATAGAAAAAGTTGAGTTGATGTTGCCCCACCCTAAAGCATTCGTGACATGAATGGCTACCACATTGCACCGTGAGGGAACGCTGGAATGGGGGGACTGCTCCGGCTGGGGGCCCGCCACTCTGTTCTTGGAGAAATTTTGGTGCCCATCCCCTGGCAGATATTAACAGTGCTGAGTCTTCTCTACTATTCTCAGTCCCTCTTTGGTTGTCCACTTCACTACCTGCTGGAGGTGGCGGCTTTCTATTGGCTAAATAGGAAAATGGGGATCCTCCCCAGCACACCTTGGTATAGTGATGACCTTCCCTAAAGCAACAGGTCCTTGACAAATGGATCCTGTGAGGTTTCAAGGTCGGCTTGTGATGCATGTTGACTTATTCATATAAGGGCTCTGAGAGACACCTGTCCTCTGAACTCTGAGGAGACCTGTCCTCTGAACTCTGAGGAGACCTGTCCTCCGAACTCTGAGGAGACCTGTCCTCCGAACTCTGAGGAGACCTGTCCTCCGAACTCTGAGGAGACCTGTCCTCCGAACTCTGAGGAGACCTGTCCTCCGAACTCTGAGGAGACCTGTCCTCCGAACTCTGAGGAGACCTGTCCTCCGAACTCTGAGGAGACCTGTCCTCCGAACTCTGAGGAGACCTGTCCTCCGAACTCTGAGGAGACCTGTCCTCCGAACTCTGAGGAGACCTGTCCTCCGAACTCTGAGGAGACCTGTCCTCCGAACTCTGAGGAGACCTGTCCTCCGAACTCTGAGGAGACCTGTCCTCCGAACTCTGAGGAGACCTGTCCTCTGAACTCTGAGGAGACCTGTCTTCCGAACTCTGAGGAGACCTGTCTTCCAAGCCCTGAGAGGAGAGGCCTGTCCTCCAAGCCCTGAGAGGAGAGACCTGTCCTCCAAGCCCTGAGAGGAGAGACCTGTCCTCCAAGCCCTGAGAGGAGAGACCTGTCCTCCAAGCCCTGAGAGGAGAGACCTGTCCTCCAAGCCCTGAGAGGAGAGACCTGTCCTCCAAGCCCTGAGAGGAGAGACCTGTCCTCCAAGCCCTGAGAGGAGAGACCTGTCCTCCAAGCCCTGAGAGGAGAGACCTGTCCTCCAAGCCCTGAGAGGAGAGACCTGTCCTCCAAGCCCTGAGAGGAGAGACCTGTCCTCCAAGCCCTGAGAAGGAGAGACCTGTCCTCCAAGCCCTGAGAGGAGAGACCTGTCCTCCAAGCCCTGAGAGGAGAGACCTGTCCTCCAAGGCCCTGAGAGGAGAGACCTGTCCTCCAAGCCCTGAGAGGAGAGACCTGTCCTCCAAGCCCTGAGAGGAGAGACCTGTCCTCCAAGCCCTGAGAGGAGAGACCTGTCCTCCAAGCCCTGAGAGGAGAGACCTGTCCTCCAAGCCCTGAGAGGAGAGACCTGTCCTCCAAGCCCTGAGAGGAGAGACCTGTCCTCCAAGCCCTGAGAGGAGAGACCTGTCCTCCAAGCCCTGAGAGGAGAGACCTGTCCTCCAAGCCTGAGAGGAGAGACCTGTCCTCCAAGCCCTGAGAGGAGAGACCTGTCCTCCAAGCCCTGAGAGGAGAGACCTGTCCTCCAAGCCCTGAGAGGAGAGACCTGTCCTCCAAGCCCTGAGAGGAGAGACCTGTCCTCCAAGCCCTGAGAGGAGAGACCTGTCCTCCAAGCCCTGAGAGGAGAGACCTGTCCTCCAAGCCCTGAGAGGAGAGACCTGTCCTCCAAGCCTGAGAGGAGAGACCTGTCCTCCAAGCCCTGAGAGGAGAGACCTGTCCTCCATGCCCTGAGAGGAGAGACCTGTCCTCCAAATCGAGCCACTTTTTGCTGTGTGCGCATCAACCTCAGCTGTGCGTAGGCAAGCCCATACAAGTTAGAAAAAATAAATGTGCAGGACTGGGGCCCCCTTGATATCAACAAAGTTGACCACCACTGGGTTAGAGAGCGCTAGAAGGATGAGAGGGGGATCATATTTGCCTGGAGATGAGCCTTTAATTGTCCCGGACTGTACAGTAATGCAATAAATGGATGACTTTGGCTCCCCAGCCACAGCAAACCCCCCCCCCAACACTCCGCACACTTGTAATCATTCCAGTAGCAGCGCGTCGGTAAGCATACAATTTTTTTTTTTTTTCCAGCGCTGTCTACATTATTAACTTGTACAGATTTGTGTCCGGATTGGCCTCCACCAGGACCACCTCATCTTATTTCTGTGGCTTTGCCGCCCCGTCTTCTCTGTGTCTTCCCACGGTGCTCTTGGTATCCTTTTAGTCGCGGGAAGTTACAGGGTCCACTGGGGGTCAATGTTTCTTTCTTTTTTTGTTTTTCTGGTTTTTATTATTGTTTTATATTTCTCAGTTGGTTGTTTAAATAAAAAGACGTCTTTGTGTAAAGGCTCTGAGTCCTCTGCTTCTTTTACTGTAAGTGATTTATATGGCATGAGATTCAAGTGGTATTAAAATACAATATATATATCTCTATGTCTAGATAGATATCTCACAAAAGTGAGTACACCCCTCAGTCACATTTTTTGTAAATCTTTTCTTCTATCTTTTCATGTGACAACACTGAAGAAATGACACTTGTCTACAATGTAAAGTAGTGAGTGTACAGCTTGTATAACAGTGTAAATTTGCTGTCCCCTCAAAATAACTCAACACACAGCCATTAATGTCTAAACCGCTGGCAACAAAAGTCAGTACACCCCTAAGTGAAATGTCCAAATTGGGCCCAATTAGCCATTTTCCCTCCCCCGGTGTCATGTGACTCGTTAGTGTTACAAGGTCTCAGGTGTGAATGGGGAGCAGGTGTGTTCAATTTGGTGTTAACGCTCTCACTCTCTCATACTGGTCACTGGAAGTTCAACATGGCACCTCATGGCAAATATTTATTCCTCCCCTCCCTTTTTTTTTGTCTCCCCTTCCTCCTTCCCATTTTTTCCTCCTTCTACCCCCCTCTTCCCCCCCCCCTGTTGTCAGGATGGTGTAGACCAAATTAAGAAACAAGGGGAAACTTCTCCAAGTAAGGTTTTGATTTAGATTTACTAAGATACAAATGCAATGGTAAATGCCAAAATCTACATTTTGGTGCGACAAGAAACCCCCCCCAATCTTATAAATAACACGGGTAATCTTTCAAGGTAGTTTGAGCTTTGGAGAGGCAGCAATTATGGATACTTTTCGTAGCTCTGCTAAAAATGACGCCATTGTGTGATCGTCGATTTGAAACTTTTTTGTAATCTTTGTTGTCTTGTCTCAACTTGCCAAAGTAACCGCGACGTTGGAAGTCACCCGTGGAGGCCAAGCCTTGATTCACAGCTTTTTCTAAACCGTTCCTCTGTAATAATAATTGTTGTTTAGGCTTCATGTGACCCCTTCAAACTCCCTGTTTCCAGCACAAAGTAGGCACCAAACGGAAAGCCACTATCCTAAAAGTGCGTATCCATTGCAGATCCAGTTCTTGGTCTACAGACCACATAACCTTGTAGAGGTCGCCAAATCGAAGATGAAAGATTCTTAACAGTTCTTTGTTAGGTTGCATTGAGGTTCCGTGCGTCTTCCACATCGCAATTCTGTTGATTTGTTGGCGGAAGCCGCGTCAAGTTGCATCTCAGGCTAAAGAGGGGGGGGGAGGGGTGTTAAGGCTCGCAGTGCCACCACTTGAAGTTGAACGGTTTTCCTGACCACGTTGGTGCCGCAGTGGATCTCTCCCAGGTACTTGTGGTAAGAGGCAAAGTCGTCCAGGAAGTGGCAGGTTAGTCCCAGTGGTTCCAGCAGAGACTGGACCTTCTCCTCTAAGCAGCATTTCCCATTAATCTTCGGCCCGAATGGCTTAGGAATTCCAAGGTGGTTTCCCAGGACCAGCATGTTGACCTTCAGAAGGAAAAAGAAAAACAGTTTAGGTTGAAGGATATACGTTTTCATAGCCAAGCGGCAGACTTGGGATGAATGGATGTGGAATATGGAAATTGATGAAGACAGTCTTGGAGGCACGTTTGGCTTGTAGTCTTAAAGTGTCACTAAACCTACATCATAAAAAACTCTCAATAAATGGTGTATCCCATGATTCTATTACTCACTCAATTACTATGAGATTCATTTTCTGTATTCTGCAAATATCCCGGTTGATCCTGCTGCTCTCTATCTCCCCCTTCTGTCCATAATTCAATTCAGTTAGGAATTTTGCAGCTGTGGTGGCAGCTCTGCACATGCTCAGTTTCAGTTTTCCATTTCTGGGGTCCCCCGGCGGCTCTTGCGCCTCCCCACATCAGATAACCCCCTAGGAGAAGCGCTCTCCCGGAGGAGGGGTTACCTTGTGGGCGCATGCCCGATTCCAGCATTTGCATCAATAGACATGAATGCCAGACTCGGGCCCTTCATTGGTTTTGATTGACAGCAGCGGGAGCCAATGCCTGCGCTGCTATCCATCTATCCAGTCAAGTGCCGAGAACCCCGGGCAGAGGGACAGCGCTTCCTCACCTCCAGGGCTCAGGTAAGTAAAACAGGGGGGGGCGGTGACTGACAAGTTTTCTCACCTTAAAGGGGTTGTAAAGGTAAAAATTTTTTCACCTTAATGCATTCTATGCATTAAGGTGAAAAAACTTTTGACAGTACCGCCGCCCCCAGCCCCCCCGTTTTACTTACCTGACGCCTCGAATCTTCGGTCCGCGTCCTCGTCAGCTTCATTGCAGCTCAGCCTGGTCGCTGATTGGCTGCAGTGGATGGATTGAAAGCAGCGCAGCCATTGGCTCGCGCTGCTGTCAATCACATCCGATGACGCGGCGCGCCGGGGGGCGGGGCCGAGTGATACAGCAAGCGGCTATAGCCGCCGGCTGTATCACGGGAGCGCGCCCGCAAGCACTCACCACCATGCGAGCCCTCGCATTAAGGTGGTAAATGCTTGCGGGGAGGAGCTGAAACAGCCGCCGAGGGACCCCAGAAGACCAGGTTCGGGGCCACTCTGTGCAGAACGAGCTGCACAGTGAAGGTAAGTATAACATGTTTGTTATTTAAAAAAAAAAAAAAAAAAATCTTTACAACCGCTTTAATGAATAGGATGCATTAAGGTAAAAAAAAAACACGAGGGTTACAACCCCTTTAACACAATGGGGGCAGTACATTACATGTAGATTGGTGGAGGCTTCGTCTCCCTCTTATTCTAAGACACAGGCTGGAGGGGCGTGATGTTGGCAGAAAACAGGGGGAGGCAAGAAATGAGATAACACGGGATGTGCTGAACACAAGGGGATAGAAGGAGGAGGCCTTTGTAACACAAGAAGACCTGGGTAGAAGGAACGAGAGATCTTCACAAGATCAAACTTAACCTGAAGTTGATGCTAAATCTATACCACAAGATAGCCGAATTCTGCAATCATTCAAATAGCCCGATGTCCTGGTTGCCTACAGCGATTGTGAAGTTGCTATAACCCAAACTAAGTGACTTTTTTTTTTTTAAGTGTATCCAGTTAGCATGTTGACAGCTGTCAATGCTCATTTGCAAGGAAGGTTAGGTAGCTTGTGCATGTGTGTGGTGTGGTATCTGTAATACTCTCTATTGTGTTTCTATTATTTAAAGTAGTTTTGTATGTACAGTATTCCTGTTTGGTAAAAGCACATTATTACACAACAGGGGTTTCTACCTCCCTTGCTTTACCGCAAAGTAATCTAAAAAGATAAAAAGTAAAATGGATGGGCATCGCACAATGAAGATCTGGAGATTTCTCAGCACTTGGGTAGATGTAGCTATGACAGGTAGGTTTAGGCAGGTCACGTGTGAAGTGGACAACAAGGACTTTGCCAAGTACCAGCCATGGTCCTGGCACTTGCCAACCACGCATCAGTTCTGTCCTCGTGCCTCAGCTAGACATGTGCATTTGGATAAATTCGCTATGTTACTAATTTAGTTTCAGTTATTATTTTTTATTGAATTCCATATTTTTGGAACTATCCGTATTGGTTGAAAAATGATGGACCGGTTCGTATTCTGTATGAAGAATAGCTGGTTGTTAAGGAGCGGGCCGGGAAGCCGACTGCCGCAATCTTAACAAATGATGACTCATCAGCTGTCAGCGGTCTTCCCCACTGACAGCTGAAATGTAAAAAAAAAAAATGCTGGCAATGAAAAATTCAGAAAAAAAAACAGCGTGAAGTCCCCGCCCCCCCCCAATCCATACCAAGCCCTTCAGGTCTGATATGGATTTTTAAGGGAAACCCCACACCAAAATGAATTTAAAAAAATGGCCCCCCCTCAAAATCGATCCCAGACCGTTATCTGAGCATGCAGACCGGCAGGCCAGGAAAGTGTGTGGGGGAGGGGGGGCCGGGGGTGACGAGCAAGTGCCCCCCTCTCCTAAACCATACCAGTCCACATGCCCTCAACATGGGAGGGAGGTGCTTTGGGGCGGGGCTCTGCCCCAAAGCACCTTGTCCCCATATTGATGGGGACAAGGGCCTCTTCCCCACAACCCTGGGCGATGGTTGTGGAGGTCTGGGGGAGGAGGGGCTTATCGGAATCTGGAAGCCCCTTTTAACAAGGAGAAAGCCAGATCCCAGCCTCCCCTCCTATGTGAATGAGTATGGGGTACAGTACCTCTAACCATCCACTAAAAAAGTAAGTAAAGACACAACACAAGTCATCATCGAGTCAGCATGCCCCGGTCGATGACATCACAATAAAATTGCACGTGTTTAACCTCAGCTGCCCAAAAGTGTGCTGATAATCGCCTGCGTCTTCTACTACTGCACTGAGTACCGGCACTCACCATATCCGGGAAAAAGGACTCGGCGTCCTTCTTGGGGGTGTCGCATTTGTAGAGTATTGGAATATCAATGATGTCGGCTTCGATTAGCCCCAGTTTGTTCTTCATTATCTGCCTGTTTATATCAATGCACTCCTAAAGCAGGAAAAGGCAAAAAAAAAAAAAAAGGTTGGTGGAGACCTCACACACCGCACATCCCAACTTTCCCCATTTTATGGAATGATGTGATGAAAAGTCCGACTCCAGACAAGCCATGTCTTGGCGGTGTTCACAAATGTCAACCCCTTCCTGAAGCCTTGCTAAAAAAAAGTTACAATGTACAGTCTGATCACTGGGGGAGAGGAGACTGAGGAAATGCTTCTTCCTGCCTGCAGCAGACTGATGACATCATCTAGGCCTAGACAAAGACACTGGGGGAGGGGAGACTGAGGAAATGCTTCCTCCTGCCTACAGCAGACTGATAAGGCTGTGATGATGTCATCAGTCTGCTGTAGGCAGGAGGAAGCATTTCCTCAGTCCCCCCTCCCCCAATGTCTTTGCCTAGGCTGTGATGATGTCATTAAAGTCACTGGGCAAGGGGAGACTGAGGAAATGCTTCCTCCTGCCTGCAGCAGACTGATGACATCACCACAGCCTAGGCAAAGTCACTGGGGGAGGGGAAACTGAGGAAATGATTCCTCCTGCCTGCAGCAGACTAATGACATCATCTAAGCCTAGACAAAGACACTGGGGGAGGGGAGACTGAGGAAATGCTAAGTAATTTGTATGGAATTTACTGATGACAAGAAAATCAGTAAAATAGATCCCCTGTAGCCAACAACCATTCCCCCCCCCCCCCCCCCCGACAATAGATCAAGCCAGCAACAACAGACCCTGCACCAACAAAAGATCTCCCCGCAGACAGTATCAATGGGAGCCAGCTACGATAGACTGCTCCCTCAACAGTAGATCCCTCCCAGCAACAACTGACCCCCCCCCCGGCAACATAAGACCCACCCCCTCAAAACAAGATCCCTTCCATAGACAATAAATCCCACAGCAGCAATAAACCCTTCTGCAGAAATAGATCCCCTCCAGCAACAATAGATCCCCCAGCAGCCAGCATCAATAGACAATGTAGCACAAACCAGCACTCCTTGCCATTACATACATTCAGTGCTGTAGGTGCCGGAACTGCCCTGGTGATCTAGTGGGGACAGAAAGTATTCAGACCCCCTTAAATTTTTCACTCTTTGTTATATTGCAGCCATTTGATAAAAATCATTTAAGTTAATTTTTTTCCTCAATGTACACACAGCACCCCATATTGTACACACAGCACCCCATATTGTACACACAGCCCCCCATATTGTACACACAGCCCCCATATTGTACACACAGCACCCCATATTGTACACACAGCACCCCATATTGTACACACAGCCCCCCATATTGTACACACAGCACCCCATATTGTACACACAGCACCCCATATTGTACACACAGCACCCCATATTGTACACACAGCACCCCATATTGTACACACAGCTCCCCATATTGTACACACAGCACCCCATATTGTACACACAGCCCCCCATATTGTACACACAGCACCCCATATTGTACACACAGCACCCCATATTGTACACACAGCCCCCCCATATTGTACACACAGCACCCCATATTGTACACACAGCACCCCATATTGTACACACAGCACCCCATATTGTACACACGGCCCCCCATATTGTACACACAGCCCCCCATATTGTACACACAGCCCCCCATATTGTACACACAGCACCCCATATTGTACACACAACACCCCATATTGACAGAAAAACACAGAATTGTTGACATTTTTGCAGATTTATTAAAAAAGAAAACCTGAAATATCACATGGTCCTAAGTATTCAGACCCTTTGCTGTGACTCTCATATATATAACTCAGGTGCCGTCCGTTTCTTCTGATCATCCTTGAGATGGTTCTACACCTTCATTTGAGTCCAGCTGTGTTTGATTATACTGATTGGACTTGATTAGGAAAGCCACACACCTGTCTATATAAGACCTTACAGCTCACAGTGCATGTCAGAGCAAATGAGAATCATGAGGTCAAAGGAACTGCCTGAAAAGCTCAGAGACAGAATTGTGGCAAGGCACAGATCTGGCCAAGATTACAAAAAGATTTCTGCTGCACTTAAGGTTCCTAAGAGCACAGTGGCCTCCATAATCCTTAAATGGAAGACGTTTGGGACGACCAGAACCCTTCCTAGAGCTGACCGTCCGGCCAAACTGAGCTATCGGGGGAGAAGAGCCTTGGTAAGAGAGGTAAAGAAGAACCCAAAGATCACTGTGGCTGAGCTCCAGAGATGCAGTCGGGAGATGGGAGAAAGTTGTAGAAAGTCAACCATCACTGCAGCCCTCCACCAGTCGGGGCTTTATGGCAGAGTGGCCTGACGGAAGCCTCTCCTCAGTGCAAGACACATGAAAACCGCATGGAGTTTGCTAAAAAACACCTGAAGGACTCCAAGATGGTGAGAAATAAGATTCTCTGGTCTGATGAGACCAAGATAGAACTATTTGGCCTTTTATTCTAAGCGGTATGTGTGGAGAAAACCAGGCACTGCTCATCACCTGTCCAATACAGTCCCAACAGTGAAGCATGGTGGTGGCAGCATCATGCTGTGGGGGGGTTTTTCAGCTGCAGGGACAGGACGACTGGTTGCAATCGAGGGAAAGATGAATGCGGCCAAGTACAGGGATATCCTGGATGAAAACCTTCTCCAGAGTGCTCAGGACCTCAGACTGGGCCGAAGGTTTACCTTCCAACAAGACAATGACCCTAAGCACACAGCTAAAATAACGAAGGAGTGGCTTCACAACAACTCCGTGACTGTTCTTGAATGGCCCAGCCAGAGCCCTGACTTAAATCCAATTGAGCATCTCTGGAGAGACCTAAAAATGGCCGTCCACCAACGTTTACCATCCCCCCCGACAGAACTGGAGAGGATCTGCAAGGAGGAATGGCAGAGGAACCCCAAATCCAGGTGTGAAAAACTTGTTGTATCTTTCCCAAAAAGACTCATCAAAAGGGGCTTCTACTAAATACTGAGCAAAGGGTCTGAATACTTAGGACCATGTGAGATTTCAGTTTTTCTTTTTTAATAAATCTGCAAAAATGTCAACAATTCTGTGTTTTTCTGTCAATATGGGGTGCTGTGTGTACAATATGGGGGGGTTGTGTGTACAATATGGGGTGCTGTGTGTACAATATGGGGTGCTGTGTGTACAATATGAGGTGCTGTGTGTACAATATGGGGTGCTGTGTGTACAATATGGGGTGCTGTGTGTACAATATGGGGAGCTGTGTGTACAATATGGGGGGCTGTGTGTACAATATGGGGTGATGTGTATACAATATGGGGAGCTGTGTGTACAATATGGGGGCTGTGTGTACAATATGGGGTGCTGTGTGTACAATATGGGGGCTGTGTGTACAATATGGGGTGCTGTGTGTACAATATGGGGGGCTGTGTGTACAATATGGGGTGCTGTGTGTACAATATGGGGGCTGTGTGTACAATATGGGGTGCTGTGTGTACAATATGGGGCGCTGTGTGTACAATATGGGGTGCTGTGTGTACAATATGGGGTGCTGTGTGTACAATATGGGGTGCTGTGTGTATAATATGGGGGGCTGTGTGTACATTATGGGGTGCTGTGTGTACAATATGGGGGGCTGTGTGTATACAATATGGGGTGCTGTGTGTACAATATGAGGTGATGTGTGTACAATATGGGGTGCTGTGTGTACAATATGGGGTGCTGTGTGTACAATATGGGGCGCTGTGTGTACAATATGAGGTGATGTGTGTACAATATGGGGTGCTGTGTGTACAATATGGGGTGCTGTGTGTACAATATGAGGTGATGTGTGTACAATATGGGGTGCTGTGTGTACAATATGGGGTGCTGTGTGTACAATATGGGGGGCTGTGTGTACATTAATGAGGAAAAAAATGAACTTAAATGATTTTAGCAAATGGCTGCAATATAACAAAGAGTGAAGAATTGAAGGGGGTCTGAATACTTTCCGTCCCCACTGTATGTCAGGAATTTATTCTTGCAGATTTGTAAGTTTCTGACTCGTTTCGCTTTTAGCGCGTGGATCAGAGGAGAGGACAATATTTACCTGGCAAAACTGAGAACATTCCTTCAGTGACTCGTCTTTCAGGATTTCGTCAATTGTTAGTTTGTCTTTGTCCACTCCTGAAACAACAACCATACAGCCAATCAGATGTAATAAGAATAAGAATAAAGAGAATATAAATGGGGGGGGGGGGGGGGGGGGGCAGTACAGGGTGGTGACGTCAGTACCCCCGCCAGTGGCGGTGCGTCCATAAAGGCGCACGGTGCCGCCCCCTCTCTCCTGCCACCCCCTCTAGCACCAATAGATAGATTCATGCATTGCTATGGCTGCCGCTGCCACCCCCTATTCAGGCGCCCGGCCCCTTTTTGGGCGCTGGGCACCTGAATTACAGCGGCAGGGGGTGGTTTTGAAGCACCTGATTTAGAGCCATAGGCTCTAATAGGGGTCAAAAAAGGTGACCTGCAAGCGCCATGCTGGGCGTGTTAGAAAAGCGAACTACTATTCGCTTTCCTAACACTAAACCGCTTCTCCGCAAATCAGGTGCTCGGATCTGTTACCCGTCACCTGATTGGCTGGAACGACAGGCGCTGTGATTGGATGCCTATCAGGCGTCCAATCATA
Source organism: Lithobates clamitans (assembly GCA_037952925.1). NCBI lineage: Eukaryota > Metazoa > Chordata > Amphibia > Anura > Ranidae > Lithobates > Lithobates clamitans. The sequence continues at coordinate 425,058 of JBBGZY010000770.1, read as the reverse complement.
GCAGAGGATGGGAAGAGAGGACGGGAGAAGACATCGAGGAGCTGTCCCACCGAGATAGGGTAAGTGTAGACAGCGGGTGGGTGGCACACTGGCAGCATTTGATATGACACAGTGGCGGCAATTGATGGGCACAGTGGCGGTGTTTGATGGTACAGTGGTGGCAATTGATGGGCACAGTGGTGGCAATTGATGGGCACAGTGGTGGCAATTGATGGGCACAGTGGCTGCATTTGATGGGCACAGTGGCTGTGTTTGGCACAGTGGCGGCAATTGATGGGCACAGTGGTGGCAATTGATGGGCACAGTGGCTGCATTTGATGGGCACAGTGGTGGCAATTGATGGGCACAGTGGCTGCGTTTGATGGCACAGTGGCGGCAATTGATGGCAAAGTGGCTGCGTTTGATGGCACAGTGGCGGCAATTGATGGGCACAGTGGCTGTATTTGATAGCACAGTGGCTGCGTTTGATGGGCACAGTGGCGGCAATTGATGGGCACAGTGGCTGCATTTGATGGGCACAGTGGCTGCAATTGATGGGCAGGGTGGCTGTGTTTGATGGGCACAGTGGCGGCAATTGATGGCAAAGTGGCTGCGTTTGATAGCACAGTGGCTGCAATTGATGGGCACAGTGGCTGTATTTGATAGCACAGTGGCTGCGTTTGATGGGCACAGCGGCGGCAATTGATGGGCACAGTGGCTGTGTTTGATAGCACAGTGGCTGCGTTTGATGGCACAGTGGCTGCGTTTGATGGCACAGTGGCTGCGTTTGATAGCACAGTGGCTGCAATTGATGGGCACAGTGGCTGCGTTTGATAGCACAGTGGCTGCAATTGATGGGCACAGTGGCTGCGTTTGATAGCACAGTGGCTGCAATTGATGGGCACAGTGGCTGCGTTTGATGGCACAGTGGCTGCAATTGATGGGCACAGTGGCTGCGTTTGATAGCACAGTGGCTGCAATTGATGGGCACAGTGGCTGTGTTTGATGGGCACAGTGGCGGCAATTGATGGCAAAGTGGCTGCGTTTGATAGCACAGTGGCTGCAATTGATGGGCACAGTGGCTGTGTTTGATGGGCACAGTGGCGGCAATTGATGGCAAAGTGGCTGCGTTTGATAGCACAGTGGCTGCAATTGATGGGCACAGTGGCTGTATTTGATAGCACAGTGGCTGCGTTTGATGGGCACAGTGGCGGCAATTGATGGGCACAGTGGCTGTGTTTAATGGCACAGTGGCTGCGTTTTGGCACAGTGGCAGCAATTGATGGGCACAGTGGCTGCGTTTGATGGGCACAGTGGCTGTGTTTGATGGGCACAGTGAGGCTGCATATGATGGGGTTTTTTTTCAGAATTTTTCAGTTTGTTTGCCCCCCCAAAAAATTTTGAGCACCAGCCGCCACTGACCCCCGCACCACAATGACGTAAGCCCACCTTCAAACATGACGGCGCCTCCAAAGCCTTCTTTCTGCTTCTCTCTGAACAGGTCCAGACACACTCTGGGACTCGCCAGGACGAGACGGAAACCCTACAGGAGAGGAGAAAGAGGAGCTCAGACACCAGACAGAACGATCGAGTCCATGGACCAGATCCAATGGCAAGAGGCAACAGGTCTAAAGCCGTTCTCTAGTGGAGTGTAAGCTTCTTTGGTGCAGAGACTGATGTGATTGGCTCAGTGTTCTCTGTACAGCGCTGCGGTATTTGTCAGAGCTATATAAAATGTATAATAATAATAGTGTTTGACTGTAGGAGGACATTTGTAGGAGGACATTAGAGTGTAAGCTCCTCTGGTGCAGAGACTGATGTGACTGGCTCAGTGTTCTCTGTACAGCACTGTGGTATATGTCAGAGCTATATAAAATGTATAATAATAATAGTGTGTGACTGTGGGGGGACATTAGAGTGTAAGCTCCTCTGGTGCAGAGACTGATGTGACTGGCTCAGTGTTCTCTGTACAGCACTGTGGTATATGTCAGAGCTATATAAAATGTATAATAATAATAGTGTGTGACTGTAGGGGGACATTAGAGTGTAAGCTCCTCTGGTGCAGAGACTGATGTGACTGGCTCAGTGTTCTCTGTACAGCACTGTGGTATATGTCAGAGCTATATAAAATGTATAATAGTAATAGTGTGTTACTGTGGGGGAGGGAACATTAGAGTGTAAGCTCCCCTGGTGCAGAGACGGTTGAGCTTTTACCCTCTTATCTGCAGCTGGCACAAAGCTCATGAATTCGTCGATGTGGCCCACAAACAGCCAGGTGGAGTACAGTCGGACCGGCGATTGCACCTGCTGACCCTTCAAGAAATCTGTAACGGTTTTGTTCATCTGCAACGTTGGACTGCAAAGACAACAAGAGAATAAGAAAGAGGATTTTCCAAAACATTATAAAATATGGAGATAATGGGAAATGAAGGTTTTACTCCACACTACAAAAAAAGAAGGGTCAGAGCTGCTGCATGCTGCAGTGTAAAAAAATAAATGTCACCGTCATGTGCGTGTGTGTGTGTGTGGGGGGGGGGGGGTGAGCAGACAAAAAATTGCCGGGATCAGCATAATACGAGTCATAGTTCCAGGTGACTCCAGTGTATGATTTTCGGGCCACGACCATGTTAAGCCATACGGACTGATAACTGCGCGCCTACGGATTATTACGGCTTGGGAGAGTTAACATTGGTCCCACCCATACATTATGCTTGAGCTATTTTTATGGTATTTTTTTTACAAGCAATAACCTGCCCAATAAATGAGCACTGGGAAGACCCACAGCCTTTTACTGCTGCAAAATGCATATTATTACATAGTAAAGTATATAAAAGTATATATCTCACCTAGAACATAAGAACCTGTATGCTGGGCATTGCCACTATAAGTCAACCTCCTATAATTATGCAACAATGCCCAACAGTGCCTACAGACAGGGCTCCATCATTTCAGCTCCATAAATAAAGCATATCCAGCCAGCAGATCCCAACTATCAGCTCAAAGATCCCACCAATAGAATCCAAGAGAGAAAGAAGAAATGTACAGGGAGTTTAATGTTCTACCAAAACATTAATTTTGGGTTGACTGGTCCTTTAGGGCTAATTTTGGATTTATAGATTGGTAGCTGGAGTCCAGAACTCCCAAAGTCGTGCCACCATGGGGTTTCACTTAGAGGTTAAGAATTATACAGGGAAAGCGGCACATCCATGCCAGGAGCTGGACAACATCAAATTTGGGTTTAAGCTATCTATAGTTGTCCACCCTTGACCTTCCTAGCTAGAGGAATTTCCCATGAAGCATCTTTAGAGGTGACACCTTGGGGTGGGAAATGGTTTGTGGTTTAGGCTAAGAGGTGATCAGAAGATCATATCTCTCTAGCAGTATATTGGGTTATGGACTTCTCTGGGGTGAGTGTAAGTTGAACTCCCGATATGTGCATGGAATAGTCCTTTAAAAAAAAATGTCCACACACAGAATGAGGTGGTAGGAGCACCTACTCTTAGAGGATTCTTCCCAGAGGGTAGCGCTCACCTTGAATCTTCCCAGCTAAAAAAAAAAGGTTGGGTGGTCCAGTCCTTAAGGCTCATTTTAGATCCAAAGATTGGTAGTTGGAGTCCAGAACTTCCAATGTCTTGCCAGCATGGGGTCTCACTCTACGTAATGAATTAAGAATTGTACAGGGAAAGGGGCAGATCCTTGCCAGGAGCTGGACAACATGAACTTTGGGTTTAAGCTATCTATTGTTGTCTGCCCTTGACCATCCCTGTGGGGATTATACCTTAGGAGGGGAGATGAGTGGTGGCTCAGGCTAAGGGGTGGTTAGAATACCATATCTCTCTATCAGTATATTGGGTTAGGGAATTACCAGTGTAAGTTGGGCTCCATATATAACCTCCACCTGATATAACCTCCTTTAAAAAAGGTGTCAATACACAGAAAAGGTGGATTGGAGCACTTACTCTTATAAGTGGCCCCCATAGAGGATTTTCCCAGAGGGTAGTGCTCAACTTGAACCTTCTCAGCTAAAAAGAAAAGTTGGGCGGACTGGTCCTTTAGGCTCATTTTGGATTTATAGATTGGTGGTTAGAGTCCAGAATGCCCAATATCTTGTCATCATGGAGTCTTACTCTATGTAATAAGTTAAGAATTTTACAGGGAAAATTCTTGCCAGGAGCTAGCCTACATCATTTTTGGATTTAAGTTATGTATAGTTGTCCTCCCTTGACTTTCCCAACTAGAGAAATGTATCAGGAAGCCTCTGTAGAGATCACCTTGCTCACCTTAAACCTTCTTAGCTGAAAAAAAAGTTCCCATGAAGCATCTGGGGAGATGGCATCCTAGGATGGGAGATGGGTGGTGGCTCAGGCAAAGGGGTGATCAAAAGACCATTTCTCTCTAGCAGTATATTGTGTTATGGACTTCCCAGGGGTGAGTGTAAGTTGGACTCCATATATAACCTCCACCTAATATGTACATGGAATGGTCCTTTAAAAAAGGGGGCCAAACACAGAAGAGGTGGGTTGGAGCACTTACTCTTCTAGGATGCCACCATAGAATATTCCTCCTAGAGGGTAGCGCTCGCCTTGCACCTTCCCAGCTAAAAAAAAAAAGTTGGGTGGACTGGTCCTTTAGGTGTATTTTGGATTTATAGATTGGTAGTTGGAGTCCAGAACTCCCAAAGTCGTGCCACCATGGGGTTTCACTTAGTTAAAGAGGTTAAGAATTATACAGGGAAAGCGGCACATCCTTGCCAGGAGCCAGACAACATCAAATTTGGGTTTAAGCTATGTATAGTTATCCACCCTGGACCCTCCCAGCTAGAGGAAATTCCTAGGAAGCCTCTGTGGAGATCACACTTTAGGACAGGAGATAAGTGGTGGCTCAGGCTAAGGGGTAATCAGAAGACCAAATCTCTCTAGCAGTATATTGGGTTGTGGACATCCAGGGGTGAGTGTAAGTTGGACTCCATACATAACCTCCACCTTATACGTGTATGGAACTGTCCTTTTAAAATAAAGTGTCCACACTCAGAAGAGGTGGTAGGAGAATTGACCCTTTTAAGTTTTCACCAAAGAGGATTCTTCCCAGAGGGTAGTGATCACCTTGAACCTTCCCAACTAAAAAAAAAAGTTCCCATGAATCATCTGTGGAGATGGCACCTCAGAGGGGTGATCGCAAGACCAAATCTCTCTAGAAATATATTGGGGAATGAACTTCCCAGGGGTGAGTGTAAGCTGGGCTCTATATATATATATATAAAGCTAAACTAATATGTGTGCATGAAATCGTCCTTTAAAAAAGTTTCCTCACACAGAGGAGGTGGTAGGGAGACTTACTCGGTCAGGCTGCCACCATAGAGGATCCTTCCCAAAGGGTAGCACTTCCCATTGACTGTGACGGGAGGGCTGACTTCCAAATTTCCAAAAGCGTCCAGGGAGCCGATCTCATCTGGGTTTGCTTTCCGCGTCACATAACCAAAATCTGGTCCCTGAAGGAGGGGGAAGGATTGTGATTACACAAAGGCAATATGGCCACTTAAAAAGCTGCAGGTTGTCTTCTTGGGCTGTTGACACTTATGCCCAGTCTGGGGATACACTCGGATGGCCGCAGGGCTTTCCCTTGGATTCCCAGTTGGATTCACTCTTTGGCATCTTCTTTATGACCCCAGACGTTGGCATAGTTTTGGCAAATACCAATATCAAATACCAATTCCACATTAGAAGACATAATTGTCATATAAACTTGCCAACCACAAATGATGTTAAAAATAAGGGAAAAGACAGACCAGCACTTTCTTTTGAGGGAAATCTTTGAGTCCCCGGTCTCTCGGTGAGTCAAGCACGACTGGAAAGCGTTTGTGAGGGGCCTCAGTGTAGCCAAACTCCATTTCGTCCTACGAGAAAAGAGCAGAGATGCAAAAAGATTTAGATCAAGGTTTTATCCTGAACAGCACTGAACAAGAACCTCATTTACTGTCTTACTGACCACCCCAAAACCACATCTGTGATGGGTTGCCAAAAAAAAAGGAGGGGAATCCAGAAAAGGAAAGGAAAAAATAAAACCTGACATCACTGCACATTGGATAGTCCCAGAATTACAAAAATCCATTGACTACCCCATTTGCAGAGGAAATTAAAATGGTGGGACAATAAACGTGTTCTTTGCCCAGCTGATCCCAGTCCTCTCCACTTCACCCCCCATTTCAAGCCCCATTTGGTACAGTCCACGCCGGTCTCACCTGCATCCAGCGGTCCCCACAGTTCTCAGTGCAGACGATGAGCGTCGTCCTGGACTTTCTGACAAATTCTTTCAGCAGTTTGATGAAGTACTCATTCGTGTCCACGCTGAAGATAAAAACCAAGAGTTGTTACAAAATATCCCTTCAAGCAAGGGTTCAACCAGGGTCCTAGGAGGCCATGCAGTAGGGGCCCTGAGCTAAATGTCAACATAATGACATACTAGGAAGCAACCAATTGGGTCTTTTATTGGTGATGACTTCTTTCCAATGGGTCTTCCAAAGGAGCAAAGAAAAGGTGCAGTCCAGATAGTGGAAACAGGAAGCAAAGCTCACAACCTGGTTGTCACTAGGACAGGAAGTAAGGGTGAATCTCCCCAGTTAGGACACAGACAGCAATACATACAGCAATTGTTTTCCACTTTATCCAAAATTAATTTAAAAAATCGCTGTAGTTCCACTTCAAGACTACCCTGCCCCCACTCTATCCCAAATTGATTTTAAAAATGGTTGGGTTTTATCTCTAAAAGTACAAACATGGAAAAATCAATATTAGAGACTCCACATTCAGAAATGTAAGAAATAGTTCAGCTCTCAGATCTCAATTAAAAAACTGAAATATCACTTATGGGTGGACAGATCCTTTAAGAGCTGAAGTTTTGTTTTTGCTTGGCACCAGCCTCAAATCTCATCATCAGTCACGCCTCTATTCCATCATTGATGGAGAACTAACAGGATGTTTCCAGTGCTGGTCCGTCATGTCCTAACAGGTCTACTCTCTCTGAATTCCTTACCTCAGGTAATTAGAAAATGTCTCAGGTTCCCAGAATTCTGCTGGGTGTGTCTGCAAGTCTACTTGCTATAAATCAGCCTTTCGTCCCTCCACTGGTCTCTCTTTTCAGCCTCTAAATGTAACAGCTGGCAAAATGTATGCACAACAAATTTGTTGGCATTGTAAGACGGCTTCCAGAGACAGCCTGCTGCTGGGCTGGTGTGTGGAAGCTCAACATGCCTGAGATGGCCTCATTAGGAATGAGGTAAATTGACAACTTTTACTTTACCAAAAATTTTGGAAAAATTTTTAGTTAATGGGGAAAGCGAAATGAATGTTAATCTCTGGGCAATTCTTACCCCCTTCCTTTCTCTTCTTCACACCCCCCTCTCACCCATTCACCAGTTATTCATAAAAATTGTCTCCTGAGTTCATTTTATACTCCCCTAATAATGCTTTCTGTGTCCCTCACTGGTGTGGCTTCCGGGAGTGACAACTGGTGGATCCAGTGCTGCAGTAGACCATCCGCCTCTTACTGATATCATCCCATGTTATTCTAGATTCTTAGAGGGCCCCGCGCCTGGACAGCAGATGGGAAGTGTCCACGTCACCCAAGCAGTAAAGTGGACACTCGAAGAATGACCCTCTTACTCTTCAGGGAAGACTCAAGACCCAACGTATCACATGACCACCAATTTAAGTTAGTATTTTGGGCAGTGAGGTAAATTGACCACTTTTACGTTACCAAAAATTTGGGCAAAATTTTTAGTTAATGGGGAAGGCAAAATGAATGTCAATCTCTGAGAAATGCTTTCCCTATTCCTATCTCTTTTTCCCACCCCCTCTCACCCATTTCCAAAATGCCCCCTGAAGTTGTTTTATACTCCCCTAACTCAGCCTCCCTATGTCCTTCACGATGCTGCTTCAGGAGTGACAACTGGTGGAGCCAGCTCTGTAGTAGACTGGTCGCCTCTTACTGATATCACCCTACCGTTGCAGTATTCTGAATTCACACCTGGACAGCCAATGGGAAGAGTCCACATCCACTATGTAGTAATGTGAACACCCAAAGATTGATCCTCCTAAACTTCAGGGAAGATAGAAGACTCAAGAGCCAATGCATCACCGGATCACCAGTTTAGGTGAGTATTTTGGACAGTGAGGTTAATTGACCACCTTTACTTCACCAAAAATGTTGGCAAAATTTTAAGTTAATGGGGAGGCCAAAATTAATGTCAGTCTCTGAGCAATGTTTTCCCCCTTCCTATCTCTTCTTTCCACCCATTCTCACTCATTGTCAAAATGGCTCCTGAAGTAATTTTATACTTCCTCAACTCCGCACTATGTCTCCCTCACGGGTGCTGCTTCCGGGAGTGACAACCCGTGGATCCAGCACTGTAGTAGACCGCTACTGATATCATCCCACCTTTGCAGTATTCTGGATTTCTAGAAGACCCCATGGTTGGACAGCCAATGGGAAGTGTCCACATCTCCTTCGTAGTAATGTGGACACCCAAAGAATGACCTTCCTACTCTTCAGGGAAGATAGAAGACTTAAGACCCAATGTATGACATGACCACTGATTTAGGTGAGTATTTTGCGCAATGACCACATTTACTCACCCGTGGCCAAAATACCTCCTGAATTTGTTTTATACTCTCCTGACTCTGCACTCTGTGTCCCTCACCGGTGCTGCTTCCAGGAGTGACAACCAAAGTGGTAATGTGGACACCCGAAGAATGTCCCTCCTACTCTTCAGGGAAGATAGAAGACTCAAAACCCAAACGCATCACATGACCACCAATTTGGGTGAGTATTTTGGGCATTTATTAATTTTTATATACTAACCCAGCAATTTGCGGCAGGGGTGGGAATGGCTGCATTTAGGATTACAGCTGGTTTTGATGGTTACAAACGTTCCTTTAAACTATCATTGACCCGTTCTTGTGCCAAAAAGACACCTTGTTGGCTGGGGTCATGACATTAGATATTGAGGAACCAACTCTAACGTTGGCTGTAACCCTAGTGCTAACCCCAAACTTTTACAAAGTCATGTCAATGTTGACACGGCGCTCACATGGGTTTATTTTTAAAACAAAGCCATGTAATTTTTTTTTTCTTTACCTAAGCAGTCAACATGGTGAAATTTGAGGTTCATTTTAAAGGCCAAGTCAGTGATTGCCCTGCAAGATCCATTTCGGCAAAATCACTCCACTCATCCCTACTCAGTATAAAGCAGTGCAGTTTGAAAAAAAAATATCGGGGAAAGGGAAGATTTAGCAGATTTAGTTTTACTTGGAGACGTAGACTTCCATCGGCTTCTGGGTGTTCGGTGTCATGATCCATGGGGCCACTCTGAATACCACGGTCTCCAAGAAGATGTCGGCCTAACAGATAACACAACACATGAACAAAGTCCGTGTACACATTCCTACAATAACAATGTAACAAAACTTCAACTCAATCCACAAACAATATAATAGGTATGATTTTGCCTTCCCTGGTTCCTTCCCCATCAACTTGCTAACGACATTGTGAAATCATATCCTTTCATTTTCAATACCTACCTTATTATCAACCCAGCAATATCATCACCGGTTCTCTGTGCTTCTTGGTTCGTGGTTGGTGGGAGAGGCCAGCAGGGTACATTGTTTCTTGAAAACATCACAGCACCCTGCCTCAGTACTCCTCTCAAAAACCCTCAGTCCTGATGAAAGCAGGGGGCTGGCTCCAGGGTGGAGTTATGCAAATATCAATATGTCTTGATGGGTGGGTGTCAGGCTGGAGGAGTGGGTGTTCCTAAGGGGAAGGCCTGCTGATAAGGGGGTACCACTGGTCCTCCTGTAGGGGGCCCGGGCACACAGGGGGGCCCAGACAGCAAGGAGAATCAGATGTGGGCAGGACAGGGAGGGGGATGGAAGCAATTACAGGAATGATGCCCTGTGTGTCTCTCCCTGCAGCAGCTGAAAGCAGGTTTCTTCTTCTCGCCGGCTTTCAGCTGCTGCAAGAAGAGATACACAGGGCATCAGGGGCGACCCGTGAACTGTGGGCGCACGAGTGCTACCTGCTACCCCCGCTAACACCTCCGCCGCCCTCCCCACCCATGTGCCCGGCCCCTTTCAGGACGCCGGGCACATGAATACTATGGCGGGAGTGGGCGGGGTGTTTTTTTTAAGCACCTGATTAGAGCCAGAGGCTCTAATATAGGCTTCAAGATAGGGTGGGCTTCAAAATAGGGTGGGCTGACAGTGCCACGCCACCCAGAGGGGGGGTGTAGTGCAGGTTGTTTGCCGCCCCCCCCAGAAGAAAAGCCCACCAGCCGCCACTGCAGGGCATCATTCCTGTAATTGCCCCCCCTCTGCTTCAACCCCCCCTCCCAGTCCTGCCCACATCTGATTCCCTCTGCTGTTTGCTCCACCTGTGTGCGGAGCTCTATCTGACATGCGGCAGCTTCTAATGCACATTGTGCGAAGCTCACAGTGTGCAGTGAAATCAGAGGAAGACATTTCAGTCCAGGAGAGGAGCCCGGACACCTGTGCGAGAGTGAAGGGGGGGATTGGAACTTTATACAACTGAAATAGGTATTCTCTTTATCATCCTGTGGTCATTCTTATGCGGTTCTGTCACTGGCCAGGAATAATATCCTGTTCTATAAGCAGATGGTGACTCAACCAATAACTGAGAAATTCATACATAATCAGTGAACAAGTGAACAATTACCCACAATGCAGCACTCTGACAAGCTGATGTTTTATAAATGGAATGTGAGTCATTAATATTAATAAATGTGAAGAGATTGATGCATCTTATGGGCGGGGAATGAATTATGACAATGAATGAGCAACATTGACATTGTTACATAGTTACATTCAGTGACGGCTCACTCATAAGGGGCGCCCCCCCTAATCCATGCGTCCGGCCCCCTAATCTACATGCAGGGCACCGGACGCATGGATTTCAATGTTAGTTTGTTTTTTAAGCACATGATTAAAGCCCGAGGCTTTAATTGGCTTCAAAAAAAGGGTGGGCTCAGGGCGCAGAGCACTCCGCCCCGAACCCACCCACTTGTGTGACAATAGCAAATGAATATTCGCTAATGTCTTCCCGCGTCTCCTTCCGGATAATCAGGAAGCAAGTCCTGCGACCTGATTGGCCAGGGAGTCTTAGGACTCCCGGCCAATCGGGTCTCAAGACCCACTTCCTTTTCGGCAGGGAGGAGAAGCAATGGCCCCCAGCTCTTCCCTCCGCAAGTTACGTATGCGTTCGCTTCTGCGCGAAAAGTATGGAGGGATGGGGATGCTTTAAAAAAAAAAATTATTTTAATTATTTTTTTTATTTTTACGCTGCCCTTTTTTTTTTCAATCATTTTTATTCCTATCACAAGAAATGTAAACATTGTGATAGAAATAAGGGATGACAGGTCCTCTTTACTGAGGAATCTGGGGTCTATAAGACCCCAGATCTCTCCTCTACCCTGAAAAGCATCAGATCAAAAAAAGAAAAAAAATTGATCTGATGGCTTAGAAAAAAAATTGTTTACTTCTGCCCTAAACTAGAAGTGATGTCATGACGTTGCTCTGGTCCTCCTAGATCATAGAGGTGATCATTGATGATCTGGTCTCTCCCCACCTCTATGGCAAGTTGCGCAAACTGTTGCATTGTTTTCTGGGTTCGCAGATGAGAACAATAAGCCAGAGAAACACCGGAGGTATGGGGCGGGATGACCCCTCCCGCTGCTTCTAAAACCGATCCATAGGCTAATCAGGATCGCTTTTACTGTAACGAGAACCTCCGGCTGAGAAAAAAAAAATTCTGGGGTTATGGATGATAGCTTTAGCCATAACCCTGATAACCACTTCAAAGCCATAACGTACTTTATATATGCGTATTGTGGTCTTGAATTGGTTTTAAAAAACCCATAGAATCTCTCTCTCTCTCTCTCTCTCTCTCTCTCTCTCTCTCTCTCTCTCTCTCTCTCTCTCTCTCTCTCCCTCTCTCTCTCTCTCTCGTTTTAGGCTTGGAGGTAGTTTTGGTAGTCCTCAAGAGTACAAGTGGGTCATGAGGGTTACAGAAGCTCTTTTCAACTATCCTAGATCTGCTTTCATACCAAAAAAATGTCCTCCATTAGCCTCATTGTATTATTTTTTTTTTTTGTTTAGGTAAAAGCTCCTGGATGTATAAGCAACAGGTAAAGCAAACAGGTTTTGGGGAAAGCCTTCCTCTTTTGTCAGGGCTTAAATAATGGTTTATAATAGAAACACAACAGAATACACTAGAGACCCCGAGTTAAGGGGTCATGGTCTGGAATCAGGCTCGGAGGCCAGTAGCTATAGCAGTAAAGAAGCGCTCACCAAGTACAGAAGCAGGTAGATGAAGTGGGCTCACCTGAGGTGTGGGGTCTAAGCACTAATCGGTACTCACCAGAGCTCCTGATGGTGGAGATAGGTGTTGCTGCATGTTAGTAGCAGGTCGCGGTCCTCAGGATCGACACACCAGAAGTTGAACAAGCCGGGGTTCAGTACCAGATATAGCAGGTAGGGATAAGCAGAAGCGTAGTCAGTAAACAAGCCAAAGGCTGGTAAGTGGTTGCAGGTTGGAATTAAGCAGAAGCATAGTCGAAGAGGAGCAAAGAGTTCAAGAATCATCAGAAACAAGGCACAAGGCAGGATTGTCCAATAGATCAGACAGGAAGCTGTCCAGCATCTCAGGTGGCTTAGCAATTAGAGACATGGACCAGACACAGCAGAGGTCTCGGGTTCAGACCTGGGATGGATTAGGGCTAGCGTGTTCTAACAGCAATGTGGACCCACCCGACTGTCCAATCCTCCTACTAGTTGCAAAGGACCTATTCTCTAGTTTAAAGCCTCAGATTCCCTGTGCTGCTTCCATATCCGATTAATGACTACTCACCAAATCCTGAGACCTCTGCAGTTTGACTTTGACATAAACAAGTCCAGAAAATTCAGTGTCCGGGAACTGGAGCCCCTCCACGTAGAATTTCATCTCATCTCTGTTCTTGCGTTGGACCTCGTATCCCAGTTTTCCCATCCCCAGGACATGTTTGAACTGGAATTCTAAAAGTAAGAGCATAGACATCATACCGGTGTTAACTTTCTACAACTCAGGGAAGATGGTTGTGTTGCGAAGGGGGAGCACAGGACAGTTGGTTTAGGAGGGCAAGGAGTTTAAATCCGGACCTAAGAGTGTCATGACATCATCATTCCGCAGTACTTACTTCCCTGGCGATAGACTCGCAGTCTTTTGGAGTCACATGGCTCTATTTCCAGGATCACTCGGTAGTCGTCAAATATCTCATCCGGGCCCTCCGCTGTCAGGAACATTGGGGACATGTCCTTCACGTCTGACCAAGAGAAGAGCCAACACAACACAAGAGAAAAAAGTTAGAAATTTAGCAACAAATAATTCTATCTATCTATCTATCTATCTATCTATCTATCTATCTATCTATCTATCTATCTATCTATCTATCTATCTATCTTTATCTATTTATCAGTCTATAGCAGAGGTCTCCAAACTTTCTAAACAAAGGGCTACTTTACTGTCCTTCAGATAGTGCCCCATCAATGGGAGGAGTAGTGCCCCACCATTGGTGTCAGTGGAAGGAGTACTGCCCCACCACTGGTGTCAGTGGGAGGAATAGTGCCCCACTATTGGTGTCAGTGGGAGGAGTAGTATCCCATCATTGGTGTCAGTGAGAGGAATAGTGCCCCATCGTATCAGTGGGAGGAACAGTGCCCCACCACTGGTATCAGTGGGAGGAATGGTGCCCCATCATTGGTGTCAGTGGGAGGAGTAGTGCCCCATCATTGGCGTCAGTGGGAGGAATAGTGTCCCATCATTGGTATCAGTGGGAGGAATAGTGCCCCGTCATTGGTGTCAGTGGGAGGAATAGTGCCCCGTCATTGGTCTTAGTGGGAGAAATGGTACCCCAAGGGCCAAATAAAGGCAAGCAAAGGGCCACATCCATCCCAAGGGCTGAAGACCACTGGTCTATAGAAAACAAGGTTTGTACCGGCAGCATTGGGTGTTCCTTCACTGTTTTCGTTGTCTGGCAGTCCTGAGCTGTTTCGGTCGCGGTCGCAGTTCACCAGCAGGATGGCTCCTCTCCCATTGGGCCCCCAAGTCCACGTGTCCTGGAGATGAGCAAAACAAAGTTATTTTTTCTATTTGTATACAATGTTCCATTTGGAGCATTCGTGTTTCCCAGTTTTGTCACTTTGTGTTATCAGTGTTGCCATTTTTTTTCTAGAGTAGCAGTTTTCGGCATGCTTGGGTTACTAAAGGGAACCAGTCTTGACTAGCCTCGTGTGTAATTTGATAATTCAGTTCCCAATAATTCAAACAGCGATCACTTTTTTTTTCATCTCATTTTGCTCAGCATACTTTGGCTGGGAACAATTCAGGAGATGACCGTTAGATCTGAGAAGCCCCCAGTGGTTGCCCCCACCTATATTAATGACACATGCTGTCTACCAGCCCGGTAGTGTACATAAGAGTATCAAGTAGCAGAGTACTGTAGCTGCTCAGTTCAGGGTTCTGGAAGACGCAGGACATACATACAGAAGCAGAAATTTGAACCTCATTACCTTGTTTTTCATTCCTCGACTCACAAAACCAATCCGGTTCACATCCACATCCAGGGAAATAGCTGGAAACATAAGAAAATTGAGATCAGACTGATGGCACCCTGGTATGGTGCTTCTGATTTGGAATTACTTAGCAGAAGACCATTAAAGACATAAGTAACTATACTGTGTAGCTTTCCACCCTTTCCAACTGTACTGTCTCAACACCCTACATTATATTCTACAGGACTTTCAACTCAACAACAGTAGGAGAGTCACAGGTTGGAAAAGTCTTGGCTTCACGGTGGAGAAAATCCATGGAGGATTAGGTGATGACCTCCCGGATATAGAAGACACTCACCCACACTTGTTACATACAGAACGATGCTACTCACAGGGTCCGACCCCTGAGAAATGTAATAGGAGACCTTCACCTGGGAAAAAAGAACAAAAATGGAACAATTGTTTATATATGATTGATTGTTAAAAAGGTTTTTTTTTGGTATGCTGTCCAAACACGACTATCATGATACAAATTCAATGGAGTTACAGTTATGGGGAGGTAGTTAGTGTTTGGATTACCGGGAGGGTTAGTGTTTAGGTTATAGGAGGGTTAGTGTTTGGGTTACAGGGGGTTAGTGTTGGGGTTACAAGGAGGGTTAGTGTTGGGGTTACAAGAAGGGTTAGTGTTGGGGTTACGGGGAGGGTTAATGTTGGGGTTACAAGGAGGATTCATTTTGGGGTTACAGGGAGGGTTAGTGTTGGGGTTACAGGGAGGGTTAGTGTTTAGTTGTTATGGGGAGGGTTAGTGTTGACGTTACAGGGAGGGTAAGTGTTGGGGTTAAGGGGAGGGTAATGTTGGGGTTACAGGGAGGGTTAGTGCTGGGGTTACGGGGAGGGTTAGTGTTGGGGTTATGGGGAGGGTTAGTGTTGGGGTTACGGGGAGGGTTAGTGTTGGGGTTATGGAGAGGGTAATGTTGGAGTTACGGGGAGGGTTAGTATTGGGGTTACAGGGAGGGTTAGTTTTAGGGTTACAAGGAGGGTTCGTTTTGGGGTTACGGAGAGTGTTAGTGTTGAGGTTATGGGAGAGTTAATGTTGGGGTTACAAGAAGAGTTAGTGTGAGGAATTACTGAGAGGGTTATTTTTTTGGGTTACAGGGAGAGTTAGTGTGAGGATTACAAGGAGGGTTAGTGTTGGAGTTACAGGGAGGGTTAGTGTTGGAGTTACAGGGAGGGTTAGTGTTGAGGTTATAGGGAGGGTTAGTGTTGGGGTTACAGGGAGGGTTAGTGTTGGGATTACGGGGAGGGTTAGTGTTGAGTTTATGGGGGGTAATGTTGGGGTTACGGGGAGGGTAAGTGTTGGGGTTACAGGGAGGGTTAATGTTGGAGTTGCAGGGAGGGTTACAAGGAGGAATAGTTTTGGGGTTATGGGGAGGGTTAGTGTTGGAGTTACAGGGGGGTTAGTGTTGCGTTTACAGGGAGGGTTAGTGTTTTGGGGTTACAGGAAGGGTTAGTGTTGGGGTTACAGGAAGGGTTAGTGTTGGGGTAGCAGGAAGGGTTACAAGGAGGATTAGTTTTGGGGTTATGGGGAGGGTTAGTGTGAGGATTACTAAGAGGGTTAGTTTTAGGTTTACAGGAAGAGTGTTCCTGATTCTCCTCCAGGCCAATCAGGAAGCGGGTCCTTGTTTACCACCCCCTCAAAAAATATACCACCAGCCGCCACTGGTCACAAGTAGAGAAAATGTTGTAGTTGCAGAAGGATTAGTGTTAGGATTATAGGGAAGGTTAGTTTTGGGGTTACAGTGAGGGCCAGTGTCAAGATTACCGGGAGGATTTGTGTTTGGGTTATAAGGAAGAATAGGGTTTGGGTTATGGGGGGGGTAGTGTTGGGGTGACAAGTAGGAAAAATGTTGGAGTTGCAGAAGGATTATTAGTGTTAGGATTATAAGGAGGTTTAGCACTGGGGTTATTGGGAAGGTTAGTGTTGGGATTATAAGGAGGGTTAGTGTCAAGCTTATACAGAGGATTTGTAATAGGGTTACAGGAAAAGTTTGTATCAAGCTCAGTGTTAAATTCACAGCCTCCACCGCTATCTAATCAGCTGGGTCACCTTGCCGTCGTTCAGGTGTCGACTGGGCTCGTTGGGTGAAATATGAACTTTAACCCCTTTATCGATCGGCCACTTTTCTCCCTTTCCCGGTTTCTTGATGGCTCTGGAGTTGTAGACCATGAAGACATCGATGTTGGTGGTTCCGCGGACATCAAAGAAATCCGCCCTTCTGGGAACAGTCCTGGAAAAAGGACAAAGAATAAGTGAAACAGAACCCAACCATTGTGACATAGGTGGGGCAGCGATGACCCTAAGAACCGCAGAAGGGTGGAGTCCACGTAACATGGAACCCTGATATATATCTGCATGGTTCAAAAAAAGAGAATTTATACTTCAAATAGTACAAATTATTATTGCATATAAAAATACTTGGGTGCTGAAAATCTACGTATACGCTTGCCGAATCTATGTGCACAGCGCCGCTCTCTTGTCGTTCTGTATGTGATGAAGAGTTATAATTTTTTTTTTTTAGATGTTTATTGAAGAAAAAGGTTAGGACTTAGGGTTAGGGTTTTTCCTTGAAGAACAAGGTTAGGACTTAGGGTTAGGGTTAGGGTTTTTCCTTACAGAACAAGGTCAGGACTCAGGGATTGGAATAGGGACCTGCTCCAAAGGTCAAAGATCAGAAGGCATGTCCCCAGAGGTCAAGGGTCAAGAGGCATGGCTGACCCATCCCCACCAAAAGTGTTCCGCCTATCCCAACTAAGTCGTTGAATGAACAAGTCTGGGAATGAACAAGTTGGGGAAAGGGTTAGGGTTAGGGTTTTCCCTTGAAGAACAAGGTTAGGACTTAGGGTTAGGATTTTCCCTTGAAGAACAAGGTTAGGACTCAGGGATTGGAATAGGGACCTGCTCCAAAGGTCAAATGTCAGAAGGCGTGTCCCCAGAGGTCAAGGGTCAAGAGGCGTGGATGACACATTCCCACCAAAGTGTTCCGCCTGCCCCAACTAAGTCGTTGAATGAACAAGTCGGGGAAAGGGTTAGGGTTAGGGTTTTCCCTTGAAGAACAAGGTTAGGACTTAGGGTTAGGGTTTTCCCTTGAAGAACAAGGTTAGGACTCAGGGATTGGAATAGGGACCTGCTCCAAAGGTCAAATGTCAGAAGGCATGTCCCCAGAGGTCAAGGGTCAAGAGGCGTGGATGACACATTCCCACCAAAGTGTTCCGCCTACCCCAACTAAGTCGCTGAGTGAACAAGTCGGGGAAAGGGTTAGGGTTTTCCCTTGAAGAACAAGGTTAGGACTTAGGGTTAGGGTTTTCCCTTGAAGAACAAGGTTAGGACTCAGGGATTGGAATAGGGACCTGCTCCAAAGGTCAAAGGTCAGAAGGCGTGTCCTCAGAGGTCAAGGGTTAAGAGGTGTGGCTGACCCACCCCCACCAAAGTGTTCTGCCTACCCCAACTAAGTCAGGGAAGGAACAAGTCGGGGTATGAATTCCAATTCCAGGTAAATACAATGTTACATTCAGTGTAAACAACGCTCACATTGCATCATTGGATAACTCGTATTAGAAGAATTATAATTGATGTTGCATCTATCATCATCTAAATTTTATTTCCTCATAAAACTCCATTTTATAGCAGAGTCAGTGGCTCCAAGCACGTTCCTGAGACACAGAAGAGAAAGTGCGTTTATTTTTTTAAATCAAAAAAAGTTTTATTAAAAGAAATAAAAACACAGAACAGAAATAGAAAACAATTCAAATAAGGTAATGCCGAGACTGCCACATGCGGTCACTGATTTCTAGAAGTGGATTATTTCCCTGGGTGGAGAGACCGAGGAGCCTACAAAGTGACCGCCTTCTATTCCACCGGCCCATGACCTCCCATGGTGAGGGATCACACACAATACAAGATACACCAAAATGTTTGTTATCAGGATACATTGTAATAATACCCAACAAATGTAACTAATCCTCATCATCTGATAAACATTCTCCACCCATAAATACTATACAATGCAACGCTACTGTCTACAGATCCTTATAATAACAAATAATCATCCCTGAACAAGCACAACAATATTTACTAATATAAAGAGATGTATTATAATAGATACGAAAACACAATATAAAGTATGAAAACATTACACCCAAAAATCAAAGTCCATACAGAATAAGAACAGATACCGAGAATTACACCCGACATACAGGACAAGAGAAGTGGTACTGTGCAGCATCTATTTACAACCTTTAACTCCTATGAACAATCTATTATCATGTAAGCTCTAATAATATGTAGAATATAAATGTATAGACATGCATATATAGATGATTGCATGCGTTGAAGCAATGTGTCACCCAGCAGATAGTTATTATGGATGGTAATAATTTGGCGGCCCGTGCTGAGCCATCTCCATACAGAACTCATGTGTCACCGGCTATCAATCATTCCTGTGTCCCCGTCACATTACTGTCATGTGGATTGTTATTGTAACCTTTGGATGATCTCAGGAATTATGTGAGGCATTTGATGTGTGACACTCCTCTTATATTTGTATGGAATCTCATTGTAATGATTATTTAGGACAGAACAAGTCACAGCCAGGACCGTCCTTCAGAGGGGTGGGACCTCTGGACTGTCATGGATTCTTATTTCCTATAATTCCTGGCCAGCATTGTGTAAAGCTGAGAGAGAAGCGAGTCATGATTATTAAATAACTCAAATAGCTTTCCTTTTTTTAGTTGCCTATTATAGGGTTGGGGGTTAAATCCTTTGTTTGGTTGCCACCCGTGTCCCATTGTGTATATTTCCCCTCTCTTCCTGTCCCAGAGCCACCACAGGAAGCGTGAGCAAATTTCCCCAAAGTGACAAAAAAATCCCCTCTCATATAGTTGTCACTGCAGCAAGTGTCCCCATTAGAAGATTTCTCCACTAATCTTGTTCTGATGACAACATCACAGAGCCCTCCAATCGCATAGTCCCCTATCACAGAGTCCTCCAATCACATAGTCCCCTATCACAGTCAGAGCCCTCCAATCACATAGTCCCCCATCACAGAGCCCTCCAATCACATAGTCCCCCATCACAGAGCCCTCCAGTCACATAGTCCCCCATCACAGAGCCCTCCAATCACACAGTCTCCCATCACAGAGCCCTCCAATCACATAGTCCCCCATCACAGAGCCCTCCAGTCACATAGTCCCCCATCACAGAGCCCTCCAAGCACACAGTCCCCCCATTACAGAGACCTCCAATCACACAGTCCCCCATCACAGAGCCCTCCAATCACACAGTCCCCCATCACAGAGTCCTCCAATCACACAGTCCCCCATCACAGAGCCCTCCAATCACACAGTCCCCCATCACAGAGCCCTCCAATCACACAGTCCCACATCACAGAGCCCTCCAATTACACAGTCCCCCATCACAGAGCCCTCCAATCACACCATTTCTTCATCACAAAGCCCTCCAATCATACAGTTCCTTCATCACAGATCCCTCCAATCACACAGTGCCCCATCACAGAGCCCTCCAATCACACAGTGCCCCATCATAGATCCCTCCAATCACACAGTGCCCCATCACAGAGCCCTCCAATCACACAGTTTTTCATCACAGAGACCTCCAATCACGCCGTTTCTTCATCACAGAGCCCTCCAATCATGCAGTTCCTTCATCACAGAGCCCTCCAATCACACAGTGCCCCATCACAGAGTCACCCATACAAGAGCCCTCCAATCACACTGCCCCCCCCAACACAGAGCCATCCAATCATACAGTCCCCTATCACAGAGCCATCCAATCACAGAGTGCCCCATAAGAGATCCCCCCAATCACACAGTCCCCCATCACAAAGTCATTCAATCACACAGTGCCCCATCACAGAGCCATCCAATCACAGAGTCACCCATACGAGAGCCCTCCAATCACACTGCCCCCCCTATCACAGAGCCATCCAATCACACAGTCCCCTATCACAGAGCCATCCAATCACAGAGTGCCCCATAAGAGATCCCTCCAATCACACAGTCCCCCATCACAGACCCCTCAATCACACTGTCCATCCATCACAGGGCCCTCCAATCACACAGTTCCTTCAGCACGGAACCCTCCAATCGCACAGTTTCTTTATTACAGAGCCCACCAATCACAGAGTTCCTTTATCATAGGCCCTCCAATCACAGATTTCCTTCATCACAGGCTCTCCAATCACACAATCCCTCCATCACAGAGCCCTTCAATCACACAGTTTTCCCATTACTGAGTGCTCCAATCACACAGTTACTTCATCACAGAGTCCTCCAATTACATAGTCCCCCATCACAGGCTCTCCAATCACACAGTACCGTATCACAGAGCCATCCAAACACAGAGTCCGCCATCAGAGAGCCCTCCAATCACACAGTCCCCCATTAAAAAGGCCTCCAATTATATAGATCCTTCATCATAGAGTCCTCCAATTACATAGTCCCCCATTACAGAGCCATCAAATCACACAGTCCTTCCATCACAAAACTCTCCAATCACACAGTCCACTCATCACGGAGCCCTCCAATCACACTGTCCCCCACCACAGGCCCTGATAATGGGAAAACTGGAGGAACTCAAATGGCACCCTAGAGTGCCACAGCACCCTGGTCAGTGGCAGTCTGTCCATACGGGGCACAGGGGCGCCCCCCCCCCCAAATCCATGTGGCCAGCCCCTAATCTACACATATGGCGCTGGACACATGGATTCCAATAGGGGTTTTTTTTGCCAATGGTCCCAGGCTGCACGAGGAGGGTGCCAAGATGGCGCTGGATTGCCACCCAGTGTCTATGGCCTCTTCTTCTTCCTGCTCGGACCCACAGCCCTCTCCACCGCATCCCCGGGACTAGGTACTGTGCCACAGCCCAGCTCCCTCTCCTGCCTCGGCCCCATTGTCACATGCAGACTCCCTGCTGGGAGACCATCTCCCGAGTTAGTTTGCTGCCCCACCTCAAAAATATTCAGCACCAGCCGCCACTGACGCTGGTGAGGAAACACTGGCCTATAGGCAGCCTAGACCACATGGTCTCCAGTTACCGGGAGCATTGTGTGTGTTTCACATCATTAGAGACCGCATAGCATCTATCATTCTCATTCAGACAGGTTTTATCAGGTAAACTTCTACTGAGGTAAGAGGATGAGCAAGATGAAACCACCGTGCAGACCTACATAAGCAGAACCTGCACGTACATTCAGTAAATATGGCCTCTCCCATGTGAATCAATAATGACAAATCATACACAGAAATAGACTTTTTTCCCTTAGTAATGAAGGGCTTGGTGACACTATTGCTGTAGCGCACACATTAGCACGCCTTTTAGCACAATACACAGTCCTGTGCGTTCAGTGCGTTGGTCCAATGACATTTATTCTGAATGGCACCCCAATGCACCTTCCAGGACACTAAAGATTACTTTTACTGTCATGTGTTAAATCAGGTGGAGGACAGATAGCATGACATCACTGCGATCATTTCGTGATCACCACATACAAATCCTCCATCAATGCAGAAGACAGGTGCAGGGGGCGGAGTCAAGCCTCGAACCCTCTGCACTCTGTGCTATATACAGTATCTGGTTGACAAGTTGTCAGGCTACGCCCACTATGGGTGGACTGAGTCACCCAGGAATGTGGAGGGTCATACTGCTGGAACCTGAATTATGTAGAATGACATCAATCAGATTGATTTCCTAGAGAGAGACCCGTCACAGGAGGACTTTTCAGGCAAGAAATGATATTCAATAAATGATAATAAAGTTTATCCTCTGAGAACTAACATTTTGAGGCAGGGACGGAGCGTTGTTACCCGATACCAAGAAGTGCCTGAACAAGGACCTCCATGGTGGGATCAGTGAGGACTATTTTAATGGAAGCTGCAGATTTAAAAATTCTGACTTTGTAAGGGTTATATGGGATTTCAGTGATTGGGTTTACATATACTTAAGCGGTCAGGTTGTGCTTATGGCGTCCAGCTCTATTACACCAATACAGATAACAGATACCATGTGATGGAGCAACTTCAGGAGAATTTTGCTCAATCTCAACAGACAATGTGTTCCCCGGTATGAGGACCTAATTCTCTAGAGGCGACTGACCACAACAGCTCAGTCTCGGTTCCTTGTAACTGTCTCACCTAATTCCCACCATACTCAGATTACCAACCATAATCTATATGGGAAAATGTTTATAGACAACTGACCACCACACCTAGATATTCTATTGGACATCCAATTTCAAACCGTGTCATCCATTAATATGGAGTTGCCCCTCTCTCCCCCATGGCCATAAATATGGAGTTGTCCCTCAATCTCCCACAACCATAGTATGGAGTTGCCCCTTCTTCCCCCATGGCCACTAATTTTGAGTTGCCTCTCCTTCCCATATGGTCATATTATAGACTTGCCCCTCTCGTCCCATGGCCATAATATGGATTTGTCCCTCAATCCCCTAAGGTCGTTTATAGAGTTGCCCCTCCTTCCCTCATGGCCATTAATATACAGTTGCTCCTCCATCCCACTTGGCCATAATATGGGATTGCCCCTTACCCCCCCCCCCACCCTGCCATTAATATGGAGTTGCTCCTCCTTCCTTCCCATACAGAATCCCTTTTCCTGCAGTCAATGGAAATAGGTCCTGAAGAAGCCATAGCGAAACGTTGACCTTTCTTTGACTCAATAGTAATAGGGAATATACTATTTTCATATACACCTGTGGTTATACCAATGAGAGCTCTATTTTCTCTTGTTTTTACTTTGTAAATATTTTTATCCATTTTGTAACATTAAATAAACAATTCTTTTTGTAAAACTATATAGTGTTCCTTTCTGGTACCGGTAAAGTCCACTCAAATGTCCAAAAACCATTTTCTAACAGTTTTCATTGGATGTGGTGCCCCCTTAGCTATTTCTTTATAAACATTGCTCCTCCTTCCCAATGACAAGCAATATGGAGTTGCCCCTCCTTCCCCCATGGCCATAATATGGAGTTGTCCCTTCTTCCCCCACAGCCATTAATCCATTAATATGGAGTTGCTCCTCCTTCCCCGATGGCCATTAATATGCAGTTGCCCCTCCTTCCCCCACGGCCATTAATATGGAATTGCTCCTCCTTTCCAATGACAAGTAATTTGGGGTTACCTCTCCTTCCCCCATGGCCATGATATGGAGTTGACCCTTCTTCCCCCACAGCCATTAATATGGAGTTGCTCCTCCTTCCCAATGACAAGTAATATGGGGTTACCTCTCCTTCTCCCATGGCCATTAAGATAGAGATGCCCTTCCTTTCCCCATGACCATAGTATGGAGTTGACCCTCCTTCCCCCGTGGCCATTAATATAAAGTTGCCCCTCCTTCCCCCTTGGCCAATAATATAGAGTTGCAGCTCCTTCCCCCATTGCATTAATATGGAATTGCCCCTCCTTCCCCATGGATATACAGTGAGGACGGAAAGTATTCAGACCCCCTTAAATTTTTCACTCTTTGTTATATTGCAGCCATTTGCTAAAATCATTTAGGTTAATTTTTTCCTCATTAATGTACACACAGCACCCCATATTGTACACACAGCACCCCATATTATACACACAGCACCCCATATTGTACACACAGCACCTCATATTGTACACACAGCACCCCATATTGTACACACAGCCCCCATATTGTACACACAGCCCCCATATTGTACACAAAGCACCCCATATTGTACACACAGCACCCCATATTGTACACACAGCACCCCATATTGTACACACAGCACCCCTTATTGTACACACAGCACCCCATATTGTACACACAGCCCCCCATATTGTACACACAGCACCCCATATTGACAGAAAAACACAGAATTGTTGACATTTTTGCAGATTTATTAAAAAAGAAAAACTGAAATATCACATGGTCCTAAGTATTCAGACCCTTTGCTCAGTATTTAGTAGAAGCCCCTTTTGATGAGTCTTTTTGGGAAAGATGCTATAAGTTTTTCACACCTGGATTTGGGGATCCTCTGCCATTCCTCCTTGCAGATCCTCTCCAGTTCTGTCAGGGGGGATGGTAAACGTTGGTGGACGGCCATTTTTAAGTCTCTCCAGAGATGCTCAATTGGGTTTAAGTCAGGGCTCTGGCTGGGCCATTCAAGAACAGTCACGGAGTTGTTGTGAAGCCACTCCTTCATTATTTTAGCTGTGTGCTTAGGGTCATTGTCTTGTTGGAAGGTAAACCTTCGGCCCAGTCTGAGGTCCTGAGCACTCTGGAGAAGGTTTTCGTCCAGGATATCCCTGTACTTGGCCGCATTCATCTTTCCCTCGATTGCAACCAGTCGTCCTGTCCCTGCAGCTGAAAAACACCCCCACAGCATGATGTTGCCACCACCATGTTTCACTGTTGGGACTGTATTGGACAGGTGATGAGCAGTGCCTGGTTTTCTCCACACATACTGCTTAGAATTAAGGCCAAAAAGTTCTATCTTGGTCTCATCAGTCCAGGGAATCTTATTTGTCACCATTTTGGAGTCCTTCAGGTGTTTTTTTAGCAAACTCCATGCGGGCTTTCATGTGTCTTGCACTGAGGAGAGGCTTCCGTCGGGCCACTCTGCCATAAAGCCCCGACTGGTGGAGGGCTGCAGTGATGGTTGACTTTCTACAACTTTCTTCCATCTCCCCACTGCATCTCTGGAGCTCAGCCACAGTGATCTTTGGGTTCTTCTTTACCTCTCTCACCAAGGCTCTTCTCCCCCGATAGCTCAGTTTGGCCGGACGGCCAGCTCTAGGAAGGGTTCTGGTTGTCCCAAACGTCTTCCATTTAAGGATTATGGAGGCCACTGTGCTCTTAGGAACCTTAAGTGCAGCAGAAATGTTTTTGTAACCTTGGCCAGATCTGTGCCTTGCCACAATTCTGTCTCTGAGCTCTTCAGGCAGTTCCTTTGACCTCATGATTCTCATTTGCTCTGACATGCACTGTGAGCTGTAAGGTCTTATACAGACAGGTGTGTGGCTTTCCTAATCAAGTCCAATCAGTATAATCAAACACAAATGGACTCAAATGAAGGTGTAGAACCATCTCAAGGATGATCAGAAGAAATGGACAGCACCTGAGTTAAATATATGAGTGTCACAGCAAAGGGTCTGAATACTTAGGACCATGTGATATTTCAGTTTTTCTTTTTTAACAAATCTGCAAAAATGTCAACAATTCTGTGTTTTTCTGTCAATATGGGGTGCTGTGTGTACAATATGGGGGGCTGTGTGTACAATATGGGGTGCTGTGTACAATATGGGGTGATGTGTGTACAATATGGGGTGCTGTGTGTACAATATGAGGTGCTGTGTGTACAATATGGGGTGCTGTGTGTACAATATGGGGGGCTGTGTGTACAATATGGGGTGCTGTGTGTACATTATGGGGTGCTGTGTGTACATTAATGAGGGAAAAAAAAATGAACTTAAATGATTTTAGCCAATGGCTGCAATATAACAAAGAGTGAAAAATGTAAGGGGGTGTGAATACTTTCCGTCCCCACTGTACAACGGAGTTGCCCTTCCTTCCCCCATGGTCAATAATATGGAGCTGACCCTTCTTCCCCTATGGTCATAGTATAAAGTTGCCCCCCCTTCTCCCATGACCATTAATATAGAGCTACCCCCTGCCACGGATCCCCGTCGCACTCCGCTTGAGTGCTTCCGTCAGTACACAGCTTCCACCCAGTCTGAATATAGATATCAGATATTCCAACCTCTGACATCCACTAAACAAAACAATACTTGTTTGGCTGCTCACCATGTTTATTAGAACAAGAATACAGTCTTATATACAGTTGAAGAGGAGGTTCCCCCCCTCCTTGCTCATATTACTCTTATAAAACACCTATAACCAGAAACATAAAATTAACACGAGCTAATTAACTAGTCCCTTAAAGCAGCCGAGGTGACTCCGTGCCCACCTGGCCATTGTTGTGATTGATCTGCTGAGGAAGACCATTCAGAGGTCGATACATGAGAGCACTATGTCGGCTGTGGTTTTGATTACATGATACATGAGTCCCTTGAAGTGGAGGAACAGCTGAATAATCTCTGAGATCAGCCCCCTATCTGTGAGGGACACGTTGGGAGGAGTGAAAATAAAGAGTTCATTTGAGTCTTCCTGACTCATCATTGAGGTGAGCAGATTAAATAGCTGGTGGTGGTTTGCACAAGCAATAAGAATTATTAAGAAGCACAGTGATATGATAATAACACTGGAGCACTACTATCAAGATTGATATAGATTTATGGGACATTTATTATGCATTTTTTATGAATTTGAATTTTATTGCATGTATACATAGCACTATGTATAGCATTGAATTGTCACTGTAGTAGTGCTGAACCATGTGTGTGTGTGTGTGTATTTTGGTACAATATATACACACATTGTTGTGATTAATTTCACTACAGGTCAGACTTGTTGTCACTGAGCTTCACACAGTAGACTATACATTATCATAAGTATAAACACAGGACACCTTCACACTATAGCAGGAGACCACCAGTAGCAGACGGACCGTCTCCTACATTGTACAGAGGCCAATGTGATCAGCTCTTTCAATTAACATGTTGAGTTCAGAATCAAACAAACCAAGAATAGTCTTTATATATCTTGGGAGATATTGTGGATAAATATTACTGTCCCATTTAAAGTAATCCAAGCCACATTTTCTCAGTCACTCTGTGCCCCTAATGAACACAGGGTGACTTAGACATAAGAGGTGCACGGGGAGCTGAAACAAGGGTTTGGGCTCACTCCATCATGCTGTTGGGAATTTGGGCAGACTGCCCGGCATTCCTGGGGTATACAGGTGGAGACTGAAGTCCCATCCACCTTTACAGGAAATCCATTCTCTGTTAGTTGAGGGTAGGGGCCAGCAGCACTCTGCCCTGTTGCCAGCACTTCTGCTGGGAACCCCACACCATCTGCTCTGGCTAACTTCTGGGGAGGGAGGCCGACTGTCCCGACTCCCTCGAACTCTGTAGTTTTTACCGGTGCTGGGCAGAGGTTGGTAGCACTCTGCTTGGTTCTCAGCACTTCTGCTGGGTTTATGATAATGGAGACCGCAGGCCCATCCACCGACGCCAGATCAAGCTGCAGCTGTGAGGTGCCGATTGCATCCTCTCCTTGGGTGTAGGAGAACTATTAGAATACATCCGGCGCGCACTCATGCGCATGCGCGCGCTCATGGGAGACTGCAGATGTCCATAAGCACCAATGCGCGTGCGCGGTGGACTGCGTGCATTTGCAGGAGCGCACCCCTAGTATTAATTGGCACCAGGCGGCCTATTTAAAGGATGCCCTGACCCCTGATCAATGCTGACTGGTCTTCAGCTGTTCCCTGATACCCTGAATCCTGCTGTTATGCTGCTTGATACCCATTGCTGAACTTGGCTTTCCTTGACCCTGCTTCTGGACTCTGTTATATTCCTGACTACTGGCTCCTGATCCTGGATTCCCATTTGACCTTGCTTCTGCCTAATGCCTTGGTACCTTGTTGCCCACCTGCTACCGAACCCGGCTAGAAACGCTACATCGCCTGATGTTCCAGTTCCGCAGTCCAAGCAGAGTGCCTCTTTAAACTCAGCTGACCCACGGTGCACGGCTGCCCTTCCTAATCTGATGGTTCTCCTGCCTTTCCAAGGTCGCATTCTCCGCTGCAAGTTTCTGAGTCTACACCTGCAGACACTTGTGTTCCTCCTGTCCCTCGGTTCCCTCTGTTCCACTCTCAGTGGGACCTGGGTTGGAGGTACAAGAGATGCCGACCTCGTCAACCCCAGTCTCCCTTCAGGAGACTGGAAACACAATAGCAGGAGACCACCAGTAGCAGAAAGACCGTCTCCTACATTGTACAGAGGCCAATGTGATCAGCTCTTTCAATTAACATGTTGAGTTCAGAATCAAACAAACCAAGAATAGTCTTTATATATATCCTGGGAGATAATGTGGATAAATATTACTGTCCCATTTTAAGTAATCCAAGCCACATTTTCTCAGTCACCCTGTGCCACTAATGGAGACAGGGTGACTTAGACATAGGAGGTGCATGGGGAGCTGAAACAAGGGTTTCCCAACCTCTACAAGGGATTCTGGGTTCCACGGACCCTCCCATCACACCCTCCTTCATGGCTATAACATCTTCCATTTTGGGAGGAATATCCACATGATTCTGGGGGTAGTCTAAGAATTTGTGCCCATTAATGAGGTCAAATTGAACCACAAAGGATAGCGCACTCATATACAAAAAAAGTTTGCTTTCAAATCTTGCAAAGCTGCCTAAAAACACCTGATCATAATAAGTAAATATGGGGATTTAGTCACAGCATATGGCCATACAGTGCTTAATCCCACCACTGCGTCAAAGTACCCCATTATTAGTGGGTCCTACATTTTCATGGAATGAAAGATAAATCCCACTTCTCAAAACCATGGGGCATACTCACTCCTTGCATGGGAGAAGTGGGCTAGCTGCAGATTCCTCTGCTTGAACTGCACTATAAAGGGAAACTTCCTATAACTACTGGTGGATAAGTGGGTGGATTACATGGTTTGAGACGTGGGATTTATCTCTCATTCTATGAATAAGTCCTGAGCAGACTTCCTGGGTGGAGCACCCCACTCTTCCACACCATTAATTCATTATCAGTGTCCACCAGTAAGTAGTTATAGAAAGGAGTCCCTTTTATAGGGCAGCTCCAACAGAGGAATCTGCAGCTAGCATTGGTCTTCCATGCAAGGAGTGAGTATGCCCCATGGCACCGATGTTGGATGAAAAGACCTACCTCAAAACCTGAGAAGACCTACCTCAAAATTAGTGGTCCAGTTCATCCCAAAAGTGTTCGGTATGGTTAAGGTCAGGGCTCTGTGTAGAACACCTGAGTTCCTCCACACCAAACTGATCCCTAACCTATATGGATAAATGTTTGTAGACAACTGACTATTACACCTAGAAAGTCTATTGCAGTGTTTCTCAACTCCAGTCCTCAGGGCACACCAACAGGTCATGTTTTCAGGATTTCCACTATTTTGCACAGGTGATTTGATCAGTTTCACTGCCTTAGTAATTACCACAGCTGTTTCATCTGAGGGAAATCCTGAAAACATGACCTGTTGGTGCGCCTTGAGGACTGGAGTTGAGAAACACTGGTCTATTGGACATCTGATTTCAAACTGTGCCATCCATTAATATGAAGTTGCCCCTCCTTCCCCCATGGCCATTAATATGAAGTTGCCCCTGTTTCCCCCATGGCCATAATATAGTAGCCCCCCCCCCCCCCCCCTTCATGGCTATAACTTCTTCCACTCTGAGAAATCTATCCACATGATTTTGGAGGGTGTCTGTGGAAATTTGTGCCCATGTGTGAGGTCAGGGACTAATGTTGAATGAGAAGACCTGACTCCCAATTGGTGGCCCAATTCATCCCAAAGGTGTTTAGTAGGTTTGAAGTCAGGGCTCTGTACAGGACACTCGAGATCCTTCACACCAAACAGGTCACACCATGTCCTTATGGAGCTGGCTGCTTACACAGGTCACAGTCATGGTCGGACACAAGAGGGTCTTTAACCAAAATGTTACCCCAAGGATGGAAGAGCACAATTGTCTAAAACGGGTCGACAACCTCAGTCCTTGGGTACCTCTAAACAGGTCATGTTTTGGGAGTTTCCACTAGATGAAATAACTGTCATTAAAAACCAAGCCATTAAAAGCACCTGTGCAAGGTGTAGGAAAGCTCTGAAAACATGACCTGTTGGGGGTACTTGAGGTTGGGAACCACTGGTCAAAAAGGTTTCTATATACTTTAGCATTAATAACACCTTTTACTGGAAGCATCTCAACTCAACATTTAAAGGGGGTGGTCATATGGCCAAATATACAGTATATCTTATCACATACCTCCCACAGGAGAAGTTGGGGCTTAAAGTATTAGACCCCTTTCACACTGGGGCCCCTGACATTGAATTCGATGGGCAGCGCTGCCAAAGCGCCCGCTTTGAGGGTGCTTTTAACACTTTATTTGGCCGCTAGCGGGGGGGGAAAAAGCACCCCACTAGTGGCTGAAAAGCACAGCTATAACAGCCCTAGACCCCTTTAACACTGGGGTGCTTTTCAGGCGTTTATGCACTAAAAATAGCGCCTGAAAAGCGCCCCTCAAACCACCCCAGTGTGAAAGCCAGAGTGCAGGACAGGGAAAAAAAGTTCTGCAAGCAGCATCTTTGGTGCGGTGGGGGAGAGGTGTATGAAATGAATGGGCGCCGCTTTTAAAGCACTGTCAAAGCGATTTGAAAGCAGCGCTAAGAGGGCGCTTTAAACCCCTTTTTAACCCCTTCTGGGGGGGTTTAAAGCGCCCCGCTAGTGGCACTAAAGCGCCACTATAACAGCAGTAAAGCTAACGCCCCACCCCCCCCTCCAGCCCCAGTGTGAAAGTAGCCTTACTGATGGCACTGAAAGGTCTAAACTGTATATTCTATAACACATACAGTATATCATATAAAGACGCAAAGCTGACAATTCTGCAGCACCTTACACATTATTTTTGTTTTTCTTTCTATTGATGAAGAAAGTCTCATAACCTCTGCAGAGGAAACATTCGCAACATTTTTGATACTTTATGTAATAATAGCATTTATAAACACCTTGGAAAAATAGAAGCGAAACATTGTATACAAAACAATCATAACATACAAAAATGTTTCCACCTCTGTCCTTGACTGTAGGGATGATGTGTGACTGTAGGGATGATGTGTGACTGTAGGGATGATGTGTGACTGTAGGGATGATGTTCTCAGGGTCATAGTCAGCGATTTTTCTTCCTCCAAACACAGCGAGTTCCCCCCCTCAAGAAGGCACATGTACAGTCATGCCACTGAACATCTGAATGATTCAGAGAAGGATTGGGAGGAAGTACTGTGGTCAGATGAGACCAAAATTCAGCTCTTTGGCATTTACTCAACTTGCCGTGTTTGAAGGAAGAAAAATGCTGACTATGACCCTAAGAACACCATCCCTACAGTCACACATCATCCCTACAGTCACATCATCCCTACAGTCACACATCATCCCTACAGTCACATCATCCCTACAGTCACACATCATCCCTACAGTCACATCATCCCTACAGTCACACACCATCCCTACAGTCACACACGGAGGTGGAAACCTGATGCTTTGGGGCTGTTTCTCTGATAAAGGTCCAGACCGACTTCACCGCATTCAGGGGCCAATGGACGGGGCCACGTATTGTAAAATCTTGGAGGAGAACCTTCTTCCCTCAGCCAGAACACTGAAGATGGATCATGGATGGGTCTTCTCCAGCATGACAATGACCCAAAACATACCGCCAAGGCAACAAAGGAGTGGCTCAAGAAGAAGCACATTGAGGTCATGGAGTGGCCTAGCCAGTGTCCAGACCTTAATCCTATAGAAAATGTATGGAGGAGCTGAAACTTCGAGTTGCCAAGAAACCTTAAGGATTTAGAGAAGATCTGTAAAGAAGAGTGGACCAAAATCCCTCCTGAGATGTGTGGAAACCTGATCACCATCTACCAGAAACGTCTGACCTCTGTGCTCGCCAACAAGGGTTTCTCCACCAACTACTAAGTCATGTTCTGCTTGGGGATCAAATAATTATTTTACTCAGTGAACTCCATTTATAACATTTGTATTGTGTGTTTTTTTCTGGATTTTTGGTTGATATTATGTCTCTATCATATAAAATACACCTATGATAAAAATGATAGACCCTTCATTTCTTTGTAAGTGGGCAAAACTACACCATCTTCAGGGGAGACAATCATTATTTCCCCCCACTGTATAATTTTATAGAGGGCGGAAAATGTAGAAAACCTGGAGAGGGATGTAATAAGGCATCCTGAAAGCTTTCTTCTATAATACGATAAATCTGCCAATAAAGAGGAGCGCCTGAACCCTTAAACTTCCCAAAAAAACAAAACAAAGTACTTATTGTATAGAGAAGAATATTATATAGAGAAGAAAGCCATAATTGTATAAATAAGAAGACTATCATTGGTGTTCCTTCTTTTGGATAGTTATTGATTAGTATAAATAAATACTTATATATATATATATATATATATATATATATATATATATATATATATATATATATATATATACCTGTAGATATTCAGATTCAGATGCAGAATACTTTATTATTCCCCAGGGAAATTATTATCAATGGTTATTGATCAGTATAAACAAATAGCTATAGATACTGAATGCTATTGATTAGTATAAATTAATACCTATAGATACTAATGGGTATTGATTAGCATAAATGAATACCTGTAGATATCTATGGTTATTGATTAGTAGAAATGAATACCTGTAGATATCTATGGTTATTGATTAGTATAAATGAACACCTGCAGATACTGATTGCTATTGATTAGTAGAAATGAATACCTGTAGATATCTATGGTTTTTGATTAGTATAAATGAAATCCTGTAGATATCTATGGTTATTGATTAGTATAAATGAATACCTGCAGATACTGATTGCTATTGATTAGTATAAATGAATACCTATAGATACTAATGGGTATTGATTAGTAGAAACGAATACTTGTAGACACTGATGGGTATTGATTAGTATAAATGAATAACTGTAGATATCAATGGTTATTGATCAGTATAAATAAATACTTGTAGTGACTGATAGTTATTGATGAGTATAACTGAATACCTGTAGATATATATGGTTATTGATCAGTAGAAATGAATGCATGTAGATATTGATGGTTATTGATTAGTGTACATGAATACCTGCAGATACTGATTGCTACTGATTAGTATAAATGAATACCTATAGATACTAATGGGTATTGATTAGTAGAAACGAATACTTGTAGACACTGATGGGTATTGATTAGTATAAATGAATAACTGTAGATATCAATGGTTATTGATCAGTATAAATAAATACTTGTAGTGACTGATAGTTATTGGATGAGTATAACTGAATACTTGTAGATATATATGGTTATTGAATAGTAGAAATGAATGCATGTAGATATTGATGGTTATTGATTAGTATAAATGAATACCTGTGGATACTAATGGGTATTGATTAGTATAAATGATTACCTGTAGATATTGATGGTTATTAATCAGTATAAATAAATACTTATTGATAGTGATAAGTATAAATGTATACCTGTAGATATGGATGGTTATTGATCAGTATAAATAAATACTTATTGATAGTGATAAGTATAAATATATACCTGTAGATATGGATGGTTATTGATCAGTATAAATGAATATCTGTAGGTACTAATGGAAATTGATCAGTATAAATGAATACCTGTAGATATTGATGGCCATTGATTAGTATAAATGAATACCTGTATATACCAATTGCTATTGATTAGTATAAATGAATACCTGCAGAGACTGATTACTATTGATTAATATAAGCCCCCTGTAACGATCTGGGGTGATTATGTTCAAGTGGTGTATGCGTTTTCAGGAACACCGGCCAGTCCAGACTGTATTTTTAAGGGCGTGGCAGCCCAATTTTATTTAAACGAAACAAACTTCACAGAAAGTCTTCCCTCGCAGGGGGTTCCACCATCATTGTATAACAGAAAACTTCAGACTCCTGGCTCGCTCACTTAGTCAAACTCCCTCCTGGAGCTTACTTGCTCAGCTGCGCGCTGCTTGGTCGCGGGGCCACATCTGCCTCCTGCAGACTCCTAGAGACCGCCTGTCTCTCTTTCCTGGAGGAGTCTCCACCGACTCCTACACCAGGCCCCCTGCCCATAGGGTGGAGCTGTTCCCAAGTGCGAGCCCTGATCTCTCTTCCTGAGGGGAATATAAAACCAGCCCACAGGTGTGGAATCATCATGCCCGTCTTTGCAAAAACCAGGCTGAAGGTGCTAATAAACACCGTGACCCGGAGTCACCTCTCCACTCCCCGTTCACACCGGTGCGACTTGTCATGCAATTTTACAATTCTAAATCTCATGACAAGTTGCACCTCATTGCTGGCAATGGAACTGTTCATATTGTCGCAACTCATGTCACAGCAATGATAAAAAAGGTTCCTGCTCTACTTTTTACCAATTTCATTGCCACTCGCATAGACTTCTGTTAAATTAAGTTCCAAGCCGCAATGAAACAATGAAATTGGCAGTGCAAATTGCACTGATGTGCGGCTTTGAAATCCTGCTGGAGCAGCGCGATTTCAAAGCAGCACCAGTGTGAATGAGGACTAAAAGAATACTTATAGATACTGATGGTTATTGATTAGTATACATGAATACCTGTAGATACTGATGGTTATTGATTAGTATACATGAATACTTGTAGATACTGATGGTTATTGATTAGTATTAATGAATACCTGTAGATACTGATGGTTATTGATTAGTATACATGAATACTTGTAGATACTGATGGTTATTGATTAGTATACATGAATACTTGTAGATACTGATGGTTATTGATTAGTATTAATGAATACCTGTAGATACTGATGGTTATTGATTAGTATACATGAATACTTGTACATACTGATGGTTATTGATTAGTATTAACGAATACCTGTAGATACTGATGGTTTTTGATTAGTATGAACGAATACCTGTAGGTACTGATGGTTATTGATTAGTATAAATGAATACTTGTAGATACTGATGGTTATTGATTAGTATTAATGAATACTTGTAGATACTGATGGTTATTGATTAGTATTAACGAATACCTGTAGATACTGATGGTTATGAATTAGTATTAATGAATACCTGTAGATACTGATGGTTATTCATTAGTATAAATAAATAAATACCGATTGATACTAATGAGTATTGATTAGTATACATGAATACCTGTAGATATGTATGGCTGCTGATTAGTATAAAGAATACTTGTAGGTATTGATGGCTATTGATCAGTATAAATGACTACTTCTAGGTATTGATGGTTATTGATTAGTATAAATGAATACCTGTAGACATCAATGGCGATCTCCTCTCCCACCACACACACCTCATACATGGTGCCGGTGTTGGTCAGACGGATGGTCCTCCTCTCGGTCATGTTGTCCTCAGCGATGACACTCTGCTTTGTGACAAGAATCGCCTTGTGTCAGTTTATAGGGTGAGGTCACCTCGGCAGTTTGGGGACGGAGGAGGGGAGGGCATTAATGTCATCAGCAGAGCAGGTCACACAGGCTGCATCCTCTCGGCGTGTGTCATGTGTGGATAATGAAGCCTCCTTACATTTCTTCTGCAGAAGTCGAGGATTTTCTTCTCTCCGGGGTGTAGCGAGGATGTGGCGCGGGGCCAAATCCAATAATTGTTGTGGAGAGGGAGGGGAGGAAGCGAGATCTCTCCACTTCTGGCACAGAGTTGGCTTCAGTTGGCACACTTCATATACCTTCCAGCCAGCGACACACTTAAAGAGGACCTGTCACTAAGGTTACAAGTCTGCATGAATAAAATTCCTGGCACGTCACAATGTACAGAAATAGTATCATTTTTCAGGAAGGCTCCAACTTTTATCATTAAAAGACCATCCTTAAACTCCAGTCAGTGACTTTGCCTAGGCTGTGATGATGTCATCAGCAGGGCTGGTGCAAGGATTTTTGACACCCTAGGCGAAATCTCATTTTGCTGGCCCCCCCTTGGCTCCACTCCTGACTCCACCCCCTTTGCCCTGCCCATTAATACCCCACCATTTTAATGAAGCGCCCATTAAATGCAGCCCACCAGCGCCAATCAAATGCAGCCTCACCAACGCCCATTAAATACAGCCTCACCAGCGCCCATCAAATGCAGCCTCACCAGTGCCCATCAAATGCAGCCCACCAGTGCCCATTAAATTCAGCCTCACCAGTGCCCAATAAATGCAGCCTCACCAGTGCCCATTAAATGCAGCCCACCAGTGCCCATTAAATGCAACCCCATCAACACCCATCAAATACCACCTCACCAGCACCCATCAAATTCAGCCTCACCAGCGCCCATCAAATGCAGCCTCACCAGTGCCCATCAAATGCAGCCTCACCAGTGCCCATCAAATGCAGCCTCATCAGTGCCCATCAAATGCAGCCTCACCAGTGCCCATCAAATGCAGCCTCACCAGTGCCCATTAAGTGCAGCCCACCAGTGCTCATTAAATGCAACCACATCAGCGCCCATCAAATACCACCTCATCAGCACCTATCAAATGCAGCCTCACCAGTGCCCATCAAAAGCAGCCTCACCAGTTCCCTATCAAATGCAGATTCACCAGCGCCCATTAAATGCAACCCCATTAGCGCCTAGCAAATACCACCTCACCAGTGCCCATAAAATGCAGCCTCACCAGAGCCCATTAAACGCAACCTCACTAACGCCCATTAAATGCAGCCTCACCAGCGCCCATCAAATGCAGCCTCACCAGCGCCCATTAAATGCAGCCTCACCAGTGCCCATCAATGAATGTTTGCTTGCTTCCACACCAGTGGCCAGACGCCCTAGGCAGCAGTGCGCCCTGGGCGGCTGCCTAGCTTGCCTAGGGATAGCACCGGCCCTGGTCATCAGCCTGCTGCAGGCAGGAAGAAGCATTTCCTCAGTCTCCTCTCCCCTCAGTGAGGAGTTGGTGGAGCTTTTCTGAAAAAAATGATCCTGTTGCTGCACCTGATGACGTGAGGAATGTAGACGTCCCAAACCATTATCGTTTGCCTGTGTTTTTATTCAACCCTTGCAGAGAGGTTGTGGGAAACTTCACAAAGTATCACGAAGTTCCTCCGGCATTTCTGAGAACTGAGGTGATGTTGTAACATCCAATTCTTGTGTATCCGCTCTGCAATCTGACAGCCTTAGTGAACTCTGTGGTTTTAAAGCTGACGTTTAATCTGCTTTTATTTTGTCCTCCTTGATCCCTACCCCCCACGCCCTCATCAACATGTTATTGTCATTTTTTTAAATTTTAATTCCATACCTTATTTTAGCCCGTGTAATGTCATCACTGGGTCTCTGTGCCTCGCTATGCAATGCAGGCAGATCATGGCCGGTGGTCGGGGGCCAGCAGGGTGCTGTGCACAGCTTCCTGAAAACATCAGTACTCCTCTCAAGAGCCCTCAGCACTGATGCAAGCAGTGGGAGGAGTCATGCAAATATCAAAATGCTTTGCTGGGTGGGAGTCCGGAGGAGTGGGCGTTCCTAAGGTCAGGCTTAATTTGCATACAGACTGCGGTTACAAATCGGCCCGCGCTTGAATGACTGGGTCACGATCCGTCTGTTGCAAGCAGTCCCGGGACAAGGACATCTAGAGCCCAGGGCGAACATGCCATATTGCGCCCCCCCCCCCCCAGATGTATGAGCATTATGTGTCAGCACAAATCCCCCCCCCCCAAAAAAAATCGAGCACTAATCTACATGCTTACCCCCTAAGCATAAATTCCCCTTCTCCCAGTACAAATCTGCCCCCCCTACTGAAACCCGATGCTTCCCAGAACAAATCTTTGCCCCCCCTCCTCACCCCCCCAGCTAAAATCCTCCCCCCCCCCAAAAAAAAGGCACAAACCCCTCAAATGCAGTGGCGCCTGGTGCTGTATATTTTTTTTGGGGGGGCGGCAAACAAGACACCCGTCACCCCCCCCCCCGGTCGGTCCCTTGTCCATCCCCCCCACCAGCCCCGCACTTACCCCATCTAGCAGCATCGGCTTCACCCTGCATCTCTGGCTTCACGTCGGCTTCACTTCCTCCTTGGCGGCTTCCCTCCTCCTTCCTTTGGCGGCCAATACGATCGCTTCCCCTCTCGGCCAATCAGGTCTTAAGACCCACTTCTTGATTGGCCCGGGAGGAGAATCAGGAAGACATTAGCGAATATTATTTCGCTGATGTCACACAACTGGGTGGGCTCGGGGCGCAGTGCTCTGTGCCCCGAGCCGGCCCCTTTTTTAAGCCAATTAGAGCCTCTGGCTCTAAAATGTGCTTCTGAAAAGAAAAAAAAACCCATTGAAATCCATGCGTCCGGCGCCCTGCATGTAGATTAGGGGGCCGGGCGCATGGATTGGGGGGGGGGATCCTAATGAACGGGCCGCCACTGCTCAAATGTCCTTTCTGAGCACAATCCCCCCCCCCACTTCAAATCCCCCCCAGCACAAATCTCCCTCCCCCAATTCCTCATCCTAGCACAATTCCCCCCCCCCCCCTCAAAGTTCCCCTCCTACCAGACATACCTCCCAATCATCCATACTAGCACAATCTCCCCCCCCCCCAAAAAAAAGTCCCCTCCTCTAACAAATCCCTTCCCCCCTCTACCATATCACCTTTTCTAGCACAAATCCCCCCCAAGTCACCAGCACACCTCCCCAAATTTCCCCTCCTAAAACCATTCTTACCCCATGCCACCCCCCCCCCCAAATTCCTCCTAACACAAATCCCCTCCCCCCCACAATCTCCTCATGGTGCCCCCTCCCCTCTCCACCTCACATGACACCACAGTGCCCAGGGCAGCCGCCCCCTCCTGCCCACCCCTTGTCCCAGCCCTGGTTGAAAGAGACATGAGGTATAACTGCTTCTGCAGCTAAAGTGGCAGTAATAATGTGTCCCAACCGTAGGGTTTTACCACCCCCAAACCCGCTAGTGTGAATGAGCCGTATCAGCTCGATTCCAATTCTGGGAATCTGGAATCAGTTGTTGGAATCAGATTGCTCACACTGGATGCTGAGAAGGGGGAGGGGGGGGCAGTAAAACGTCACAGTCGAATCTGAGCTTTTACCACCCCGAGTGCTACGGCTGGGGGGGGGGGGTGCTTTGCTTCATGGCAGGAATGATACCCCCTGTTGCTTTCGGTGGGCATAATGCCCTTAAAATATGACCTATTCAAGTGAGCAGGGCTGCACTTCAAACACACGTATTTTGCATGCAGGGGGGTTAAAGCAAGAGGCGAGGGGGCGTTGTATCACATATGTTCTCTGAAGAGCGATTCAAACCTGGATCGCTCTTCGGAGACCAAAGCACGTGTGAGCAAGCCCTACATTAAATGGAATCCCAAGCGGTTACACCTGGAGAGGAGTAGGACACCCCGTCCCCGGTGACTGGGAGAGGCTCCCAACATAATTACTCCCTTTGGCTCCATTTTTCGGATGCGCCACATTCCAAACCCGGATCTTATTGGATAATTATAAGACGGCAGGTCCGATCCGGCTCTAACAACCCTCTTCCACCAATCACAAAAAATAATTAAAAGGGCTGACCTTGTTTTCATGGCGCCATCCTAAGGAGGTGACCGAGAATAGAAACGCTGGAGGGCCATTAGCTGACAATTCCGCTTTATGGCCACTAGATGGAGTTTATGATCATAGGTAGTAAATACTTATCAGCGCCATCTAGTGGTCATAATGTGGTAATAAAAGAAATTGCATTTATAGGCGCCTTTCAGAACACCCAAGATCCCCTTACAAAGATAGCAAAAAAAAAGCAACAAAAAAGTCAAAAAATAAATACACATGACATTATATTGGTATTTTCCTGATTCACTTACTGACAGTTCCACATTAACCGGTCTACATATCCCTTTATTACCATAAGGCCTCGATCACATTAAATGCGTCTTTTTGAAATTGTGCAACTTCGTCTAAAAATCGCACAATTTCAAAGCCGCCTGCCAGTGCGACTCCAGGTGCGGCTTCGAAGACATCTGTGGCGGCTTCGTGCGCAGATGTCACCCGAGATCGCCAACAGTAGTGCGGGAACTACTTTTTCAAAGCCGCAAAGTCGGCGTCGCCACCGATTTGAACACGGCCGTTGATGACAATAGGGTGCGACTTGCGTCGCGCGGTTTGACCTGTCAAATCGCATTATTTTTAGACAGGATTTATATAGCGCCGACAGTTTACGCAGCGCTTTACGTTATAAAAGGGGAGACAATACAGTTATAATACAATTAAATACGAGAGGATTAAGAGGGCCCTGCTCAGAAGAGCTTACAATCTAATAGGGTGGGGAAAAAGGTTGTAACCAGGGCCAGGACAAGGGGTGCGTAGCTCCCAGCTGTCCCTGATTTCGAGGGACTGTCCTTGATTTGGAGCAACGTCCCTCTGTCCCTCTTCCCTCCTCATTCGTCCCTCATTTTGGTCTGATCTCTATAGTTGTATATAAAATGCACTTTTTATCTTTCAAAAAGAGTTTCCCGGCGCTAAACCTTTCCCCACGCCGCTTTTTTTTCTTAATTTTTACAATCAGCTGACACCTGATGACTCATCGGTCATTAAGGACGCGGCGGCCGCCTACTCCTTAACAACCGTGCTGTTTACTGGTTGCTAAGGATGCTGGCGGCTGCCGGGATCGCTACTTTTTTTGTACTGCATGCGTTTATTCATTCATTTTCCTTCTGTGAATTGAGTTTAATGCCTTTTCATGCGTTATTTACCGAGCGCTTTTTTTTTTTTTTGTAGCATTTTGCCGTTAATACCATAAAACGATTATGTGAATTGACAATTTCAAGATCACATGCGATATTTAGGCAAAACGTGTCTGGACACCTACGTACCGCGTGCAATCTGGTTGTGTGAGAATGGAGCCCACTGGCTGGGAAGGGGTTAATATTCAGGGGCGATCAAAGGGGGGTTAACGGTGCGCCTAACAATGTGTGTGGCTTTTATTCCCAAATCTGGCTGTTTTTTTTCCCAGGGGGAAGAAACAACCAGATTTCTGATCTATGTACAGAGCCCTGGCCTCAGCCAATCAGCAGGTCTCAGCTATAGATCGTTGACCGGGACCTGCTGAGAAAATTGCCAACCAACCACAGTGCAGATCAGCGGCGGGGGGGGGGGCACTAGACATGTGCACAGCCAAAAAATCGTTCATTTTCGTTCTTGTTTCATTAGTTTATTTTTATTTTTTTCGTTTTTCGGGTAATTCGATCGCGATTCGTAAATTCGTTCAATCGTAAATTCGTAAATGTGTTTATTCGTTCATTCGTAAATTCGAACATTCGTTCATTCGTACATTCGTAAATTCGAACATTTTTACATTCGTACATTCGTAAATTCGTAAATTCGTACATTCGTACATTCGTACATTCATAAATTCGTAAATGCGTACATTCGTACATTCGTACATTCGTACATTTGTACATTCGCACATTCGTAAATGCGTACATTCGTACATTCGTACATTCGTAAATTCGCACATTCGTAAATGCGTACATTCGTACATTCGTACATTCGTAAATTCGCACATTCGTAAATGCGTACATTCGTACATTCGTACATTCGTAAATTCGCACATTCGTAAATGCGTACATTCGTACATTCGTACATTTGTACATTCGTACATTCGCACATTCGTAAATTCGTACATTCGTACATTCGTATATTCGTAAATTCGTACATTCGTACATTCGTACATTCGTAAATTCGTACATTCGTACATTTGTACATTCGTACATTCGTAAATTCGTACATTCGCACATTCGCAAATGCGTACATTCGTACATTCGTACATTCGTACATTCGTAAATTCGTAAATTCGTACATTCGTAAATTCGTACATTCGTACATTCGTAAATTCGTACATTCGTACATTCGTAAATGCGTACATTCGTACATTCGTAAATTCGTACATTCGTACATTCGTAAATGCGTACATTCGTACATTCGTAAATGCGTACATTCGTACATTCCTAAATGCGTACATTCGTACATTCGTAAATTCGTACATTCGTAAATTCGTACATTCGTAAATGCGAAAAATTCGTTAAACGGGTTTTCGTTAATTCGGATATTCCCGAATTAACGAATTTGTCAAAATTCCTTAAAAAAACGAATTTGGAACGAAAGGAATTGCACATGCCTAGGGGGCACACATGCATGCCACAAGACCCGGAAAGCTGGCAACGCTCATTTACATTGCTCAGCCTGTAGCTGCCACTTGGCCGCAGTAAATATTCCGTGACTGAGCGGCAAGTCATTAAACAATTTAAATAAACTACAAAACACTCGACTCATCATCAATGAAGTGTTGTAAATAAATGGATGATGACTAATAATTGTTATTGTAACCATTTGAGTACAGCGGCAGGTATGGATGGAATGCCAACTCCTCATACAATCTACTACACAAAACATGCAACATTGTATCCAAACAAAACATTGTGTGACTACCAAAAGTATTGGGACGCCTGCCTTGACACGCACATGAACTTTAATGACATCCCAGTCTTATGCCCCATACACACGGTCGGATTTTCCAACGAAAAATGTGTGATAGGACTTTGTTGTCGGAAATTCCGACCGTGTGTGGGCTCCATCACACATTTTCCATCGGATTTTCCGACACACAAAGTTTGGGAGCAGGATATAAAATTTTCCGACAACAAAATCTGTTGTCGGAATTTCCGATCGTGTGTACACAAATCCGACGCACAAAGTGCCACGCATGCTCAGAATAAATAAAGAGACGAAAGCTATTGGCCACTGCCCTGTTTATAGTCCCGACGTACGTGTTTTACGTCACTGCGTTCAGAACGATCGGATTTTCCGACAACTTTGTGTGACCGTGTGTATGCAAGACAAGTTTGAGACAACATCCGTCAGGAAAAAATCCTAAGATTTTGTTGTCGGAATGTCCGATCGTGTGTAGGGGGCATTAGTCCGGAGGGTTCAATGTTGAGTTGGCTCCGCCCTTTGCAGCTTCAACTCTTCTGGGAAGG
The DNA here is from genome assembly GCA_037952925.1 of Lithobates clamitans. Taxonomy (NCBI): domain Eukaryota; kingdom Metazoa; phylum Chordata; class Amphibia; order Anura; family Ranidae; genus Lithobates; species Lithobates clamitans. The sequence continues at coordinate 381,722 of JBBGZY010000770.1, read as the reverse complement.
CCGTCCACAAGGTTTAGGAGGGTGTCTATGGGAATGTTTGACCATATTTTTTCAGAAGAGCATTTGTGAGGTCAGGCACTGATGTTGGATGAGAAGGCCTGGGTCGCAGTCTCCTCTCTAATTCATCCCAAAGGTGTTCTATCAGGTTGAGGTCAGGACTCTGTGCAGGCCAGTCAAGTTCCTCCACCCCAAACTCACTCATCCATGTCTTTATGGACCTTGCTTTGTGGACTGGTCCAAATCATTTGTTGGAGGGGGGATTATGGTGTGAGGAGGGGAGGGGGGATTATGGTGTGGGGGGAGCGGGGATTATGGTGTGAGGTTGTTTTTCAGGGGTTGGGTTTGGCCCCTTAGTTCCAATGAAGGGAACTCTTAAGGCGTCAGCATACCAAGACATTTTGGACAATTTCATGTTCCCAACTTTGTGGGAACAGTTTGGGGATGGCCCCTTCCTGTTCCAACATGACTGTGCACCAGTGCACAAAGCAAGGTCCATAAAGACATGGATGAGCGAGTTTGGGGTGGAGAAACATGACTGGCCTGCACAGAGTCCTGACCTCAACCCGACAAAACACCTTTGAGATGAATTAGAGCGGAGACTGCGAGCCAGGCCCTTCTCATCCAACATCAGTGCCTGTCATGTATCAGGTGTGACCAGAACTGTGTGGACAGCAACAGAGGAAACCAAACGTATGTAAGGTGAAAATATAATGATTTATTTAAGTTAAGTGAAAATATATAAATACAACCACCTCCAATAATCACACAGTGCACAATAAACCAATACCAAACAGAGACCCACAGAGGTACATCAGGCTGTCAGGCAGTCATCTAGTTGGGCAGCGGTCTCCGGGTCATCTGGCTGGGCAGTGGGCTCCGGGTCATCTGGCTGGGCAGCGGGCTTCGGGTCATCTGGCTGGGCAGCGGGCTCCGGGTCATCTGGCTGGGCAGTGGGCTCCGGGTCATCTGGCTGGGCAGCGGGCTCCGGGTCATCTGGCTGGGCAGAGGTCTCCGGGTCATCTGGCTGGGCAGCGGGCTCCGGGTCATCTGGCTGGGCAGAGGTCTCCGGGTCATCTGGCTGGGCAGCGGGCTCTGAGACATTTGACTGGATAGCAGGCTCCAGGTCATCCAGCTGGGCAGCGAGCACCGTATCAGCAGACTGGGTAATGGGCACTGACCCAACAAGCTGAGTAATGGGCACTGGCCCAGTAGGCTGGGTAACGGGCACCGGTTCAGCAAGCTGGGTGACGGGCACCGACTCAGCAAGTCGGATGACGGGTACTGGCTTAACAAGCCGGGTGACGGACACCGGTTCAGCAGACTGGGTAGCGGGTAGCGGGCACCGGCTCCACAGGCTGAGAAAGGGGCACTGGCCTCACAGGCTGTGTAACGGGCACCGGAACTTCAGGCTGGGAATACAAACTTCAGGCCGGGACACGGGCACCAGAACTTCAGACCGGGACACAGGCACCGGAACTTCAGGCTGGGACTTAGGCACCGGAACTTCAGGCCGGGACACAGGCACCGGAACTTCAGGCTGGGACTTAGGCACCGGAACTTCAGGCCGGGACACAGGCACCGGAACTTCAGGCCGGGACACAGGCACCGGAACTTCAGGCCGGGACACGAGCTCCGAAACTTCAGCCCGGGACACGAGCTCCAGAACTTCAGGCCGGGACACGAGGTCCGGAACTTCAGGCCGGGACAGCAGGCAGAAAGTTGTCAGGGTTAGGTTCCATATCATCAAAGGCCAACTTGGTAGTCATGGAGGTAGATTGGAGCAGGTCGGTCAGTGCGGAAGCAGGCTGGAGCAGATTGGCTGGTGTGAAGGAAGGTTGGGTTACTGTCAGGATCGTATGAGTTGGAAAGGACTTCCGTTTTTTCTTTGGCTTAGCTACTGAAGTTCTGTAGGTGACTGCAGGGCTGTAGGTAAGGGGTGAAGCAGACTGGAGAGGAGGGCTGGAATACGGCAGGGAAGAGGGAACAGTCTCTAGGGGAAGTTTTTGTGGGGTTGTTGTGGGCAGCAGAGAAGAGGCAGATGGATAAAAGGCAGGATAGGTGCAGGGAGTAGACGCAGGGTATTGGTATTTGGTGGGAAGCAGAGTGTACTTGGCTGAGACTGTGGTTGCCATGGGTGATGGATGGGCAGGAAGGTGTCTGGCAGCAGAATAGGTTAGTTGTGGTCTGGCTGAGGCTGATTGCAATATATCAGACCATGCTTGGAGCACTGGTTGGACAAAAAACAGGTCACATGCTGCCTGTCTAATAAGGGTCTGTACTGAGTTAATACATTCTATGAGCTCTTGTTGAGGACAAGCTGAATAGCGCTCAAAAAACACTGCAGAATTATCCTCTAACGGCCACACCAGAGACTCCACCTGATCAACACTGAAAGGGGGGAGAAAAATCATCCCGGCCCTTTGGAACACAGGACAGGACCAGCTCTGTACATATTTGAATTAACCACTTGATATCCGCGCTATGGCCGAATGACGGGCACAGCGCGGACCTGAATTCCCAGGAGGCCGTCATATGACAGCCTCCCCTGTGCACGCAGGGTGCGCGCCAAGCTAGGTGTGATCACCGAATCACCGAGACTCGGGTGATCACTGATCCAAGTAAGGGGCCGGTCCCGGTGTTCTGCCGAGAAAGTTCCTCTCGGCGGATAAGGACCCCCATCTACTGCGCAGGCACAGCGCCTGCGCAGTAGGAACCGGCGGAAATAGCCAAAGCGAAATACAGGAGAAATCACCTGAAAGGGGGGGCCCCTCGCGGGCTCGCTTCGCTCGCCACGCTTCGGGCATGGCCTCGCTGCGCTCGGCACTTTTTTATTCCCCTTCTAGGTCCACTTGGATGGAGGGGCTTCAGCCTGGACCTAGGGCGCAGGCGCCGTGTACAGCTGATTGAAGGTTTTCATCTTCGGCTGTTTTCGGCGGCTCCTGGTCATTCGTACTGCGCAAGCGCAGCGCTTGCGCAGTACAGGGGGGAACTTATCCGCCGAGGGAACTTTCTCGGCAAGACACCGGCCCCTTACCATGTGATCAGCTGTCAGCGGATGACAGCTGATCACATGATGTAAACAAAAGATGGTAATCGTTTTTTTTTTCCTACTCACGCTGACAGCGTGAGTAGAAAAAAAAGCCGATCACCGGCTCAGATGTGAGGGGCATCGGTCCCGAAGTGGAAGAGGCGCATCTGCCTCATCAGTGCCACCTAGAAATGCCACCTAACAGTGCCCACAAGAGCCACCTATCAATGCCCACAAGTGCCAGCTATCAATGCCCACCAGTAGTGCCAATCAGTGCCACCTAGCAATGCTGCCTATCAGTGTAACTGATCAGTGCCCATCACTGCCGCCTCATCAGCGTACATCAATGAAGGAGAAAAATTACCTGTTTTAAATTTTTTATAACAAAATATAAAAAATAAAATAAAATAAAAAAAAAAAATCTATTTTTTACATTTTTTTAACAAAAAGTAAAAACTGCAGAGGTGATCAAATACCACCAAGAGAAAGCTCTATTTGTGGGGAAAAAATGATAAAAATTTCATATGAGTACAGTGTTGTACGACCGCGCAATTGTCATTCAAAGTGCGTCAGCGCTGAAAGCTGAAAATTGGTCTGGATAGGAGGAGGGTTTAAGTAGACAAGTGGTTAAAGGCTGAACATCCCCAAACAGCACACAGCCCCGATCGACCAGGGAGTGAGCCGAACGGGATGCTCTCTAGCAGCTGGTCACTGGTCCACTCTTTCGGTGTCTGGCGGAGATATTCACCACTCTCTGACGCCAGCAGAGAATAATAAACAATCACATCAGATTTCATCTCAGCAAAGTAAACAGAACAGAGATGGTTCCTCTGAGCAGCCACTTCTGGTCAGGGGTGGCCTTGGCATACCGTCATGTATGGACAGCAACAGAGGAAACCAAACATAAGGAAGGTGAAAATATTATGATTTATTTAAGATAAGTGAAAAATATATAAATACAACCACCTCCAATATCACACAGTGCACAATAAACCAATACCAAACAGAGACCCGCAAACAATAATAGTCAGACAAGTATATACAATAAATAGGGGAATGTCAGAATCGTAATCGTAGCCAGGCCAGCGTCATCAACGGGAGATCAGCAGACGGGGGCAGGGAGCAAACAGGACAGGGAGGGGATGGATAAGGCTGCAGGGCAAAGGTAAAGGTAACAGGATCACAGGAGGGACAGGTTCAGGTACAGAGACAGGATCAGGATCAGAGACAGGATCAGGATCAGGACTCACAGATTCAGGGCGCAAGGGAGATACCAAGGCAACTATGTGTGTTGTGTGTGTTGCCGGGTATTTATACACTTCTATTGCAATCAGGCTCAGGTGACGCCTGATCGCAGGAGATGATGTCAGCTCCACACTGCCAGGAACCACCCGCTGGTGGGTACCAGTACTGCGGCCCAAGGAGCAGATGTTGCCACCAGCAGGTGAAAGCTCCCCTGACAAGTTCCAGACTGCCAGGAGACACCCCTGCTGGCGGACATCAGTACTACAAGCCAGATGTCCGACAGTGCCCACCAGCAGGCGGAACCTTTCCTGACAGCGCCCGATCTCACAAATGCTCTTCTGGAAGAACGGTCAAACATTCCCATAGACACCCTCCTAAACCTTGTGGATGGCCTTTCATAGAAGAGTTGAATCTGTTATAGCTGCAAAGGGTGGGCCAACTCAATATTGAACCCTACGGACTAAGACTGGGATGCCATTAAAGTTCATGTGCTTGTAAAGGCAAGCGTCCCAATACTTTTGCTAATATAGTGTATATATTGTCTAATTTCTTATTATCCAGTGAAGTTTCAATAGAATGTTTTCAGACCTTAAATATTATACCATTGTATACTATGGGGTGTATTTCAAAAAAAAATTTCACAGCGATATTCACCAACTGTCCATATTCTGTGCAAAAAACAAATGTTACTGGGCTATTTTCTCTCCGGGACGAATGTTATTCATTCATACCCCTCCTAGCCCACTCCCCCCCCCCCCTCAAATCCCACCCACTAGCACAACTCAACTCCCACCATAAATCCCACCTCCCAGCACAAGTTTTTGTACCCCCCTCCCAGATAATCCTCTGAACTTACAGACCCCAATTATATTGCAGCATTAATCCATCCATCCCTCCGTGTCTAACAAAACAAACATAAATAGTCGTATCCAAGAAAAATCATTGTGTACAATATATCATCTTAAAGCAGTGTAGAGCCTCCCCCCTCCCCTCCCCCAGATCATTCTGTCACCCCTGAACTTGCAGGACCTCAGATACAATGCAGCACCCATTCATCCATCCATCCCTCCATGTCTAGCAAAACATGCATAAAAAGTTGTATCCAAAAAAATCATTGTATACCATATCTTGTCTCTAATTACTTTCCCCCGTGACTTTTTAAAAGAATGTCTTCCAAACATAAAGATATGATTATATATTGGAGTTATATCGAAAAAATAATATTTATCCTGGTCAACTGCATGTACTTGTTTTGTGAAAATTGGGGCAAAATCGAATGTTACTAGGGTATTTTATTTCCAGGTCGAATGTTGTGATCAAGGCTACCTGACGAAACGCGTTAGTCCCCTTTTTATACTCTTCTGTCTGTCAACTAATAAAATCATTCATATGGATTTGGAGTTGCCGGCTCTTTCACCTGATTCTGATTCATTCACACTCCTCCTAGCACAAATCGCATGCCCCACCCCCTCACCAACCCTGAAAATTCTCCCTACTAGCACAAATCAATCCCCCCCCCTCTCCCACCACAAATCTTTGCAACCCCACCCCCATTCCCCTGATCAGTCTGTCTTTCCTGAACTTACAACATCTCTAATTTCTTATCCTTTAGGAAAATACCGCATTATGGCCAATAGATGGAGAGGATGATCATAGAAAATAAATACTTATCAGCTCCATCTAGTGGTCATAATGTGATATTTTCCTGATTAACTCTATTCTCATCGATAGCTCCACTTTAACTCGTGTAATATCTGTTTATTACTATAAGTCACATGTGTCACAAGGCCCACCAGGCCATTTCATGTGCCCCTCGCAGCTCTCCTCTCGTCTCCGCCCCCCACCTTGTCTCAGCAGTTGACAACAGAGAGGAGGACAGAACTCCTCCTCCAGATCCTGCTCTTCTTCATGATGTAGCCATGGAGTGGCTTGCCTCTGCACAACCCCTCCCCCAGTCTCAGCAGTTGGCAGCAGAGAGGAGGACAGAACTCCTCCTACAGATCCTGCACCTCTCTGTACAGCCGCTGCATCCCCTTGTCACTGCTCCCCTACCCCACCCCCCCTCCACCATATCAGCAGTTGGCAGCAGAGAGGAGGACAGAACTCCTCCTACAGATCCTGCACCTCTCTGTACAGCCACTGCATCCCCTTGTCACTTCTCCCCCCTCCACCATCTCAGCAGTTGGCAGCAGAGAGGAGGGCAAAACTCCTTCACCAGATCCTGCACCTCTCTGTGCAGCCCATTGTCTCAGCATTCAGCAGGCTCCAGGAGCTGACTTCAGTCCTCCTCTGGTCCTTCTCCAGACCCTGCACTTTCTTCTTCCCAGCTCCGCCCCCAGTTTCTTCCCCGCAGCAACACAAGGTAAGGGGGGGTGCACTGTGATGTAAGGGAGGGTGGGGGACTCTTCACTTCTGATGGTGGTAGTGGGGGACTCTTGACTTCTGATGGTGGTAGTGGGGGACTCTTGACTTCTGATGGTGGTGGTGGGGAACTCTTGACTTCTGATGGTGGGGGGCTCTTGACTTCTGATGGTGGTGGGGGGCTCTTGACTTCTGATGGTGGTGGTGGGGGCTCTTGACTTCTGATGGTGGGGGACTCTTGACTTCTGATGGTGGGGGGCTCTTGACTTCTGATGGTGGTGGGGGAATCTTGACTTCCGATGGTGGGGGGCTCTTGACTTCTGATGGTGGTGGTGGGGGGCTCTTGACTTCTGATAGTGGTGGTGGGGGACTCTTGACCTCTGATGGTGGTGGTGGGGGACTCTTGACTTCTGATGGTGGTGGTGGGGAACTCTTGACTCCTGATGGTGGGGGGCTCTTGACTTCTGATGGCGGTGGTGGGGGACTCTTGACTTCTGATGGTGGGGAGCTCTTGACTTCTGATGGTGGTGGGGGGGGCTCTTGACTTCTGATGGTGGGGGGCTCTTGGCTTCTGATGGTGGTGCTGGGGGACTCTTGACTTCTGATGGTGGATGGCTCTTGACTTCTGATGGTGGTGGTGGGGGACTCTTGGCTTCTGATGGTGGTGGTGGGGGACTCTTGACTTCTGATGGTGGTGGTGGGGGACTCTTGACTTCTGATGGTGGTGGTGGGGGACTCTTGACTTCTGATGGTGGTGATGGGGAACTCTTGACTTCTGATGGTGGTGGTGGGGGACTCTTGACTTCTGATGGTGGTGGTGGGGGACTCTTGACTTCTGATGGTGGGGAGCTCTTCACTTCTGATGGTAGTGCTGGGGGGCTCTTGACATCTCATGTAAGGGGGGTGGGGTGCTCTGGACATCTAGACTGATACAACCAGCCCTTTGAGAGCAACCATTAAGCTAATGTGGCCAGTGATGAAACTGAGTTTGACACCCTTGTTATAAATGGATGGAAAGATTATCTCTCTTCCCCCCCGTATTGAAGCCCTTTTTATATATATCAATGAGGATGTGCGTTCATCTTTATTTTCCAGCGGGGCGGAAAAGGGTTGATATTACAAGGAAAAAATAAAATAATGGGCAGCTGTTTCCTGGGGTGAGATATTCTGGTGTTGTCTGGTTGTGTAATACCGGCAGCACGGTAGAGCGCTCAGCTTATCGACCATAACAGCACTGACCCTTAACCACATCTTCTACCACGGCCAGAAATATCTCCAGAGGAACTTTACAACAGTGTGAGGGCGCGATAATGAAATTAGCGATCGTAAAAATGTTGGCATTTCCTACAGAGTCACAGTTTATTTTACACCACTGACGCATTTCTGGAACAGGTAGAAACCAGGTTCTGGATGGAGGTCAGCAGTAGGTCAAAGGGATTACCAGACCTCTAGTTGTGAGGAGGCTTCTCTCAGCAAAAATTGTGTGTCAACCAAAAAGTGAGACCAGGAACTGGAGATTGTGGCTGGCTTGGTGGGCACCACCTGAATCTATGAACTTCAATTGAGAAATCGAAGAGCTGGGTGGAGAATTGAAAAAAATGAAGTACTGGATGGAGGTCAGAAGTAGGTCAAACGGATTATAGGACCTCTAGTTCTTGTGTCTCAATCTTTTTATTAAGTTTTTACAAATAGACAATACAAACATACACTGGTGGTATATCCACACCAAAAAAAAAAAAAAACATCTTACAATAACATTATACAGACTATCATAACTATAGCATCAAATTGAAGAGCCGGATGGAAAATTGTAAAAAATGAAGCACTGGATGGAGGTCAGAAGTAGGTCAAACAGATTACAGGACCTCTAGTTCTTGTGTCTCAATCTTTGTATTAAGTTTTTACAAATAGGCAATACAAACATACATTGGTTGGTGGTATATCCACACCAAAAAAAAAAAAAAAAACATCTTACAATAACATTATACAGACTATCATATCTATAGCATCAAATTGAAGAGCCGGATGGAAAATTGTAAAAAATGAAGCACTGGATGGAGGTCAGAAGTAGGTCAAACGGAGTACAGGACCTCTAGTTCTGAGGAGGCTTCTCTCAGCAAAAAATTGGGTGTCAACCAAAAAAGTGAGACCAGGAACTGGAGATTTTGGCTGGCTTGGTGGGCACCACCTGACTCTACGAACTTCAATTGAGAAATCAAAGAGACGGGTGGAAAATTGTAAAATAATTAAACACTGGATGGAGGTCAGAAATAGGTCAAATGGATTACGGAACCCCTAGTTCTGAGGAGGCTTCTCTCAGAAAAAAATTGTGTGTCAACCAAAAAAGTGAGACCAGGAAGTGGAGATTGTGGCTGGCTTGGTGCGCACCACCTGACTCTACGAACTTCAATTGAGAAATCGAAGAGCCGGGTGGAAAATTGTAAAATAATTAAACACTGGATGGAGGTCAGAAGTAGGTCAAATGGATTACGGAACCTCTAGTTCTGAGGAGGCTTCTCTCAGCGAAAAATTGGGTGTCAACCAAAAAAGTGAGACCAGGAACTGGAGATTGTGGCTGGCTTGGTGGGCACCACCCTGGGACTCTGGGTCACACAGATATGAATGGTACTCATTGGAAATCATGGGGTATGACTTGTCATGCGACTTTGCAGTCCCAAGTCACACAAGTGTGAAAGGGGCCTAAGACTGGGGCTTTTGCTTTTAGTTGTACATTCACCTGATTATTGTATATCAGAGCGGATCTTGGTGTCGATTGTCCCTGATCTCTTTCCATGTCCTCCGGGTCACTTCATCCCAGGGCCAGGAGACAATGGAGTCCTCTGTTCTCTAATAATAGAGCATTAACCAGATCACTAATCCTTCCCTTAGCAGTGTTTGTATGAGAGCCATGATAATCTATAATCATACAAACCTCTATTCAATCCATCACACTCCGGGCGTTACGCAATCTCTAACACATCGAAGGTGACATGTCCCGGCATGGGAGGCTTAGCGAACGTTCAAAGCACACACACCGTGCATCCGCCCCGAGGGAATAAACTCACCCTAAATACAACAAATCCTCATCAGCCTCTGGATTACCTCCAGGTTACTATTCACACTTGTAAAAATGTTTTTAATTATTGCTTTACTTGTTTTGCAACATTGTATATAAACATAATAAAACCTCAGCGTGCACAAATAAAAGGAATTGATCCCATTTCCATTTTCCATGTAGAAGGTCATAACAAGTTTTTAGTGGCCCATCACAGCAGAACGCGGTGCTGGAGTCCTGTGTTCTCTGCTCACGCGGGCAGGTGCAGTCTATTTTCTCCACTGCAGGTAGCGCAACAGGTGGTGCAATGCAGACGGAGGAGGAAGGTGAGAGGAACCTGGTTCCTACGGGTTCCTTGGTGACAGAGAGGCAGCTATCCTATTGGATGCTGGCTCCCCATCTCCCCATGTGACTTTGACAGACATCTTGGGTTAGACAGAGTCTATTTAAGGGCCGATGTTCTGTCAAAATATCCAACTCGTCAGAAACTCCAACTGCTTAACTTCCAGTTTCTTTAAACCAGAAGTCTTCAGCTGCGGCCCGAGGGCCAGGTGTGGCCCTTTGCTAGCCTTTATCTGACCCCCAGGGCATTATTCCTCCCACTGACACCAGCAATGGGGCACTATGTTTTCCACTGATATCAATGATGGGATACTATCCCTCCTGCTAATACCAAGAATGAGGCACTACTCCTCCTACTGACCACCAACCCTGAAGCCCACTGATGCTGGGCTTGGAACATTTTCTACCCCCCTGCTGGCCACCATCCGGCCCTCCTAAAATCTGAAGGACAGTAGACGGGCCCTTTGTTTGAAAAGTTTGGAGACTTCAGCTCTACGCATTCCTCAGTTACAGAGAGGCAGCTATCCTATTGGACTCTGGTACCCCATGTGACTTTGACAGCCATCTTGGGTTAGACAGAGTCAATTTAAGGACCGGTGTTCTGTCAAAATATCCAACTCGTCAGAAACTCCAACTACTGAACTTCCGGTTTCTTTAAACCAGGGGTCTCCAGCTGCGGCCCGAGGGCCAGGTGTGGCCCTTTGCCAGCCTTTATCCTGCCCTCGGGGCACTATTCCTCCCACTGACACCAGCAATGGGGCACTATGTTTTCCACTGATATCAATGATGGGATACTATCCCTCCTGCTAATACCAAGAATGAGGCACTACTCCTACTGACCACCAACCCTGAGGCCATATTTATTCTCACTGATGCTGGGCTTGGGACATTTTCTAAACCCCCCCCCCCCCCCGCTGGCCACAATCCGGCCCTCCTAAAGTCTGAAGGACAGTAGACTGGCCCTTTGTTTGAAAAGTTTGGAGACTCCGGCTCTACGGGTTCCTCGGTCACAGGGAGGCAGCTATCCTATTGGGTGCTGGCTCCCCAATTGACTTTGACAGCCATCTTGGGTTAGACAGAGTCTATTTAAGGGCCGGTGTTCTGTCAAAATATCCAACTCGTCAGAAACTCCAACTACTTAACTTTCAGTTTCTTTAAACCAGGGGTCTCCAAACTGTGGCCCTTGGCTAGCCTTTATCCAACCCTCATTATTGTGTGTGTGTCACCGGCGCAAAAAACACTTCTACATTAACCATATGTGTCAGGGTTGCTGCTTTAAAAAAAAAACCCTTCATCAGGATGGGCTAAAGATACTGATTCAATGTGTGTGAATGCGCTACCCCTATAGTAACCACCACTTGCAATGTTCTCTTCCTATTAATCCGAAGGAATCACTTACATAAAATAAAATACAAAATCATATGCATAATCTTATAGCTCTAAATCAAACAAAAAAATATCCATATATTGTCCAGTACATAAAAAAATCCTTCAAACGTGCTGCAAAAAAGTCCTTTGGTAATTAATTGTGACTGGCGTGCTCCTATGTTCCTTCAGTGATCATATGTGACTGAGTGAGACACCTCCACCATTCAGATTGGCCACTCACCAGATGCTTAATAAAGATGCGCCTTTGGTTCATTTAAGGGATAACCACTCCACCTATGTAACACTCCTCACCGGATAAACTTGGGCTTTAATGTTCCTCATTGGAGAACATAAGGGATAAAAAACGATCATAGCGCAATATGCTTGAACTATTTATTTAAAATTACAGGAAAAGTATCAACTCACATTTAAAAGTGCCCTCGAGCCGGCACAAAGCTTATCCAGCAGTTATGGACGGGTACTGGGCTGTTTGCATGGTCCGCCTGATGTTGTATTGCGGCCTCCACGCTCGGCTTGCGCTCCAAGCCTCATTCCCGTTCACGTCCGGTCACCTGATGTGAAAAAACTCCCAGCAGCCTCACATATTTATCCAACCCTCGGGGCACTATTCCTCCCACTGACACCAGCAATGAGGCACTATGTCTTCCACTGATACCAGTGATGGGATACTATCCCTCCTACTAATACCAATAATGAGGCACTACTCCTCCTACTGACCACTAACCCTGAGGCCATATTTATTCTCACTGATGCTGGGCTTGGGACATTTTCTAACCCCCCCTGCTGGCCACAATCCGGCCCTCATAAAGTCTGAAGGACAGTGGACTGGCCCTTTAAATAGTTTGGAGACTCCTGCTCTACAGGTTCCTTGGTCACAGGGAGGCAGCTATCCTATTGGATGCTGGCTCCCCATGTGACTTTGAAAGCCATCTTGGGTTAGACAGAGTCTGTTTAAGGGCCGGTGTTCTGTCAAAATATTCAACTCATCAGAAACTTCAACTACTTAACTTCTGGTTTCTTTAAATCATCAGTAATTGGAGATTTTGATGAATTGCTGTTTGGACACAACACCAGCAACTGAATAATGTCTGGTACCCGATATGATCGGAGAGATTGTTACTCCCCAACCGATACTAGCCAACAAAATATGTAATATTTGTATACTATATACAAATACGAACTGAGTATTATATACTATTATACACAAATGTACTGAGTATTATATACTATTATACACATATGTACTGAGTATTATATACTATATACACATATGTACTGAGTATTATATACTATATACACATATGTACTGAGTATTATATAATATATACACATATGTACTGAGTATTATATAATATATACACACAGGGGCATTGCTAGGTCTACAAAAGATCTGGGGCTAGAGCCCATAGCAGCATATAGTAGTAGTAGTAGTAAAGAAAGTCATACGCTTGGGCGGGCATACACATGTATATACAGTAATATACGTGTGTGTGTAATATATATCCCCAGAAAGCCCCCCCTTACATCAGAGTCCCCAGAGAGCCCCCCACTTGCATCAGAGTTCCCAGAGAGCCCCCTTACATTAGGGTCCCCAGAGAGCCTCCCCCTTAAAATCAGGGTCCCCAGAGAGCCTCCCCCTTACATTAGGGTCCTCAGAGAGCCCCCCACTTACATCAGGGTCCCCAGAGAGCCTCCCCTCGGGGACCCCTGCAGAGACTCAGGGCTATGGGCCCCAGATTCGGGGCTATAGCCCCAAAAGATACCCCCTAGCAACGCCCCTGTATACACATATGTACTGAGTATTATATTCTATTATACACATATGTACTGAGTATTATATACTATTATACACATACGTACTGAGTATTATATACTATTATACACATATGTACTGAGTATTATATAGCTAACTGCACCCCATTCAGACCTGAGATCATCTGGCAGAGGGAAGCCGGCTCTAAAGATTTCCTTCAGGAGCACCCACCTTTCACCATGCCCTCCAATCACTATGGCACCGTGGCACACTTTGCATTGTACACTTTATTTAGCCCACAGAACGCTACAATGAAAAGACCATTGGGTGGTATTTGGTTTGCCCAAGCCAAAGGTCCTACAGTCCTCTCCTTTCTATGGTCCATGTTTTACTGCCATGTGAGACCACTGACATGTTTCAGGCACAGTCTGCGCCACAACGTATCACAGAGCCACCCACAGAAACACTCCACATCAGCAGCTGTACACTAGAAAATGTTTTCTGCAAACTGACCACAAGATGGCGGCAGTTCCTTTAATCACAAAATGAAAAATTGCTTTCATTGCCGAATGTGATTGTTACTTAATGCGTTGAGATTCACTTTTAGGGCTCGTTCACACTCCCACACTTCTAAAATGTGATCCACCCTTGGATCGCTTTGCAGAGGTATTTGACAAGTGGTGAGGAGTCATTATATCACCTGCTTTAACCCCTTTGACCCCGCACTAGTATACCGCAATCGCATGCATTGCACGTGGTTGTAAGGTGCTTGCACAGGGGCCCCCTTCCCTTGAATGGGTTGCGATGAGCAGGGTGTAATGCTCACCAAAAGCGACGAGGGGGTAATTCCTGACATGGCAAAGCATGGCGACAACCGCTGCCTCGGCAACTAAAAATGGAGCAGCTGAGGCTCAACCGTGGGTTTTTACTGCCCCCCTCCCCCGATACTGCTAGTGTGAATGAGCCCTCAGAGCCCATTCAGACCTGTCTGTTATTATGAGTTGCATTGATAAAATAACATAAGTGGAAACGTTTGCCCTTTTTTTTTTGAAAATTCGCAGCACTGTGTACGGCACAGCGCTGGGCCTCCTAGCTTCCTATTCATGTACCTGTAGGACAGCTGCAGGTGTATGTTCAAAATCAGTGACCACGGTGTGATCCTTAGACAAGCCATGGGGGTGACAACGCTGCCCCTGCATATATATATATATATATGTACTGAGTATATATATATATATTAATTATTATATATTTATTTTTAATTTGGGGTTAGATACAATTTAAATCTCCACACCAAACATATATTGCCTAAATCCATTCATCATGTGACTTTTTCATGAATCTCGGTGATCTTTGTGTATTTCTTCCAGATCTGTGCAGTAATCCAGTCCGAGACTTCCTGTAATAAAGACCGCCCACTGCTGTCCTCTCTCCTTGTGCAAGGTGACTGGTCTTGTCTCCGCCCCCTTCTGTAGTTCTTCTTAGTGGGTGGAGCCTGCTGGACCCCTCCCACAACTCTGCTCTCTCTCCTTGAGCAGGGTGACTGATCTTGTCCCCCCTCTTCTGTAGTTGTCTGTAGTGGGAGGAGCATGCTGGACCCCTCCTACAACTCTGTTCTCAGTCCTTGTGCAGAGGGACTGGTCTTGTCTCCGCCCCCCTTCTGTAGTGGGTGGAGCATGCTGGACCCCTCCCACAGCTCTGCTCTCTCTTCTTGTGCAGGCCAACTGGTCTTGTCTTCACCCTCTCCTGTAGTTTTCTGTAGTGGGTGGGGACTGCGGGCCCCTCCCACAACTCTGCTCTCTCTCCTTGTGCAGGGTAACTGGTTTTGGTCTCCGCCCCCTTCTGTAGTTGTTTGTAGTGGGAGGAGCATGCTGGGCTCCTCCCACAGCTCTGCTCTTTCTCCTTGTGCAATGTGACTGGTCTTATCTCTGCCCCCTCCTGTAGTTTTATGTAGTGGGCGGAGCCTTCTGGCCCCTCCTACAACCCTGTTCTCTCTCCTTGTGCAGGGTGACTGGTCTTTTCTCCGCCCCCTTCTGTAGTTGTCTGTAGTGGGAGGAGCATGCTGGGCCCCTCCCACAGCTCTGCTTTCTCTCCTTGTGCAGGGTGACTGGTCTTTTCTCCGCCCCTCCTGTAGTTTTATGTAGTGGGTGGAACCTTCTGGGCTCCTCCCACAACCCTGCTCTCTCTCCATGTGCAGGGTGACTGGTCTCGTCTCCGCCCTCTTCCATAGTTGTCTGTAATGGGAGAAGCATGCTGGGCTCCTCTCACAGTTCTTCTTTCTCTCCTTGTGCAAGGGGACTGATCTTGTCTCTGCCCCCTCCTGCAGTTTTCTGTAGTGAGTGGAGCCTGTTAGGCCCCTCCCACAGCTCTGCTCTCTTTCCTTGTGCAGGGTGGCTGGTCTCCTCTCTGCCCCTTCTTGCAGTTCTCTGTAGTGGGTGGAGCCTGTTGGCCCCTCCCACAACTCTGCTTTCTCTCCTTTTGCAGGGGGATTGGTCTTGTCTCTGCCCCCTCCTGCAGTTTTCTGTAGTGGGTGGAGCCTGCTGGGCCCCTCCCACAGCTCTGCTCTCTTTCCTTGTGCAGGGTGGCTGGTCTCCTCTCTGCCCCTTCTTGCAGTTCTCTGTAGTGGGTGGAGCCTGTTGGCCCCTCCCACAACTCTGCTTTCTCTCCTTTTGCAGTGGGATTGGTCTTGCCTCCGCCCCCTCCTGTAGTTCTCTGTAGTGGGTGGAGCTTGCTGGGCCCCTCCCGCAGCTCTGCTCTCTCTCTCTCCTTTTGCTGGGGGATTGGTCTTGTCTCCGCCCCCTTCCTGTAGTTTTCTGCAGGCAGCCTGTAGTGGGTGGAGGCTTCTGGGCCCCTCCCACAGCACAGTGATGTCACCTCTCCTTTCACTGGGTAACATCTCGCTTTATGTACACAAAGTCGTAAATTAATGGCAGAAAGGAAAGGGTCATGTAAGGTGACATTGCATTAGGCATGCAGGCGCTGCGCCTTCACAGGATATGTAAGGATAGGATATGATAACAACGTGTTCACAAGCTTATCAGGTGAGAATCCAATTTTATTGTATGTACACCTAGATAAACGCCAATCACAATCTACAGACAGACCGGGGTTAACACCTGTACCAGCACGCCTAGACAGGAATGACTGCCGTTTACTATAAAGAAGAGTTACTATGTTGACCCGAAAACAGCGTTATGGAGATTTTTTATTATGTAGAAACATTAGCGATTGTTATTTCAGCCGCTGTGAAAAAATTCAGAGTTGCCCCCATCCTGCACCGGAGAAATTGGCATTTTACCCGCTTGTTGACCGATGTACAGTATGTACTACCGAAGAAGCCCAATAGGAGGACGGAACGCGTATGGAAGCAAAAAAACCACAGAAAATGGCACAAAGATTAAGGGCAAGACGCGTGCCAATATTACAGAAAATGAAAAATCCAAAATTGATTATGAAATGCCCATCATGGATAGACTGGACACAGAACTTCACCCAAAAGGGCAAGATCTGCTTGTTTGCATCCTCTTCCCCCCTCCACTGTCACATTTGGCACTCTTTTTTTTGGGGGGGGGGGAGCAGGTACCTGGTTTTGATAGGTACCCACTTCCACTTCTAGTCAGATCTGAGCAGAAGTCCCCCCCCCCCCCAAGGGCCATCTTAATAGTATCATAGGACCCTGGGCAAGTAATGAATTGGGGTCCTTACCAGCCTGCCCCAATTTACGCACCTACTCTCCAGAATTAAAGTATTAATAGAATTAAACATATATTTATTAGTGCTCAATTAAATCAATTTTAAACAATAAGAAAACATGGCATAAATCAAAGATTAATAAAGATAAAGGGCACAGTACAGGGGGGTTGGGGAGGGCACAGTACTGGGATCAGGTTCTAGGATGCTGCCCGAGACAGCAATTTGTTAAAAGTGGACCACTAACGTGGTCAGATGTTGGGACTTTAAAGGGGTTGTAAACCTTCGCGTTTCCTCTGCATTAAGGTTAAAAAACACCTGGCAGTCACCGGCCCCCCCAGCCCCTCCCCCCATTTTACTTACCTGAGCCCTGGAATTTCACCCGCTCTTCCTCTGCCCGGGGGTTCTCGGGTCCCGCTGCTGTCAATCAAATCCAATGCCGCGGCGCCGGGGGGGGGGAAACGTCGCCGATTCCAGCATTCGTGTCTATGGACGCAAATGCTGGACTCGGGAGCGCGCCCCGCAAAGTAACCCCCCCCCCCCGGGAGAGCGCTTTTTCTAGGGGGTTATCTGATGTGGGGTGGAGCCGCGAGAGCCGCCGGGGGACCCCAGAAGTCAGTGTTCGGGGCCACTCTGTGGCCACTGCCTGCGCTCTGGGTCCAGGTTCCTTCCCCACCATCCAAGTGGACCTAGAGGTCTAAAAGTGCCGAGCGCAGCGAGACCGTGCCCGAAGCGCGGCGAGCGAAGCGAGCCTGCGAGGGGCCCTCTTACAGGCGCCGTGTACAGCTGATTTTCAGCTGTTCTGCTTCGGCTATTTCCGCCGATACCTACTGCGCAGGCACAGTAGAAGGAGGAACTTATACGCCGAACGGAACTTTCTCGGCAGAACACTGGCTCACGCCGATATACGGCGGCAGAAGGGCGTGTACAGGCAGATTAACGTACCTGTACATCGCCCTTTTTGAAGCGGTTTGCGGGCGCGCGCAACCTCCATGAATGTGATCGCGGGTCCCGTGGACTCGGAGTCCGCGGGGATACCCGCGTTCCTCTCATGGAGAGGAAGAACGGGGAAATGCTGATGTATACAAGCATTTCCCCGTTCTGCCTAATGACAGGACACTGATCGTGGCTCCCTGTAATCGGGAGCGGTGATCAGTGTCGTGTCACACATAGCTCCTCCCCCCACAGTTAGAATCACTCCCTAGGACACGCTTAACCCTTTCACTGCCCCCTAGTGGTTAACCCCTTCACTACCAGTCACGTTTACACAGTAATCAATGCATTTTTATCTGCACCGATCGCTGTATAAATGTGAATGGTCCCAAAAATAGTGTCCGATGTGTCCGCCATAATGTCGCAGTCATGATAAAAATCGCTGATCGCCGCCATTACTAGTAAAAAAATAAATTATTAATAAAAATGTCATAAAACTACCCCCTATTTTGTAGACGCTATAACTTTTGCACAAACCAATCAATAAACGCTTATTGCGATTTTTTTATACCAAAAATATGTAGAAGAATTCGTATCGGTCTAAACTGAGGGAAAAAAAAAGTTTTATATATTTTTGGGGGGATATTTATTATAGAAAAAAGTAAAAAATAATGCGTCACTGCCCCCCCCCACCCCCTCATTTTACTTACCTGAGCCCTGGAATTTCACCTGGCGGAGACGCGCTCTTCCTCTGCCCGGGGTTCTCGGGTCTTGATTGGATAGATTGATAGCAGGGCAGCCACTGGCTCCCACTGCTGTCAATCAAATCCAATAAAGTGGGCGCCGGGGGGGCGGGGCCGAGTCCGGCATTCGTGTCTATGGTCGCAAGTGCTGGACTCTGGAGCGCGCCCCGCAAGGTAATCCCCCCCCCCCCCCCGGGAGAGCACTTCTCTTATAAGAGGAGGAGCCGCCGAGGGACCCCAGAAGTCTGTTTTTGGGGGCCACTCTGTGCAAAAACGAACTGCACAGTGGAGGTAAGTAAATGTCTGTTATTTAAAAAAAAAAAAAAAAGCGCAAACCTTTACAATCACTTTAAGCTTACCGAGGAGTTCATAAGGTGTCTTGGTATGACAGGACTATCACTCATAGGCGTTGTGTTTATTTTATAATGACTAATATTGAACTAGTCCAGTTTTATGCTTCATGGGATTTGCTGAAGCTAAGTGAACAGGAGAACAAACTGTCCAGATCCTGGTCACACACTCAAAACTCCAACTGGCGCAGCCGGAAGTCTCATTGAGCGGTGGTATCGTTTGGTTAGCGTAAAGATAGCCATAGCAGTCCATGCAGCTGCTATGGGGCCTGGGATAGGAAGGGGGCCCCCATTAGGGAGAATGTTATGGAACACTAAGCTGTGAAGACCTCAGGATCATGGCTAGTCCCAGATTCCCACCAGTAAGAAGCATTTGCTGATCTATCATAACAGTGTAGAATTTTTGCCCTCTGAACTTCTGCTACAGACTGAACTGAACCCTTTATGCCCAACGCAGTCACACATCGCAGAGTTTCTCCTCTGTGGAGGTGAACTTGGGCATCCTCTGAAATAATCTCTAACCCAACCTTCCAACTCGCGTTCTTTTGTACTCCAATGAGCTGCGGGCACTTTATGGACCTTATGGACTTTTTTTTTGCTTGGCAGTAACACTCCACTACTGTACCCAGTGACTGCGCCAATTGGGTGTTCCCTCTGCACTTTATGTTTGTGATTAGCTGTGATTGGTCAAAGCTAATCACATGTTACAGATGGCCTGTGATTGGCCTGGTCTGTACCATGTGATCACTGTGACCAATTACAGCTAGCAACACAAATTGTACACAACGGATGGTATAAAACGGAAGCCATCCATTGTTTACAATTGTCATGTGACCTGCTGTGATTGGTCACAGCGGTCACATGGTACCGGCAGCAAGCCGATATTCTGATCAGTCATTGGCTGTGTCCCGTTTGACATGGTCGGTGACAGATCGCGCCGCTGCGTTGCCTTATGGCCGCGCAATCGGCGCTTACTGACAGGACGTCGAATGACATCCATTCAGGTTGGGAAACCACTCGCCCGGCCATCAATTGTTTATAGGCTGGCCGGGAAGAGGTTAAAGAGTAACTCCGCTTTCAGAGGCGGCTCTCTAATTAGGCAAATTAGGCGGTCGCCTAAGGCCTCGCACTCACAGGGGCCTCGCGGCCGCCTAATTTGCCTGTTCTCGATCACTGAAGTTGACGCCGGCGGCTCCGCCTACCCCCACTGGGACTCTGTGGCTTAGGAGCTGACGGACAAATCAGATACTGCCCGCAGCCTGAGGAATAGCGGCCTCATCACGGAGCGTCCCAGTCCGTGGGGCCTCATGTGTAAGTCTTGCCTAAGGCCTCACAAAGCCTAGAGCCGCCTCTGTCGGCTTTTGTTGAGAAAACCCCCCTCCCCCCCTCTGGGTGAATCTCTGTACATTGCAAGGATTGTAACAAACTTTGTTGCAGATTCCTACCTTATGCTATTCTGAAGAAATAGCTGTTTGTTTCTCTGTGTCCATGTACAAAGTGAATGTGAATGGGAGCAACTTTATAATTACCAATCAGCAGCTGCACCTGTAGGGTTCTAATGAGGAAAGCGTCAGGGTCTGCATCCCATTAGATGTGATTTCCCTTTGGGAGTATCTCACCAAAAATGAGATTTTTGTTGCAGGGGATCCCCAAAAATCTGACTTGTATCTCAGGGCAGACTTCTGGGAAAATCAAAAAGTAAAAGTATCTGGTGAGTGCAAACATAATACGAGTGCGGATAAGTTCACTGGCACAACTGTCACCAAAAAGGATTATACAGCGTAAAGCACTGGACACCGTTTAAAAGCACAAGTCACAAGTCACAAGTCCCAAGTTTATTGCATGAATTAACTAATATCTATTGCGGTTTTGCACATTTGTTTGCATATTTAACTGTTTTTTTTTTTAACTGTTTTATTTTCCTTTTATCTATCACTATATGCATATCTATACTGGACGCTGCAATTAGAGGGTCCAACACTTTTGTTTTTTTTCACCTATATGAAGTAACAAACTAGTGTATAGTATTAGGGGGGTCATTAACCCCATAAATGTCATAGATGTCAGGATCAGTTCAACACGCCACCCTGATTTTTGCAGAGGGTGCAACACAGAAGTATTCATCACTTTAAAGGGATACTTTTTCCTCTTTTTTTTTTTTTTTCTTTTATTATCACTACACAGCTGCACTTTGAAGGAAGTGGCACATTATCATTATTTTTTAGCACATCCCCCACTGCAACTCTGCGTGGTAGATAGAGGCATTTTTTTTTTCAATTTCTCTTTATTCACTTGTTAAACTTTTCTAATATTTCATTCGGCAGTTTATGAAAAATGACGATCTATTCGAGGATTTGGTTGTCACATATATATCAGTTACAGTTTAAGGTTTCTTCACCTCCTGGGTTATAATTTCAGTATTCTGAGCGCCTGTAGTAGGTCTCCTTGAAGAGGAATAGCGCCATGCCTGCACTCTGAGAATCAATCATCTCGGCTCACAGCGAAAGATTTCAAAAGTTTATCTAGAAGAGAAAAGTTACAAAGTAAAAGTAAAGAATACAAAGTGTCCACCTCTCTTCTTTCTGATCTTTACTTTTACACCATAGAAACACAGTCCGGATGCATTCCAGGTGCTTTTTTGCAATGCACGTTTTTTGACGTGCTTTTGATGCTTTCCAATGCATTTTTTATGCGTTTTTGATGCAGTCCGGTGCTTTACCCCCCCCTGCTTTTTTCTTAATCCTTAAACAAGGACAAGTGTGTTGCAGTGCGTTTTTGGTGCATTTAGGTGCATTGCGGTACATTCCAGTGCGTTTTTGATGCGTTTTACAGCTTTCCAGTACAGTCCAGTGCAGGAAAAATGCAGTACGTTCTACTTTTTTTTTCTGGAACCGGGAACACACCGGAACTGCAAGCACTGGTGTGAACTATGCCATTGAAAACCATATAACCTACTTTCCATGCGTTTTTTGATGCAGGAAAAAAAAAACGCACTGGACTGCATGTGGTGTGAACTGGCCCTCCAAAGATTTTATTTTTCTGCATTTTCACTTTAATGCATCCTATGCATTAATGTGAAAAATCTTCTTCTAGTGACTGGCCCCCCCCCCAGCCCCTCCCCACTCGTTTTACTCACCCGAGCCCAGTAATTCCCACGGCGGAGACGCGCTCTTCCTCTGCCCGGGGTTCTCGGCTCTTGATTGGATAGATTGATAGCAGTGCAGCCATTGGCTCCCGCTGCTGTCAATCGAATCCAACGACGATGTGGCATCGGGGGGGGGGGGGTAGTCCGGCATTCTGCAAAAGCTGGACTCGGGAGCGTGCCTGCGATGAAGGGAGGAGCTACCAGCGCCGCCGGGGGACCCCAGAAGAGGAGGTTCGGGGCCACTCTGTGCAAAGCGAACTGCACAGTGGAGGTAAGTATGACATGTTTGCTATTTAAAAAAAATAAACACAAAGCTTTACAATCACTTTAAGCATATATTTTTTTTTATATTATCTAATATTTTCTTTATCTGTATCTGTCATTAATTTTTATAACTGTTATACTTACAAGTATTTGTGTGATCTCTGATTGCACATACCCCAAAAAACGTGATGAAGCACGCGGGTCAGCATGGGCACCCTGACCGATCTGCGGCTACGCACCCCCATTCACAATGAGCTGTGATGACCATTTTTTCTGCTTTCAACTTTCAGAAACCATGAAATCAGACCGAAACAGAAGTACAATTTAAATCACATTTGTTTAATAATAAAAGTAAATAGAACAAACGTAGTCAAAACATAGCCAATAGTTCGGTAACCGGATCGGATAGTCAGCCAAGCCAGAAGGTCATGGATAATTGTAGTGAAAAAGATAGCAGGATCTGGAGCCAGAAGGGATGTCAGCCAAGCAAGTCTTTCAACAGGAACGCAGGAGAGCGTCTCTGTGATGTTGACCAAGGCGAAGGCAGAGATCATCTGGGCTGGACGGCTTAACCACATGCCGACCAGCACACGACGATGCACGTCGGCACAATGGCAGGGCTGGGCAAATGGGCGTACAGGTAAGTCCCCTTTAAATCGCTGCATTGTGGGCATGCGCGAGATGTCCACCGGGGGGGCCCGCCACCGTGTCACGGAGCGGCAGAATGGGGAGATGCCTCTGTAAACAAGGCATTTCCCTGTTCTGCCTAGTGACATGATAGAGATCACCGCTCCCTGTCATCGGGAGCAGTGATCACTGTCATGTCCTAAGTAGCCCCCCCCACAGTTAGAATCACTCCCTAGGACACACTTAACCCCTTGATCGCCCCCTAGTGTTTAACCCCCTTCCCTGCCAGTGTCATTTACACAGTAATCAGTGCTTTTTTATAGCACTGAACGCTGTATAAATGACACTGGTCCCAAAATAGTGTCCAAAGTGTCCGAAGTGTCCGCCATAATGTCGCAGTCACGATAAAAATCGCCACCATTACTAATAAAGAAAAAATAAAAATAAAAATGCCATAAATCTATCCCCTATTTTGTAGATGCTATAACTTTTGCGCAATGGAAAGGGGAAGCACACATGTTGCCACATCCGTAGATACAGGGAGGAGGGGGTACTAAAATAGTAACCGAAAGTCGGACTTTATAGGCATGGAAACAATGGAGAAGTAACAACAATAATATTCATAAGATTTATTGAAAAAAGTTCATCATGTATTGACAGTGTTCAAAAAAGGATAAAAACATAGACAAATGATACAATTTGTACGCTGAGCCCTTGTGCGTCTACGTGTTTCGCCGTGAGGCTTCTTCAGGACACGATCAAGGTTCAAAAATGTAACAAAAGTGAATCTCAATCTGGAGATTATTAATGCATATGAAGTATACTGAAAATACCACATAAGCGGCTTATCCAGCCACAGCAAGGCACAAAGGATATATATAAAAAAACAAGTGATTTTAAAGTGCAATGTGTAAATAATATACTAGATGTATACCATTAGAATGAGAGTAGCGATTACTGAACTATTACCTGTATATATAATGGATGAAAAAATCATGTATAAAGTCTGAAATTTACCGTGTAAAAAAAAAAAAAAAATTAAATATATCACAGTGATAAGTGCAAAATACAACAAAGTGCCAAGTGCCACACACTGAGTGTGAATATCAAATCCAAGATGTGTGATTATTAAAGTATGTGTACTTTATAGACGCTATAACTATTTTTTTTTGTAGACGCTATAACTATTGCGCAAACCAATCAATATACGCTTATTGCGATTTTTTTTTTTTTTTTTTACCAAAAATATGTAGAAGAATACATATCGGCCTAAACTGAGAAAGAAATGTGTTTTCTATATTTTTGGGGGGATATTTATTATAGCAAAAAGTAAAAAATATTGCTTTTTTTTTCAAAATTGTCGTTTTTTTTTTGGTTTATAGCGCACAAAATAAAAACCGCAGAGGTGATCAAATACCACCAAAAGTAAGCTCTATTTGTGGGGAAAAAAAGGACGTCAATTTTGTTTGGGTACACGGTCGCACGGCCGCGCAATTGTCAGTTAAATCGACGCAGTGCCGTATTGCAAAAAAGTGCTCTGGTCAGGAAAGGGGCTGAAGTGGTTAAGTAGGCAGGACTGACGAGCAGGATATCATCAACAGCTGAGTAACTGTGGAGAGATAGGAGCTGGCAATTAGCCGACAGCTGAGCGGCCAGCTCAGAGAAGGAAGGGCTGAGCCCAGCCCTGACATCAACACATCAACTTCAGGGACAACATGTTCACTTGCTGCCTAATATATCCCACCCACTTTCAGATGCCATTGTTACAAAATAATCAGGGTTTCAGTGCTGCGCTAATCCGTATTGTGTGTATATGTTAGAAAATTTTGCAAGTATGCAAACAGTAAGTATAAAACGTTGACAGTGCAAAAAAAAAAAAAAGTGCTAGGTGCAAACTGCAATAAATCAATATAAATACAATTCATAAAATGGAATCGCTACAAAGTCCACATAGATCATTCTTCAAAGCATCGCCCTGCCTCTGCTGGCTCGCCTTCTTCCCAAAGTCAAGAAAGTCCGGTATGGACGCAACACGTCAGTTGGGTGGAGCTTCATGATGTCATCATGTTGGGTGGAGTCTCGGCACCTTTTTTTTTTTAGATCACTGCCTTGTTACTATACTTTGGGAGAGCTCTTTTAAAGGGACGTACTAATGCATATTGGGATGATGGGATGATTGGGTTAATGGCTGCAATACTTCTGTATAATTTACTATGATTCTGTTGTACAGCTGCATATATATATATATATATATATATATATATATATATATATATATATATATATATATATATATATATCAGCAAGTGAACAGTTAAACATTAGCAACTGCTTCTTGCAACATTGTATCAAGCACTGCAGGAAAGAATAACATATTTTGAGAAACAACAGAGTCATTGCCATATATATGAGTATAAAGTACACTGACATCTAGTGAGAGTTCTCAGTATTGCAGCCAATAATCCAATCATCCCAATATGCAGTTTAGTACGCCCCTCTTTTAAATTGTGAGTCTACCTTTTTGTTATTTTAATAACATTTTATGGTTTTACAATGTGGAGTTTCCCTCTAATCTTGTCCCCTGTGTGCCGTATTACAGTGATAAAGATCTTTATACGAAGAAGCAGTTGCCCATAATTTTTATTTTATTTTCTGATTTCTTTTTATTATCTAGGTATGTAAAACATTATTATTTTTTTTTTATACAAGTGTGGAAGATTGATCTGGACACTGTATGTTGTAGGCGACGAGCGCTTCACTCTTTTTGAGTTAATAAACCTTCTTCCGTTGCTCCGTGCTCCGGTTCTGACGCTCACGTTCCTATTGTAGTCACTTCTGGCTGTGGACACCGGTCAGCATGGACACCCGGACCGGTCTGCCGCTAAGCAGCCCCCCCCCCCCCATACACAGCAAACCGCGATAAACATTTTTTTTCTGCTTTCAACGCATCAACTTCGGGGCCAACATGTTCACCTGCTGCCTAATCTATCCCACCCACTTCCAAATGTCATTGTAAGAAAATAATCATTGTTATTTTCCATGGTTATAATGTTATGGCTGATCAGGGTAAACAACTATAACAGCGCATATAAATGATGACTTCCTGCCCAATATACAGTGCCTTGAAAAAGTATTCATACCCCTTGACATTTCCCACATTTTGTCATGTTACATCCAAAAACGTAAATGTATTTTATTGGGATTTTATGTGATAGACCAACACAAAGTGACACATAATTGTGAAGTGGAAGGAAAATTATAAATGATACAAATAAATATGTGAAAAGTGTGGGGGGGGGGGGGGCATTTGTATTCAGCCCCCTTTACTCTGATACCCCTAACTAACATCTAGTAGAACCAATTGCCTTCAGAAGTCACCTAATTAGTAAATAGAGTCCACCTGTGTGTCATGTAATCTCAGTATAAATACAGCTGTTCTATGAAGCCCTCAGAGGTTTGTTAGAGAACCTTAGTGAACAAACAGCATCATGAAGGCCAAGGAACACACCAGACAGGTCAGGGATAAAGTTGAGGAGAAGTATAAAGCAGGGTTAGGTTATAAAAAAATCTCCCAAGCTTTGACCATCTCACGGAGCTCTGTTCAATCCATCATCCGAAAATGGAAAGAGTATGGCACAACTGCAAACCTACCAAGACATGGCCGTCCACCTAAACTGACCGGCCGGGCAAGGAGAGCATTCATCAGAGAAGAGCCAAGAGGTCCATGGTAACTCTGGAGGAGCTGCAGAGATCCACAGCTCAGGTGGGAGAATCTGTCCACAGGACAACTATTAGTTGTGTTCTCCACAAATCTGCCCTTTATAGAAGAGTGACAAGAAGAAAGACATTGGTGAAAGAAAGTCATAAGAAGTCCTGTTTGTAGTTTGTGAGAAGCCATGTGGAGGACACAGCAAACATGTGGAAGAAGGTGATCTGGTCACATGAGACCCAAATTCAACTTTTTGTCCTAAAAGTAAAACTCTATGTGTGGGGGGAAAACTAACACTGCACATCACCCTAAACACACCATCCCCACCGTGAAACATGGTGGTGGCAGCATCATGTGGTGGGGATGCTTTTTTTCAGCAGGGACAGGGAAGCTGGTCAGAGTTGATGGGAAGATGGATGGAGACAAATACAGGACAATCTTAGAAGAAAACCTGTTAAGAGTCTACAAAAGACTTGAGACTGGGGGGGAGGTTCACCTTCCAGCAGGACAACGACCCGAAACATCCAGCCAGAGCTACAATGGAATGGTTTACATCAAAGCATATTCATGTGTTAGAATGGCCCAGTCACAGTCCAGACCTAAATCACATTGAGAATCTGTGGCAAGACTTGAAAATTGCTGTTCACAGACGCTCTCCATCCAATCTGACAGAGCTTGAGATATTTTACAAAGAAGAATGGGGAGAAATGTCCTCTCTAGATGTGCAAAGCTGGTAGAGACACCCCCAAAAAGACTTGTAGAGAAAGAGGGTTCTACAAAGTACTGACTCCGGGGGGCGCCATACAAATGCCCCTCCCCCCACACTTTTCACATATTTATTTGTATCATTTATCATTTTCCTTCACAGTTATGTGCCACTTTGTGTTGGTCTATCACATAAAATCCCAATAAAATACATTTTTACGTTTTTGGTTGTAACATGACAAAATGTGCAAGATTTCAAAGGGTATGAATACTTTTTCAAGGCACTGTATCCCACTGACTTACTGATGTCATTGTAACCAGATTATAAACGTTATCCACCTAACCTGTCAGTGGCTCTGTTCACGATAGTGCAACTTGCCATGCCACTTAGGACACACAAAGTCGCGTGACGAGTCGCAGCCCTTTGATTTCAATGGCGCCTTGTTCCAGTCTAAACGACTTAAAGCCATGATGACTTTGAAAAGGTTTCCCGCACCGCTTTGATGCAGCTTTCTTGCGATTTGAGCGCCAGAGAGTGTAACGTCGCGTTGAAGTTGCACTCGAATTCGCGAGACGTTGGGGTCGCTCTAGTCAAAAGAGAGCCTTAAAGTCTGATTGGTGTGTTTTTTTTAACATTACGCTAATTGTTATGTGAATATATTTATTTTATATAAATGGAAGATTGTCTTTTGCGATGCCAGGGCGCCCTATTTTTTGTTTTGTTTTCAGTACCATAGTCTTTTTTAAGAGCTTCAAAATGTGGCACTGGACTCACTTTTTTTAGTGCAATCTTATTTTATTGAAAGGAACCAGATGGAAAATGAAGTCCACATATATAACATTGTTAACGGTAGAAAGTAATGACAATAAAAGATTTGTATAGGGAGGTTACAAAAATGTAATATTGTATCGTGTGCGTTATGTGTGTCAAAAAACAGCAATTAGAGCAACACGTTGAGGCACAACATAGAGAACTAAAGGGCCCTCCCATCTCTAAGGAGAAGAGTACATCGTCATAGGCGTGCGCAGCCTATTACATTAGGGTGTGCACCGAAAGCTCAAGCACACATACGTGTGTGTGTGTATATGTGTGTGTATATATATATATGTCAAAAGTATTGGGACGCCTGCCTTTACACACACATGACCTTTAATGACATCCCAGTCTTAGTCCGTAGGGTTTCAATATTGAGTTGGCCCACCTTTTGCAGCTATAACAGCTTCAACTCTTCTGGGAAGGCCGTCCACAAGGTTTAGGAGGGTGTCTATGGGAATGTTTGACCATTCTTACAGAAGGGCATTTTTTGAGGTCAGGACTCTGTGCAGGCCAGTCAAGTTCCTCTACCCCAAACTCGCTCATCCATGTCTTTACGGATCTTGCTTTGTGCACTGGTCCAAATCATTTGGTGGAGGGGGAATTTTGGTGTGGGGTTGTTATTCAGGGGTTGGGCTTGGCACCTTAGTGCCAGTAAAGGGAACTCTTCTGTCGTCAGCATACCAAGACATTTTGGACAATTTCATGCTCCCAACTTTGTGAGAACAGTTTGGGGATCTCCCCTTCCTGTTCCAACATGACTGCCCACCAGTGCACAAACAAGGTTCATAAAGACATGGACTTAGCAGGGGTGGTGGGAAATTAACTTCAAGTGCAATCATTCACATTATAACCGTAACTAAAACATATACAATTAAGTGTAACACTCTAAAAAATCACTCTAAAAAATAAAAATTCCAAAGTCCTATAATGGTGTGAACCTCCCAACTAAAAAGTTGTTGCACTTTAAGGTAATTTGTATTGCAATTGTCTGTAGAGGGGTTTCCACCATCCCTGCTAAGGCAGCACTGATGGGCACTGATTGGCAGCATTGATGGGCACTAATTGGTGGCAATGATAGGCAGCACTGATGGGTGGCACTGATGGGCGCTTATTGTCAGCACTGATTGGTACTGATGGGCACTGATTGGTAGCAATTATGGGCACTGATAGGCTCTGATTCGCTGCACTGATAAGCAGCATTGGTTGGCACTGATTGACAGCATTGGTTGGCACTGATTTACAGCATTGGTTGGCACTGATAGGGTGCACTGACTGGGACTGGTTGCCACTGATAGGCAGCATTGGTTGGCACTAATAGGCAGCATTGGTTGGCACTGATAAGCAGCACTGGTTGGCACTGGTTGGCACTGGTAGGCAGAATTGGTTGGCACTGATAAGCAGCTCTGGCACGGATAGGCAGCACTGGTTGGCACGGATAGGCAGCATTGGTTGGCACTGATAAGCAGCACTGGCACTGATAGGCAGCATTGGTTGGCACTGATAAGCAACACTGGCACTAATAGGCAGCATTGGTCGGCACTAATAATCAGCACTGATTTGCACTGACAGGCAGCACTGGTTTGCACTGGTTGGCACTGAAAGGCAGAATTGGTTGGCACTGATAAGCAGCACTGGCATGGATAGGCAGTACTGGTTGGCAGCATTGGTTGGCACTGATTGGCAGCATTGGTTGGCACTGATTGGCAGCATTGGTTGGCACTGATTGGCAGCATTGGTTGGCACTGATAGGCAGCACTGGTTTGCACTGATAGGCAGCACTGGTTTGCACTGATAGGCAGAATTAGTTGGCACTGATAAGCAGCACTGGCATGGATAGGCAGTACTGGTTGGCACTGATAGGCAGCATTGGTTGGCACTGAGGATCAGCACTGGCACTGATAGGAGCATTGGTTGGCGCGGATAAGCAGCACTGGCACTGATAGGCAGCATTGGTTGGCACTGATAGGCAGAATTGGTTGGCACTGATAAGCAGCTCTGGCACGGATAGGCAGCACTGGTTGGCACGGATAGGCAGCATTGGTTGGCACTGATAAGCAGCACTGGCACTGATAGGCAGCATTGGTTGGCACTGATAAGCAACACTGGCACTAATAGGCAGCATTGGTCGGCACTAATAATCAGCACTGATTTGCACTGACAGGCAGCACTGGTTTGCACTGGTTGGCACTGAAAGGCAGAATTGGTTGGCACTGATAAGCAGCACTGGCATGGATAGGCAGTACTGGTTGGCAGCATTGGTTGGCACTGATTGGCAGCATTGGTTGGCACTGATTGGCAGCATTGGTTGGCACTGATTGGCAGCATTGGTTGGCACTGATAGGCAGCACTGGTTTGCACTGATAGGCAGCACTGGTTTGCATTGATAGGCAGAATTAGTTGGCACTGATAAGCAGCACTGGCATGGATAGGCAGTACTGGTTGGCACTGATAGGCAGCATTGGTTGGCACTGAGGATCAGCACTGGCACTGATAGGAGCATTGGTTGGCGCGGATAAGCAGCACTGGCACTGATAGGCAGCATTGGTTGGCACTGATAGGCAGAATTGGTTGGCACTGATAAGCAGCTCTGGCACGGATAGGCAGCACTGGTTGGCACGGATAGGCAGCATTGGTTGGCACTGATAAGCAGCACTGGCACTGATAGGCAGCATTGGTTGGCACTGATAAGCAACACTGGCACTAATAGGCAGCATTGGTCGGCACTAATAATCAGCACTGATTTGCACTGACAGGCAGCACTGGTTTGCACTGGTTGGCACTGAAAGGCAGAATTGGTTGGCACTGATAAGCAGCACTAGCATGGATAGGCAGTACTGGTTGGCAGCATTGGTTGGCACTGATTGGCAGCATTGGTTGGCACTGATTGGCAGCATTGGTTGGCACTGATAGGCAGCACTGGTTTGCACTGATAGGCAGCACTGGTTTGCACTGATAGGCAGAATTAGTTGGCACTGATAAGCAGCACTGGCATGGATAGGCAGTACTGGTTGGCACTGATAGGCAGCATTGGTTGGCACTGAGGATCAGCACTGGCACTGATAGGAGCATTGGTTGGCACTGAGGAGCAGCACTGGCACTGATAGGAGCATTGGTTGGCGCGGATAAGCAGCACTGGCACTGATAGGCAGCATTGGTTGGCACTGATAAGCAGAATTGGTTGGCACTGATAAGCAGCACTGGCACGAATAGGCAGTACTGATTGGCACTGATTGGCAGCATTGGTTGGCACTGATTGGCACTGATAGGGGAGAGGGGGAGTTTCACATTCAGCAGATCGTGAGAATTGCCAGAGCTGTTCAGTGTATGAAACTGTCAGATAATGACACTGCATGCATGGGGAGATACCAGCTGTTAAATGTCAGCGGTGATGTTGTTGGTGGGAGGGACTGAACAGTTACCAAACAGCAGCCAATAGGATGGGTCTGGGCGGGCCGCTACATTTCTCTGGCTCCGCCCTCTCTCTGAAGCAGCCCAATCATTGGCTGGTGTTGGCGCTTGGTCCCGCCCACCCCCGACATCACGGCTGAGTTGTGATGACTTACAACTGAGCCGCGATGTCGGGGGTGGGCGGGACCAAGTGCTATAAACGCCAGCCAATGTTTAAGCTGCTTTAGAGAGGGGGCGGGGCCACATAAATGTTGCGGCCCGCCCAGACCCCATCCCATTGGCTTGTGTTTGATGGCCGTTCAGTCCCGCCCACCCCCGACATCACTCTGACATTAAGACAGCTGGTCTCACTTCCTGCATGCAGTGTCATTATCTGACAGTTTCATACCCTGATTAGCTCTGGCAATTCTCACGATCTGCTGCCTGTGAAACTGTTTCACAGGCAGCGCGGGCCACACACTCTTTTGGATGCAGCATTTTGGGGCAAATCTCTGGAGACGGCACGGGGTGATTAGGGTGTGCCCAGGCACACCCGGCACACCCCGTGCGCACGCCTATGTACATCGTGTATTACTACGATCAATCTTAAGTCCCATACACACTGTCAGATTTTCTGGTGATTTTTTTTTCCTTCAGATTTACCAAAACCATATAATATGAGGTCAAACCTTAGGAGTTTCAATTTGTATTCAATCAGGCCGGCCCTTCCACTACATGGTTTTGGTAAATCTGAAGACAAAAATCAGCCGAAAATCTGATAGTGTGTGTATGGGACTTTATTCTAAAAACCTGTTATGCTGTAGAGAAGTTAGCCGTGGGGATCATATTCTGCATCAAGAGTAAGTGCATATGATGGGCACACTGGCAGCATTTGATGGGCACACTGGCAGCATATGATGGGCACACTGGCAGCATATGATGGGTACACTGGCAGAATTTGATAGGCACACTTGCAGCATATGATGGGCACACTGGCAGCATTTGATGGGCAGACTGGCAGCATTTAATGGGCACACTGGCAGCATATAATGGGCAGACTGGCAGAATTTGATAGGCACACTTGCTGCATATGATGGGCACACTGGCAGCGTTTAATGGGCACAGTGGCTGCGATTGATAGCACAGTGGCAGCATTTGATGGTACAGTGGCAGCGTTTGGGCACAGTGGCAGCGTTTGATGGGCACAGTGGCAGTGTTTGATGGGCACAGTGGCAGCGTTTGAGGGCACAGCGGCAGCGTTTGAGGGCACAGTGGCAGCTTTTGATGTGCACAGTAGCTGCCATTCATGGCACAGTGGCAGCATTTGAGGGAACAGTGGCAGCGTTTGATGGGCACCGTGGCTGCAATTGATGGCACAGTGGCAGCGTTTGATGGGCACAGTGGCAGCGTTTGATGGGCACAGTGGCTGCAATTGATGGGCACAGTGGCTGCATTTGATGGGCACAGTGGCAGCATTTGATGGGCAGAATGGCAGCTTTTGATGGCACTGTGGCAGAGTTTGATGGGCACAGTGACAGCGTTTGATGGGCACTGTGACTGCAATTGATGGCACAGTGGCAGCGTTTGATGGGCACAGTGCCAGCGTTTGATGGGCACAGTGCCAGCATTTGATGGGCACAGTGCCAGCATTTGATGGGCACAGTGGCAGCGTTTGAGGGCACAGTGGCAGCGTTTGATGGGCACAGTGGCAGCGTTTAATGGGCACAGTGGCTGCAATTGAAGATTTTTTTTTCAAAAATTTTTTGCGCTCCTCCCAAAAATTTTGAGCACCAGCCGCCACTGACTAGTACAAGAGATCAATGAAGTCTCACCAGTGCCCGTCAATGCAGCCTCACTGTGCCCATAAATGCAGCCTCACTGTGCCCATAATCGCTTCTTCACTGTGCCCATAATCGCTTCCTCACTGTGCCCAAAATCGCAGCCTCAATGTGCCCATAATCGCTGCCTCACTGTGCCCAAAATTGCAGCCTCACTGTGCCCAAAATTGCAGCCTCACTGTGCCCATAATTGCAGCCTCACTGTGCCCATAATCACAGCCTCACTGTGCCCATAATCACAGCCTCACTGTGCCCATCAATGCAGCCTCTCTCTGCCCAAAATCACAGCCTCTCTGTGCCCAAAATCGCAGCCTCACTGTGCCCAAAATCGCAGCCTCACTGTGCCC
Organism: Lithobates clamitans; assembly: GCA_037952925.1. Classification (NCBI taxonomy): domain Eukaryota; kingdom Metazoa; phylum Chordata; class Amphibia; order Anura; family Ranidae; genus Lithobates; species Lithobates clamitans. The sequence continues at coordinate 347,994 of JBBGZY010000770.1, read as the reverse complement.
AAAATTGCAGCCCCACTGTGCCCATAATCACAGTCTCACTGTGCCCATAATCACAGCTTCACTGTGCCCAAAATTGCAGCCTCACTGTGCCCAAAATCACAGCCTACTGTGCCCATCAATGCAGCCTCAATGTGCCCATAATCGCAGATTCACTGTGCCCAAAATCGCAGCCTCACTGTGCCCAAAATCGCAGCCTCTCTGTGCCCTTCAATGCAGCCTCACTGTGCCCATCAAAATTACATAGAACCCCCAAACATTATATATGTCTTTTTTAGCAAAGACCCTAGAGAATACAATGGCTGTCGTTGCAACTTTTTATCTTGCACAGTATTTGCGCAGCAATTTTTCAAACACATTTTTTTTGCTTAAAAAAAAAAAAAAACATTAAAGTTAGCCCAATTTTTTTGCATAATGTGATAGATGAAGTTGCACTGAGTAAATAGATGCCTAACATGTCACGCTTCAAAATTGCACGCGCTCGTGGAATGGCGCCAAACTTCGGTACGTAAAAATCCCCATAGGCGACCCTTTAATTTATTTTACTGGTTCCATGTTTTGAGTTACAGAGGAGGTCTAGGTCTAGAATTGTTGCTCTCGCTCTAATGTTCGCGGCGATACCTCACATGTGTGGTTTGAACACCGTTTTTATATATGGGCGGGACTTACGTATGCGTTCGCCTCTGCGTGCAAGCTCACGGGGACAGGGGCACTTTTTTTTTTATTGTTAATTTTATTTTTTTAGTTTGACACTTTAAAAAAAAATATATATTTTTTGATCACTTTTATTCCTATTACAAGGAATGTAAACATCCCTTGTAATAGGAATTTGGCACGATCGGTCCTCTTTACAATGAGATTTGGGGGTCAACAAGACCTCATATCTCACCTCTAGGCTGGGAAGCCGGAAAAAAAACCAAAAAAAAAAACGATCATGGCTTCCCAGCCGAGGCGGCGCCATTTTTTTTAATGCAGAGGTCGGGCGTGACGTCATACCATTGCGCCTGGCCTCCGAACGATCATAGAGACTCCGGCAACCATCTAGTGCGCTGGCAATCTCTATGATCACCATCCGGGGGCCAGTGGATCCGGTGTCCGATTCACCGATGGAGGCGGTGAGTCGGTAGAAGCATCGGAGGGCGGCAGGAGGGGGGATCATTCTTATGATGTAGGGAATCGCCGGCACTAAAAGATGATATCTGAATGATGTCTGTAGCTGCACCCGTCATTCAGACAGACCCCCGCAAAGTCAAGGACGCTCCTGGATGTGCCTTGGACGGGAAGTGGTTAATGGATATGCAGACAATTAAAAATGAAAGGATATTGATGTAAAAAAACCCCAAACAACTGAAATTCTAACTCTTTTTAATTAAGGGGGGTGCCCGAGGGGGTTCCCAGAAGGGGCGCCGACACAGATTTTTGCCAAGGGCGCTGGAGACCCTAGGTATGCCTCTGCGCACAGCTATAATGACCTCTCTGTGAAGGAAGAGCTTTGATGATATAATTGTTGTGAGGGGTGGATATTTATCCAACGTTGACCTCACTGCGGGAATATAAAACTTCTGTGAGCAATCCATTGTTCTGGTTGGTAGCACTTGGCACTTGAACTGTTTATTTTCTTCTGCTTCCTTACACAATCACATAAGTAGACAATGATTGCACGCCATGCTCATATGATATCGATGATCGATGGGGGGGGGGCTGAACCCCCCTGCCCCCCCCCCCCCCGGCCGCCACTGTTGGGAGCTGCATTGGCCAACAAGTTGGGGTTCATTTTTTTCCCCACAATTGCCATCTAACAGTAATAAAGTTCTAAGAGAAAGACCAGAAAGAAACAATGTAACAGTCTGTGAGCGGTTCCTGTTTTGGGCGAATGGAGGAAACTGACAGATGCGGTCATGCTGGAACCAGTTTTTTTTTTTCCGTCATAATATCGCGCAGCTCGCAATGAAACGCGGTGACTTCTTAAGAAAAATAATAAAATATAGCGTTACCATCTGGATAGAGAACGTTCGTAAACTGAAAAAAAAAAAAAAAGCAAGAGGAAGCCGCTTATCACCGACCTTCTTCTGAAAATATCCCTTTTTTCTGGCTGCGTCTGGTTTCAGTACTTTTATTTCTCACCTGAAATCAAAACGACATAAAAAGGTAAGTCCACAAAAATACCTTCGAGGTGATCCCTCGGGAAAAGGAAATCTTTTCAGTTCTGCTGCTAATGTCAAATATCTCAACCTACAGTACCAATCATTAGATGGGGCGGCTGCTTTAGTTTTCTTTTTTTTCTTTTTTTTTTTTTTTTTTAGGCTTTCCCCCCTCTGTTTTAACCTGGTGATCCAGCCAGTAACACACCTCTTGTATTAGAGCGCCCCCCCTCCCCCCACTCTGCATGAAGGAGCACAGGAGGCACAGCAGATAGCAGCATTGTCAGTCTGGGGAGGGGGGGGGGGGTAGATGGACTAGCAGATTTAGATACACTAACAGATTGAAGCCAAATTCCTGCTCACACTGTATGAGCAGTTAGAGCAAAAAAATGTTTCCTTTTTGGGGATAAAGGTTTTACACCAAAAAATGAAAGCTGGTCATTGTAAGCACCCCTGTCAGTGGTAAATGGTTTGTCCCATCAGTGTAACTGATAACAATACCAGTGTTTTATAAACATAATATAAACAATGTTACATTGTATATCTCTATCTTCCGTCTGATCAATGTTTATAAACAATGTTACCTTGTATCTCTCTATCTCCTGTCTGATCAATGTTTATAAACAATGTTACTTTGTATCTCTCTATCTACCATCTGATCAATGTTTATAAATATTGTTACTTTGTATCTCTTTATCTTCTGTCTGAGCAATGTTTACAAACGTTATTCTGTATCTCTCTAGCTTCTTTCTGAGCAATGTTTACAAACAATGTTACTTTGTATCTCTCCATCTTCCATCTGAGCAATTTTTACAAACAATGTTACTTTGTATCTCTATCTTCTTTCTGAGCAATGTTTACAAACAATGCTACTTTGTATCTCTCTATCTTCTGTCTGAGCAATGTTTACAAACAATGTTACTTTGTATTTCTCTATCTCCTGTCTGAGCAATGTTTTCAAATAATTTTACTTTGTATCTCTCTATCTTCTGTCTGAGCAATGTTTACAAACAATGTTACTTTGTATTTCTCTATCTCCTGTCTGAGCAATGTTTACAAACAATGTTACTTTGTATCTCTCTATCTTTGGTCTGAGCAATTTTTACAAATAATGTTACTTTGTATTTCTCTATCTCCTTACTCAGCAATGTTTACAAACAATGTTACTTTGTATCTCTATCTTCTTTCTGAGCAATGTTTACAAACAATGCTACTTTGTATCTCTCTATCTTCTGTCTGAGCAATGTTTACAAACAATGTTACTTTGTATTTCTCTATCTCCTGTCTGAGCAATGTTTACAAACAATGTTACTTTGTATTTCTCTATCTCCTGTCTGAGCAATGTTTACAAATAATGCTACTTTGTATCTCTCTATCTTCTGTCTGAGCAATGTTTAAAACAATGTTACTTTGTATCTCTCTATCTTCTGTCTGAGCAATGTTTACAAACAATGTCACTTTGTATTTCTCTATCTCCTGTCTGAGCAATGTTTACAAACAATGTTACTTTGTATCTCTCTATCTTCTGTCTGAGCAATTTTTACAAACAATGTTACTTTGTATTTCTCTATCTCCTGTCTCAGCAATGTTTACAAACAATGTTACTTTGCATTTCCCCTGTCTGGACAATGTTTATAAACAATATATAAGGATTGACCAAGTCAAAAAATTGTCGGACTTTGTGGGCACACAATGAGAGGGAGAATTAAAAAAAAATATATACATTTTATTACAACATCATTAAAATGACAAAGAAAATATAACATATAAACAACACCCTGTATGGACACAGTTACCCAATGATGCAGTTACAGAGGGCTGGATCTAAAGTACAGAGATTGATGTCGTAACGTATCAAAATAGGAGGAAATTTTTCTGATCCAGCAATGCCTCCAAAAACTTGCTCGTCGACGCGTTTCACTAAGATATTAGCTTCCTCAGGACAAAAACTGGGTAGGTGTTGGTATATTTAAAAACAAAAAGTGCATATGTAAATATTTAGTATAATATATAATCTATAAAAGTATAGCTATGACTGTTATGACATCTCCAAGAGAAGTAAAAAAAACAAAAAAACAAAAAACAAAACAGAAAAAAACCCCTATAGAGAAACATATATGCTTGCCTGGTGAACTTGTGGCTCAGGGTATGGGGGGAACCTCACAGAACTAACAGACGACCGAGAGAAAGGAAAATTCCGACTTTCATATGTGTGTGGGGGTACGCGCATATCCTACGGTCTATGATACGTATCACCAGATGAAGCAGAGACATAATGCATTATAGGCTAAGAAAAAAAAATCCCCCACATTTAAAAAACCGGTTTGTACTAGATCAATTCCCACCTGATATGTAGCGGTTACTGTATATGGAAATATATTAGAACAAAGGTCACACGCAGGGTAAGTGGTAACAAATTTCCGCTGTAAAATGTATTCAGTACAGTATCTAAAAGTAGACAAAGTCCATAATTAGACGTTAACCCTTTAACCACTTCAGCCCTGCGGAAGATTTGGCTGCTGAATGACCGGGGCCATCTTCTGCGTTTCGGCACTGCGTCGCTTTAACTGACAATCGCGGCGGTCATGCGACGTTGCACCCAAACAAAATTGATGTCCTTTATTCCCCACAAACAGAGCTTTCTTTTGGTGGTATTTGATCGCCTCTGCGGTTTTTATTTTTTGCGCTATAAACAAAAAAAGACCGACAAATTTGAAAAAAAAACAAAATACAATATTTTGTACTTTTTGCTATAATAAATATCCCCCCTTTTTTTTTTTTCTCAGTTTAGGCCGATACGTATTCTTCGACATATTTTTTGGTACTAAAAATCGCAATGAGCGTATTTTGATTGGTTTGCGCAAAAGTCGTCACTAGGGCTGTGGAAATTAAAGGTTAATTCCTCGATTAATCGTTAATTCTTTTGATCGGTACTCACCTCTCCGCCGGCTTCCGGGTCTTCAGGGAGTTCCGCCGGAGATCCGGTGACGTCGCTCCCCTGTAGCTGTGTAGTCCCGGCTCCTCCTCCACCTCCAATGTCTTCTGCTTTGCACTGCCCCAAAGGTTCGAACGGAGCTTGTGAGAGCGGAAGGCGGAGTGAACTGTACTCCGCGGCTCTGCCCCGCCCCTCAGTGCTGTGGGGGAGATCGGTTTGGGCAGTCTCTTTGCTGGGCAGTCTCTTTGCTGGGCAGTCTCTTTACTGGGCAGTCTCTTTGCTGGGCAGTCTCTTTACTGGGCAGTCTCTTTGCTGGGCAGTCTCTTTACTGGTGGTATTTTTGCTGGGCAGTCTCTTTGCTGGGCCGTCTCTTTACTGGGCAGTCTCTTTATTGGGCAGTCTCTTTGCTGGGCAGTCTCTTTACTGGTGGTATTTTTGCTGGGCAGTCTCTTTACTGGGCAGTCTCTTTGCTGGGCAGTCTCTTTACTGGGCAGTCTCTTTACTGGTGGTATTTTTACTGGGCGGTCTCTTTGCTGGGCAGTCTCTTTGCTGGGCAGTCTCTTTGCTGGGCAGTCTCTTTATTGGGCAGTCTCTTTGCTGGGCAGTCTCTTTACTGGGCAGTCTCTTTACTGGTGGTATTTTTACTGGGCAGTCTCTTTGCTGGGCAGTCTTTTTGCTGGGCAGTCTCTTTACTGGGCAGTCTCTTTACTGGTGGTATTTTTGCTGGGCAGTCTCTTTACTGGGCAGTCTCTTTGCTGCGCAGTCTCTTTACTGGTGGTATTTTTGCTGGGCAGTCTCTTGGCTGGGCCGTCTCTTTACTGGGCAGTCTCTTTGCTGGGCAGTCTCTTTACTGGGCAGTCTCTTTACTGGTGGTATTTTTGCTGGGCAGTCTCTTTACTGGGCAGTCTCTTTGCTGGGCAGTCTCTTTACTGGTGGTATTTTTGCTGGGCAAATGCTAAAAAATACACCCAAGGGAGTGGAAAACATGGACTTTGTAGGCACCAGTCATAAAATTAAATATGGTGCCTACAAAGTCCATGTTTTCCACTCCCTTGGCTGTATTTTTTAGCATTTGTAGTTAAGGACGTTGGCACTGCCCTACATACGAAATCTCCACAGTCCATCCTGTGATGAGGTTTGGCAATCCTTCTTTTTCTTCTATTTTTGCTGGGCAGTCTCTTTGCTGGGCAGTCTCTTTACTGGGCAGTCTCTTTGCTGGGCAGTCTCTTTATTGGGCAGTCTCTTTGCTGGGCAGTCTCTTTATTGGGCAGTCTCTTTGCTGGGCAGTCTCTTTGCTGGGCAGTCTCTTTACTGGTGGTATTTTTGCTGGGCAGTCTCTTTATGGGGCAGTCTCTTTGCTGGGCAGTCTCTTTGCTGGTGGTATTTTTGCTGGGCAGTCTCTTTACTGGTGGTATTTTTGCTGGGCAGTCTCTTTGCTGGTCAGTCTCTTTATTGGGCAGTCTCTTTGCTGGGCAGTCTCTTTACTGGTGGTATTTTTGCTGGGAAGTCTCTTTACTGGGCAGTCTCTTTGCTGGGCAGTCTCTTTACTGGGCAGTCTCTTTACTGGGCAGTCTCTTTATTGGGCAGTCTCTTTGCTGGGCAGTCTCTTTACTGGTGGTATTTTTACTGGGCAGTCTCTTTGCTGGGCAGTCTCTTTACTGGGCAGTCTCTTTATTGGGCAGTCTCTTTATTAGGCAGTCTCTTTGCTGGGCAGTCTCTTTGCTGGTCAGTCTCTTTACTGGGCAGTCTCTTTATTGGGCAGTCTCTTTGCTGGGCAGTCTCTTTATTGGGCAGTCTCTTTGCTGGGCAGTCTCTTTGCTGGGCAGTCTCTTTACTGGGCAGTCTCTTTGCTGGGCAGTCTCTTTACTGGGCAGTCTCTTTATTGGGCAGTCTCTTTGCTGGGCAGTCTCTTTATTGGGCAGTCTCTTTGCTGGGCAGTCTCTTTGCTGGGCAGTCTCTTTACTGGTGGTATTTTTGCTGGGCAGTCTCTTTACTGGGCAGTCTCTTTGCTGGGCAGTCTCTTTGCTGGGCAGTCTCTTTACTAGGCAGTCTCTTTGCTGGGCAGTCTCTTTGCTGGTGGTCTTTTTGTATTTGTGTGAACTGTGAAGTTCATGTATTGTGGAAACTAACTAATGTCGGGTGATAGTATATAGTGTATACCACATTTACCACTGACTAATGCAGAGCTGCAATGCAAGGAGATCAGCTAAAAGTAGTTGGATCTGTATGTGCGTTATAATTAATCGAAATTAGTCAATTAATCGATTTAAAAAAAAATTGATTAATCGAACACGAAAATTTTAATCAGTAACAGCCCTAGTTATCACGTCTATAAAATAGGGGATAGATTTATAGCATTTTTATTATTATTATTATTTTTTTTTTTTACTAGTAATGGCGGCGATCTGCGATTTTTTCATGACTGCGACATTATGGCGGACACATCGGACAATTTTGACACATTTTTGGGACCACTGGCATTTATGCAGCGATCAGTGCTATAAAAATGCACCGATTGCTGTAAATATGTCACTGGCAGTGAAAGGGGTTAACACTAGAGGGGCGATCAAGGGGATAATTATGTTCCCTAGTGTGTGTTTTAACTGTGGGGGAGGGGACTGACTAGGGGAGATGACAGATCGCTGTTCATACTCTGTATGAACACACGATCAGTCTCTTCTCCCCTCAGAGAACCGGGATCTGTGTGTGTTTACACACACACAGATCCCGGATCTCGCCGTGTCACGAGAAATCAGCTCCGGGGGCGAGCTGCGCCCGCGCGCGAGCCCCTAGTGGCCAAAAAAGAAGGCGATGTAAGATAACGGCGATTCGCGGAGCCGATCCATGTTGCCGCAGTACTACTGCGGCGGCTGGTCGGCAAGCGGTTAAGCAGGCGCTCGCCCCCCTAGCGGCCAAAAAAAAGGAGGCGATGTAAGATAACGGCGATTCGCGAAGCCGAGCCATGTTGCCGCAGTACGTAACATAACGGCGATTCACAGAGCCGAGACATGTTGCCGCAGTACAACTGCGGCGGCTGGTCGGCAAGCGGTTAAGCGGGTGCACGCGCACCCCTAGTGGCCAAAAAAGGAAGCGACGTAAGATAACGGCGATTCGCGGAGCTGAGCCATGTTGCCGCAGTACAACTGCGGCGGCTGGTCGGCAAGGGGTTAAGCGGGCGCGTGCCCCTAGTGGCCAAAAAAAGGAAGCGACAAAAGATAACGGCGATTCGCAGAGCCGAGCCATGTTGCCACAGTATAACTGCGGGGCTGGTCGGCAAGCAGTGAAGCGGGAGCACGCACCCCTAGCGGCCAAAAAAGAACGTGACATAAGATAACGGCGATTCGCGGAGCCGAGCCATGTTGCCGCAGTACAACTGCGGCGGCTGGTTGGCAAGTGGTTAAGTGCGCGCGTGCCCCTAGTGGCCAAAAAAGGAAGCGACGTAAGATAACAGCAATTTGCGGAGCCGAGCCATGTTGCCGCAGTACAACTGCGGCGGCTGGTCGACAAGCGGTTAAGCGCGCGCGTGCCCCTAGTGGCCAAAAAAGGAAGCGACGTAAGATAACGGCGATTCGCGGAGCTGAGCCATGTTGCCGCAGTACGACTGCGGCGGCTAGTCGGCAAGCGGTTAAGCGGGCGCACGCGCCCCTAGCGGCCAAAAAAGGAAGTGACGTAAGATAACGGTGATTCGCGGAGCTGAGCCATGTTGCCGCAGTACGTAAGATAACGGCGATTCGCAGAGCCAAGCCATGCTGCCGCAGTACAACTGCGGCGGCTGGTCGGTAAGTGGTTAAACGGGCGTGCGCGCCCCTAGCAGACAAAGAAGGAGGTGACGTAAGATAATGGCGATTCGCTGAGCTGAGTCATGTTGGCGCAGTACTACTGCAGCGACTGGTCGACAAGCGAATAAGCGGGCGTGCGCGCCCCTAGCGGCCAAAAAAGGAGGCGACGTAAGATAACGGCGATTCGCGGAGCCGAGCCATGTTGCCGCAGTACAACTGCAGCGGCTGGTCGACAAGCGGTGAAGCGGGCATGCGCGCCCCTAGCGGCCAAAAAAAGTTGCAACGTAAGAAAACGGCGATTCGCTGAGCCGAGCCATGTTGCTGCAGTGCAACTGCGGCGGCTGGTCGGCAAGCGGATAAGCGGGTGCGCGCGCCCTTAGCGGCCAAAAAAAGGAGGCGACGTAAGATAACGGCGATTCGCGGAGCCGAGCCATGTTGCCACAGTACGTAAGATAGCGGCGATTCGTGGAGCCGAGCCATGTTGCGGCGGCTGGTCGGCAAGCGGTTAAGCGGAATATATATATACTGGTATAGAATACACAAAATATACACATAGTATATATGGATGGTACTTACCAACAGTACCTAGAATTGGCCCATGGGTACAGGACCCCTGTTTAAATGGATGAGTGCTCAATCCCTTTGGGTATAGAAACCGATAGTATGTCTAAGGGGGGGCGGATAGCAACCGATTAGTATATATATATATATAAAAAACGCCCAAATGCAGGCATAACTAACAAGAAAAAAAGAAAAACAAGTAAAAAGACGTAAGAACCCCCCTGAATATGTAAATACTGCCCTTATCCCATAGGGGGAGACCTTTTATTAGGGCTTGAATCAGTGTTGCCGGATAAGCAGGGGAAAAAATTTACCCCTGTAATAGAAACAATTGTATAAAAGGAATAAATATCCGGTTTCCAAGGAGAGATGTCGCCTGGTGATCAGCTAAAGCGGCTAAACAAACATTACGGCTTACCCTTCGGCGCTGCACCCCTCTGTAAATAGGGGGTTTGCGGTGTTATGAATTTTTAGCAAAAGAAGTTAGCCAAACCCACATCCCTAAACTGTATACTAAGTCACAAGAATTGAGTTTCCTCTAATTGGGACTTTGAACGGGAGGGTACTTCAGTGAGTCAAACATTATTATCAAAAATATATGGCTTATGGTTTATTGATAGAGATAAAAGATGTCACAATAGAGCGGAACACAGAAAATGCAGGATGCAAGGAAGGGCAGATACAAAAAGGTAAGAATCACAATGCCTAAGCCAATGCCTAAACCTGAACCAAAACCCAATTGCAAACAATGTAACAATGGAGATAACTCAACGCGTTTCGAATCGGAATAGTTCTCTTCTTCAGGGGTAAAAGACAACATCAAGACGATAATACGTCTATAAATGAGAAAAGACATGTATGTAAACATACATAGTCCAAACATTGAAATAACAGCAAAAATGGAATGATTCGCTATGGTTGGACACAAGGCTCCACCCCTATGTACGGCCTTCCTCGCTGTGTGTGGCACCCAGAATCCACGTGCATTGCATCCTATATGGAGGCATGGAAGTGACAGAGGGGAGGCAAAGGGGGGCGTGGCGGCGCGAAAATGGCGCCAAAATAGCCGACTCGTGTGACGTATAATAGCGTCACACGATCACATGATCAGAGTCATGTGATCGTATACATCCTCATATGATAGGGTGTGGAGGTAAAGAAGGAGGAAACAAAACGGGACGAATATGGTACCAAAGGGTAAACCAGTCACATGACATATAACAATGCCATGTGAGCGTAGTCATGTGAGCGCAAACCGCTTCCTAAATGATTGAGCATATAACAATATGTGACCATGTATAGCATGAAAATAATACCGGAGGCGGGAGTGTGGCGGCGCGAGTACGGCGCCGATGGGTATCTTGATCACGTGGCGTGTAGCAATGCCATGTGATCATGGTCATGTGAGCGGGATCATGTGACCACAAATAAATGAGCAGATTATCAACGGGGAGTGACAAGGCCTGCAGGACGACGCACCAATACATAACCACGCATGACACGCCCCCCCATCCCCCATTGAAACACCGCCGCCAAACAGATGGACAAGACAAAAACCACGCGGCGCGAATCCCCAAATCTGGAACCCATCAGCATGAGAATATGACGCAGCCTCTACAAGCACCCCTATCTGGTACCCTACACAGTAGCCAAGGGAAAAAGGGCAAAATTTATTTTGCAAAAGGAAACCACCCGCCAACAAGCAACAATCAAGCTAAATGACAATTTAGACAGACAAACAAAACAAATAAAACAGACAAAAAAATAATAAATATAAAGGGTTTACAAAAAAAAGGGGCAGAACTGTTTTTTTTTGCTAGAAAATTACTTAGAACCCCCAAACATTATACATTTTTTTTTCTAACACCCTAGTGAATAAAATGGCGGTCGTTGCAATACTTTCTTTCACACCGTATTTGCGCAGCGTTCGTACAAGCGCACTTTTTTTGGAAAAAATACACTTTTTTGAATTAAAAAATAAGACAGTAAAGTTAGCCCATTTTTTTATACTGTGAAAGATAATGTTACGCCGAGTAAATTGATACCCAACACGTCACGCTTCAAAATTGCGCCCCGCTTGTGGAATGGCGACAAACTTTTACCCCTAAAAATCTCCATGGGCAAGGTTTTAAAAATGCTACAGGTTGCATGTTTTGAGTTACAGAGGAGGTCTGGGGCTAGAATCATTGCTCTCGCTCTACTGATCGCGGCGATACCTCACATATGTGGCCTGAGCGTATATATCATATGTGGGCGGGACTTATGTATGCGTTCGCTTCTGCGTGCGAGCTCACGGGGACAGGGGCACTTTTTTTTTTTAATTGTGTGGTTTGAACACCGTTTTCAGATGCGGGCGCTACTCACGTATGCGTTCGCTTCTGCACGTGAGCTCGGCGGGACGGGGTTTATAAATTTTTAATTATTTTTTTTCTTATTTATTTTACCTTTTATTTTTTATTTTTACAGTTTTTTTTTTTTTTTTAAATTGTGTGACTTTTAAAAAAAGAAATGTAAATATCCCTAGTAATAGAAAAAAAGCATTTAAACCTCTTATATATGAGATCTGGGGGGTCAAAAAGACCTCACATCTCATATTTACACTAAAATGCAATAAAGAAAAAAAAAAATATTGTCATTAACCAAAAAAAAAAAAAATGGCCCTTTAAGGGCTATGGGCGGAAGTGATGTTTTGACGTCGCTTCCGCCCTGCAATGTCATGGAGACGGGTGGGGGGCCATCTTCCCCTCACTCGTCTCCATACCCAGCAAGGGGTAACTTCCGATCGCCTCCGCCGCTGCCCACGGCTCTGGTAAGCAGCGGAGGCGATCTCGCGGCGAATCCGGCGCAGAGCCCGATCTTATCGGAAAGCGGACCGCCGGCCGAAGAAGAAGATACTGGGGTTATGGCAGCTAGCTGCTGCCATAACGACGATATTCCTCTTCAAACTTAGAACGTATATCGGCGTGCGGCGGTCCGTAAGTGGTTAATACGACGCCAAAAGGCTTGTTTGGTTTTGCCCACGTAGAAGCCACCACATTCACAAAACATAAATGTGCACCACGCCCTCCGTCTGACAGCTGACACGGCGCACAGCAGAGTGTAATCTGCCGTTTGGCAGATACATCGCATGGTTTTCATATATCCTTGGGCACCTCTCCAGGTGGTATCCTCACTGGCTGTTTCAGAGAAATGGCTTTGTGTCAATCTATCCCCGAGTGATCTCGCCCTCCTGAAAGTGACGTTAGGTTTAGAGCCTGTATATTTACAGAGAATAGGATCCTTGGTAAGAAGGTATCAATGATGCCAAAGTATTTCCCGTACAGAAGAGTGTTGGCGATGATGACCATCCTGGTAGCGTCTTCCTCACTTTGCCGGGGTCTCCTAACTAGAGCTTCCTGCCTATTCTGCCTAAATGCTCTTTTATACCCTTTTTTTTTGAGCGCGGTCTTCGAGCATTCCCTATCGGACAATCGAATTCGTCATGCGTCCGCTTCCTGTTTAAATAGGATATCATTAGATGCAGATTCTGCGTAACCTAAGATATTGTCCGTAAGGGATACCGTTAATAAGAGGGGTCGGATGGAAGCTACTAGAATGTAAGAGGGTGTTCCCTGCTGTCTCCTTTCGATATAAAGTAGTGTTAGTTTTCCCATCACCTTCAATCACAACTGTAATATCCAGGAAGGGAATGGATTTCTTACTTTGATGCATGGCAAATTATAAAATTTAATGCATTCTGATCTAAGTCATGCATGAATTCAACTAGATCAGTGGTAGAGCCAGTCCATAACATCAAAACGTCATCTATATATCTATTCCACATCAAGATGGAATCCCAATATTTGGTACACCCGTCGTCAGAGAAGAGCATACGTCCTGTCTGATCAATGTTTATAAACAATGTTACTTTGTATCTCTCTCTATCTCCTGTCTGATCAATGTTTATAAACAATGTTACTTTATATCTCTCTATCTCCTGTCTGATCAATGTTTATAAACAATGTTACTTTGTATCTCTCCATCTCCTGTCTGATCAATGTTTATAAACAATGTTACTTTGTATCTCTCTATCTCCTGTCTGATCAATGTTTATACACAATGTTACTTTGTATCTCTCCATCTCCTGTCTGATCAATGTTTATACACAATGTTACTTTGTATCTCTCTATCTCCCATCTTTTGTAAATCAGATTCTTTTTTATTGATTTTTAAAACATAAGAAGAGAAAAAACTCTTCCTTACAACAAAAACAAAAACAAAAACATACATCAAATTGCATTACAAAGGACATATTATTATCCAAACATACAATCAATCAGCTTATGTTTCCTGCAATATTATGGTATATATAGGGTTACAATCAATCTATGAAGACAAATCTTTACGTATCTATACCAATTTCAGCTTTATCTCGTATTTTCTATGATTAGTAAGTGTGTCCTTTTAGTACTTTGTACCCCTACCCCGCTCCCGGTCCTTCAACGGACAATCGGTCGGTGTAGAGGTACCTCTCCCCCCTAAACAATGGGGGGGGGGGGATAGTATCTAACTAATCTAACTAACTAATATATAATTAAAACCATATAACTCGTCACCGTAGAGTAAGACAACTTCTCATCAAAATTATTATGTCAGTTTGATCTATATTCTGAGTCCCTATAACATCATATCATTCTGTATCCATTCAATGTAGACAGCCTCCCTCCTCAAACAAGGGGGGTAGGCGTCTGCGTTCTGCCACCTAGTATTTTATTTTGGACCAATTGGAAGGGGGCTAAACCAGGTACCTCCAACCAAGGGTCCCATATACGTTTCAAATTTTGCTGGGCTACCCCTGTGTTGGTATGTCAGCTTTTCCCTCAATAGAGTTTCATTTATGGTATTCACCCATTCTGCATGCGTCGGTGGTGTCACCGAAAGCCATTTCTTAGCTATAAGTTTTCTAGCAATAAACAATATTCTGGTGATGGCTATATACGTATGTGGTGTATATAGCTCTTCGTCCAACCATCCCAACAGACACAGCTTGGGGTCAACCACAAATGTAAGATTCCATATTTTATTTATAGAGCTGATTATTTCAGACCAGTATCTTTGCAATTTTGGGCACTTCCAGAGCATGTGTATAAGGGTGCCATTATCTACCTTACAACGGGGGCAAAAAGGTTCATCTCTTCTGTTCCATTTATATAATTTATAGGGGGTACGGTAGGTTCGGTGTATAATGAATAGTTTTGTGAGTTTTTGGGAAGAGGAAAGAGACACCTTGGGCACAGTCTCCATTATAGCAGACCATTCCTCATCTGTAATGTGACCTATATCCTCCCCCCAACTTGTCCTGCATTTTAGTGACATAGTCTTGGATATCTGCATTATTAGTGATTCATATATAGATAATATCTGCCCTTTCCTAGACATTGAATTTACCAGCTGTATGAGCACCGTTGGTCTAGTTAATTCCCACTTAGAAAGTGTAGTTTGTGCTGAGATGGCGTGTCTAAGTTGTAAATCTTGAAAGAACACAACATTTGGTATGCCATATTCTTCTCTTAGGGATTGAAAGTCCCGTAAAAGTCCTCCTTGGTATAACTGCTTAATATACACCACCCCGCTCCTAGACCACACAGAGAAGCCCTTTAATTTACACAGTTCGGGAAAATTGCTATTGTTCCATATACGAGACCATTCAGAGTACCCTTCATAGTGAAAATGTTGCTTGGCCTTGTTCCATATCTTATCTATAAGCACCAAAGTTTTGTATTCAGCTACTCTACGGAACTCTCCTGCTTCCAAGCACTCCACAAGGCCCCCACTCGAAAGTAATGTACATATAATATTGCTCGCAGGGTCAGATAACTCAGAGTCCTGCCAACCCGTCAGGTGTTGCACTTGGGCCGCTATAAAATAATAATATGGGTTCGGGACTGCCAGCCCGCCCGAGTCCTTTGCCTCCTGTAGTGTTTCCAATTTAATACGCGGCACCTGTTTCCTCCAGATCAAAGAGCGAAATATGGTGTTACATTTTTTGAAGACATGTATAGGGATCCATATAGGGGCATTGTGGAGCGCATACAAAAGTTGTGGACCCCAGACCGTTTTTATCAGGTTACATCGGCCAACTACCGAAAGGGGAAGTTTTATCCAACTGGCTGCTTTTTCCTGGAATTTTTTGATCAAGGGATTTATATTAAGTTTAACATATAGTTCTAAATTGGGGTGGATGACTATGCCTAAATATCGGAAAGTGTCTACCACCTTTATCTGGTCTGCTGCTGAGGGAAGTGGCGACGCAAGGGGGTCCAGTGGTAACAGTGTGGACTTGTCCCAGTTTATCTTGAACCCTGAATAGGATCCAAATTTACCAACTAACTCCATAAGATTTGTTAAGGAGGCAGACGTGTCGCCCAAAAAGATGAGCGCATCGTCAGCATACAAGGCTATTTTATCTTCCAAATTTCCTCTTTTAAAACCCGCATATAGCCAGGTTCTCTCTGATAGCAGCAGCCAGAGGCTCTATGGCCAAAGCAAAGAGCAATGGGGATAATGGGCAGCCTTGTCTTGTTCCCCTGTGTAAATCAAAAAAGGAGGACAGTGTGTTGTTAATTCTAATACATGCTTTTGGTTTTCTGTATAGTAGTTTGATCCAGGATATGAATGTCTCCCCCAAGTTGAACTTCTCTAGCACCTTCCAAAGATAATTCCATTCTACGCTATCGAATGCCTTAGCGGCGTCTAGGGACGGGATAGCTCTTTGACCTGTATTATCTGTTGGGATTTGCATATTTAAATATAATCTGCGAAGATTGTGTGCTGTGGATCTGTTCGGTATAAATCCCGATTGATCCGGGTGCACTATTTTTGTCACCACCTTAGACAACCGCATAGCGAGGACTTTAGTGATCGATTTCAAATCATTATTCAAAAGTGATATGGGCCTGCACGACTCAGGTTGGATCGGATCCTTCCCGGGTTTCAACAGGACCACTACCACTGCCTCGTACATGGAGTCTGGTAATGAATCATTGGCATGTGCTTCCTTAATTGTGTGTAGCAATTCCGGTAAGAGTATGCCACCAAATTTTTTTATACATCTCTACTGGGAGGCCATCATTTCCCGGGGCCTTAGAATTGGGGAATGTTGCTAATGCAAGTTGCAATTCTTCTAGAGATATAGGTGCATTAAGTCGTTTTTTGTCTTCCCCCTGTATTGTCGCAAGTGAGATTCCATCTAAAAACTCAGTTAAGTCGTCTTCAGGGTAACTCACCTTCGAGGAATACACATCCTGGAAAACAGTACAGAATCCCTGTATAATTGAAGGGGTGTCCATAGCTACTTGTGTTGGTGATACCGCCAAGCGGTGAATAATTGGTGATGGCTGCTGCGATTTGGCTATTACCGATAACATATGTCCTGTTTTTTTCTCCCTCTTCAAAGTATGTTTGTGCGGTAAAGAAACGTTTGTTTTCTGCTTGTTGGGTATGTATGGTGCGATACATTTTTTGTGCGTCTTTCCATTTTCCTTCACTATCAGGTGTGGGTGTCTGTAGGAATTCCTCTTCGGCTTTGTCTACTGCTATGCTGGCGTCAGCTGCCCATTGTCTGCTATTTGTTTTAATTGCGGCTATTTCCTCAATACACATTCCCCTGATAAAAGCCTTTCAGAGTGTCCCAAACTATACCTGGTGGGGCAGAATGTTTATTGTCTAGTACAGTGGTTCTCAACCTGGGGGTCGGGACCCCCTCGGGGGTCAAATGATGATTTGCCAGGGGTCACCAAATCCTTGGCTGTTTCTGAAGCCCGCACCGCTCTCCCAGCCTTTTTGTGGCCGCCCAGCAGGGCTGTCCCTGGAGCTCGCAGCCACCTGCCATCTGGAGGAGACCCCATCTCCTGATTTCCCCATAGGTGTCACTGCTACGAGACACCACAATGTCGGAGACACAGTGAGTAACACTACCTGTGATTATAGTTGCCATTAAAAGTCCCCACTGCAGTTCTCAGATCAGCAGATGACCTTGATGAAGAGCACTTAAGTTGGCTGATCAGAACTCCCCGCCAACATTGCCACTCATCCCATTCCCCCCACCAAGGAGTAAGAGAAGGAATAAAAATAGAGAATACATGGAAGGGAGAGGAAAGGAGGGGGAGGAACAAAGAAGAAGGGAGAGAAAGAATAAGAGAAAGAACAAGAAACATGGGTAGAAAGAGGGATGGGGGGAAAAAAACAAGAAATTAGGATAGAGAGAGATAAAAGGGAAAGAAAGGAGAACAAAGAGAAAGAGCGGTACATCCTAAAATGTACCATAAGGGGTTTTAATACTGTGCGAGTGGAAGGGACTCAGGGAGCACTAAATGTCCATGGGTTAGGGGCGCAAATTACTTGTCTTGCCTTGGGTGCTGACAACCCATGCTATGAAAATAATTTTACAGTTGGGGGTCTCAACAACTTGGGAAATTTTATTAAGGGGTCACGGCACTAGAGGGGTTGAGAACCGCTGGTCTAGTAAGAAGTGTTGAATTTGTATTTGCATATGTTTAGTATCTCTAAACAGAGGAATCCAAAAAGGATTCATCTTCCAGTGTATTGGTAACTTTACAGTAGGAAAGCTTAAACTGAGCTGTACTGGGGAATGGTCGGATAGGCCTCTAGCAAGAGAAGTAACCTCTGGATCATAACAGTGCGTTAATATATTACCCAAAACTAAATCAATGCGCGATCAAGTAGAGTGCGTTAGGGAATGACATGAAAATTGTGCCTTAAAAGGAAACTTACACCGCCATAAATCAAAAAGCCCAATCTCCATCAAAAATTTTGCAAGAGCTGTATATGTCCTGGGGCCCTGAGGGCAGTACTTCCTGTGCACATCTAAAGACATGTCCAGAGTACTGTTAAAATCTCCCATGACATATACCGGTACCCGAGGATATTTTGCCAGAAATCTAGAAAGACATTGCATTATTGTTAAATTAAATGGTGGAGGTATATATACATTTATGATCACACAGGTGTGTGATTCCCAAGTTCCCATAAGAAAAATAAACCTGCCTTCTACATCAATTTGTGCATCAAGTTTTGTGAATGAGGTAGTCCTGGAAAACAGTATACTCACACCCCTTGAATACCGGGTATGTGTGGAATGGTATTGAGTAGGATATTTCGATAAGTGTAACAGGTTGGTGGTGTCCCTAGTGAGATGCGTCTCTTGCAGACATATTACAGTGGGGTTCCGATGTCAGATAGAGGTGAAAATGGCAGTTCTCTTTTTAGTGTCATGTAAGCCTCTCACATTCCATGAGAGAATTGACTCTGTTCGCTTAGTCATTTGGTGTAGTTGCTATTTGTGGTCCAACCCCCGGTATTGGAGGTCTGTGGTAGATGAACTCAGATGATCAAGTATAAGAAGTGTAGAAAGTGTATTGCGTGACTTGTATCATGTGTCTCACTCTGCAGATTTGCAACCAGCGACAAAGCAAACTTGCCTTGCGACCAAAATATATAGTGCCCATGCAACCAGGGCTTAAAAACGGAAAAAAGAAAAACAAACTGAAATAAAGTAACTTCCATTGGAAAGCCTTCCATTGGTGCCCCACAGGGCGTTTGGTGGGGTAATAAAGAGGGCTGGGACCTTGTGCCCATAAAGTTCTATCTCCCATCTAATCAATGTTTGTATCTCTCTATCTTCTGTCTGATCAATGTTTATAAACAATGTTACTTTGTATTTCTCTGTCTCCCGTCTGATCAATGTTTATAAATAATGTTAATTGTATCTCTAGATCTCCTGTCTGATCAATGTTTATAAACAATGTTACTTTGTATCTCTCTATCTCCTGTCTGAACAGAAGGTCTGGCAACAGGATCTTTTTAAAGTGGTATTAAACCCAAAACCTAAAATGTCATATATGCAGCCTACCAATAATTAGACATGGCGGCTGCAATTGTTTTCTTTTTTTTAGGCCTTTCCCCCCCTCTGTTTTCACTAATGCTGCGTACACACGAGCGGACTTTACGGCAGACTTTGCCCGGCGGACGGGATTTCGTCGGACAATTCGATCGTGTGTGGGCTCTAGCGGACTTTGTTTTCTCAAAAGTTGGATGGACTTAGATTTGAAACATGTTTCAAATCTATCCGACGGACTCGAGTCTGGTCGAAAAGTCCGCTCGTCTGTATGCTAGTTCGACGGACAAAAAGCCACGCTAGGGCAGCTATTGGCTACTGGCTATGAACTTCCTTGTTTTAGTCCGGTCGTACGTCATCACGTACGAATTCGACGTGTGTAGGCAAGTCCGTTCATTCAGAAAGTCCGTCGTAAAGTCCGCCGGGCAAAGTCTGCCGTAAAGTCCGCTCGTGTGTATGCGGCATTAGTGTTCTGGCTAGTAACACATCTTATGTATTAATGAAACACAACTCTGGATGAAGGAGCACAGGAGGCACAGCAGACAGCAGCATTGTTAGTCAGGGGGAGGGAAGTGTAGCCACAAGAAGAGCTAAGCCTTCTCATCCAACATCAGCGCCTGACCTCACAAATGCTCTTCTGGAAGAATGATCAAACATTCCCATAGACACCCTCCTAAACCTTGTGGACGGCCTTCCCAGAAGAGTTGAAGCTGTTATAGCTGCAAAGGGCGGAGCCAACCCAATATTGAACCCTACGGACTAAGACTGGGATGTCATTAAAGTTCATGTGTGTGTAAAGGCAGGCGTCCCAATACTTTTGGTCATATAGAGTATATTTGACCCATGAACACGTGTGGCTGCGGGGCGGGGCATGCCTCCCCTGCTTACAATTCGCTGTCTGCAGTGACAGCTTCTTGCGGTGATAGTTCAGGACAGTTCGGAATCATGTTTGAACACACCGGTTCTTATGCTGGTTTTAGAAGAAGCACTAGTTAAGTGTGAAACGCGTCGCCTCTCCTATGTCCGCGTCTTGGTGGCCGTCATTATGACATTTATGTATCAATAAATCTATGTTGGATCGATGGTGGTGTGCAGCGGTATCTTCCTCCTCTCTTACCTTGGTGGCAAGCCGTGGCTTGCACCCAGCCCATTCTGACCCATTGGATTGTTATCACCTGGGGCAGCGTTACCTTTCTCTGGACACACTTATGGTTATCCCTGACCACCATTGATGTAAAGGATAGGTGGGTTCAGTTCTGCTTTAACAAAGAAAAGGCCCCTGCCCCCAACTATACCTGGCATTCACAGCAAGGAGCACCTGGATGGGAAAACGCATGAAAGACAAAACCAGAGAAAATTCCATAGCTCAACTTACTAACCAGTCTGCTGACCAACCAAATGAACCTGTCCAACAGTCTACATTAACCGCATGCCGATCAACTGCCGCAGAACATGGCTCGGCTGCGCGAATCGCCGTCATGTT
This sequence comes from Lithobates clamitans, assembly GCA_037952925.1. NCBI lineage: Eukaryota > Metazoa > Chordata > Amphibia > Anura > Ranidae > Lithobates > Lithobates clamitans. The sequence continues at coordinate 327,203 of JBBGZY010000770.1, read as the reverse complement.
ACGTCGGTAATGTAGACGGCCACTAGGGGGCGCGTGCACCATGTCACACCCTTTGACCCCAATCCTCGGCGTCACACCTGGTGACCCCAATCCTCCATGTCACAACTGGTGACCCCTGATCCCCTGTCCTAGTGACTATGATTCCATGTTACACCAGGCGATCCTGGTTTCCTGTCCCGGTGACCCCAATCCCATGTTACACCCACTGCCCCTGATCCCCCGTCCTGGTGACCTCGATCCCATGTTACACCCAGTGACCCCTGATTTCCTATCCTGGTGACCCCAATCCCAACATACACCCACTGGGCCCGATCCCCTGTCCTAGTGACCACAATCCCATCCCATGTTACACTTACTGCCCCTGATCCCCTGTCCTGGTGACCCCAGTTCCATTTTACACCCGGTGATCCCTGATTTCTTGTCCTGGTGACCCCAATCCCAACATACACCCACTGCCCAGGTCCCATGTTACACCCACTGCCCCCGATCCCCTGTCCTGGTGACCTCGATCCCATGTTACACCCAGTGACCCCTGATTTCCTGTCCTGGTGACCCCAATCCCAACATACACCCACTGCCCCCGATCCCCTGTCCTAGTGACCCCAATCCCATCCCATGTTACACTTACTGCCCCCGATCCCCTGTCCTAGTGACCCCAATCCCATCCCATGTTACACCCACTGCCCCCGATCCCCTATCCTGGTGACCTCGATCCCATGTTACACCCAGTAATCCCTGATTTCCTGTCCTGGTGACCCCAATCCCAACATACACCCACTGCCCCCGATCCCCTGTCCTAGTGACCCCAATCCCATCCCATGTTACACCCACTGCCCCCGATCCCCTATCCTGGTGACCTCGATCCCATGTTACACCCAGTAATCCCTGATTTCCTGTCCTGGTGACCCCAATCCCAACATACACCCACTGCCCCCGATCCCCTGTCCTAGTGACCCCAATCTATTCCCATCCCATGTTACACTTACTGCCCCCGATCCCTTGTCCTGGTGACCCCAGTTCCATTTTACACCCGGTGATCCCTGATTTCTTGTCCCGGTGACCCCAATCCCAACATACACCCACTGCCCAGATCCCCTGTCCTGGTGACCCCAATCCCATGTTACACCCACTGCCCCCGATCCCCTATCCTGGTGACCTCAATCCCATGTTACACCCAGTGACCCCTGATTTCCTGTCCTGGTGACCCCAATCCCAACATACACCCACTGCCCCCAATCCCCTGTCCTAGTGACCCCAATCCCATCCCATGTTACACCCACTGCCCCCGATCCCCTATCCTGGTGACCCCGATCCCATGTTACACCCACTGCCCCTGATCCCCTATCCTGGTGACCTTGATCCCATGTTACACCCAGTGACCCCTGATTTCCTGTCCTGGTAACCCCATCCCAACATACACCCCCTGCCCCTGATCCCCTATCCTGGTGACCCCGATCCCATGTTACACATGGTGACTCCTGATTTCCTGTCTTGGTGACCAGAGTTGCCAACCTACCAGAATAAAATTCACTGACCCAACACCCAAATTTTACTGGCAAAACCTAATTTTTACTGGCATTTCCAAAACGTACAAAACTTTCATTTTTTGATGCAAATTTTAGTATTTATGCTACAAACAAATACAACAAACAACAACCAATGTAATATAGAGGAGATTTCAAGATACAATATTCTTTTATTTTTGAATTAGTAAGAGCGTTAGAGGTAGAGCGGGGTTAATATAATCCATATTTTTGTCACCTGCAGTGGGTATAGAAAATAATCACCACCCCTTAAAATAAAACAATTTAAAAAAAGCCTCAAATGAAGACTGATGCAGTTTTAGCCGGCTGTATTTACTCAGTGCAACTTAATATCCAAGTGAAAAATGAAAAAATAAATTCCACTTACATCAGCATCCAGTCCATCCTTGCATCAAAGTACTCACATCATTGTCCCTGTATGCCTCCTCCTTACATTAGAGTCCCCACTTATCCCTTACATTAAAGTTTCCTCTTACATCAAGTCTTCCCCCAGTACCACCCCCTCTTACATTGGCTGTCAGTGGGATAACACCAGTAACATCCCTACATTGGCTGTCAGTGGGAAACCCCAGTAACATCCTTACATTGGCTGTCAGTGGGAAACCCCCAGTAACATCCCGATTCCCTACATTGGCTGTCAGTGGGAAAACACCAGTAACATCCCTACATTGGCTGTCAGTGGGAAACCCCCAGTAACATCCCGATTCCCTACATTGGCTGTCAGTGGGAAACCCCCAGTAACATCCCGATTCCCTACATTGGCTGTCAGTGGGAAAACCCCAGTAACATCCCCTTACATTGGCTGTCAGTGGGAAACCCCAGTAACATCCCTACATTGGCTGTCAGTGGGAAACCCCAGTAACATCCCTACATTGGCTGTCAGTGGGAAAACCCCAGTAACATCCCTACATTGGCTGTCAGTGGGATAACCCCAGTAACATCACTACATTGGCTGTCAGTGGGATAACCCCAGTAACATCCCTACATTGGCTGTCAGTGGGATAACCCCAGTACCATCCCTACATTGGCTGTCAGTGGGAAAACACCAGTAACATCCCTACATTGGCTGTCAGTGGGAAACCCCAGTAACATCCCGATTCCCTACATTGGCTGTCAGTGGGAAAACCCCAGTAACATCCCAATTCCCTACATTGGCTGTCAGTGGGAAACCCCAGTAACATCCCGATTCCCTACATTGGCTGTCAGTGGGAAAACCCCAGTAACATCCCAATTCCCTACATTGGCTGTCAGTGGGAAACCCCAGTAACATCCCGATTCCCTACATTGGCTGTCAGTGGGAAAACCCCAGTACCACCCCCGTACACTGGTTGAACGTGTCAATGGGGAGCCCCAATAACATCCCTACATTGGTTGTCAGTGGGGAGCCCCTCTTAGAACATGTCACCAAAAAAAAAAACTCAAACAGAAGCACTGAGTTGGAAAAGGAACCCCCCCTTGTCAGCATTTTGTTGAAACACCTTTTTTTGATTTATTTCCAGCATTTGGTCGGTTAGGATAGGTCTCTACTAACGTTGCACATTTTAGACTCCGACAAGGGTATGTGTGATCGTTTCCAACTCACCGATTCAGTTTTTGCTTTATTTTCGGACATGTTGGTGTTCTATCCTTCACTTGGATGCTATGATTAAATACAGCTGGATAAAATGAAAACTGACTGTCTTCATTTCAGACTAAGCAACAAAATGTGAATTTAAAGAGAGTTGATTCTTTTCAATGCACCATATAGGGGTCACACAAAGTTTTGAACATTCACCTCTATTCATGTTCTGGAATCAAGTCCTCTTTTGGTGATAGAAGTAAATAGGACAAAAATAGAGAATAACAAAAATAGAGAACAACTCCCCCTAACTGTCACAGACAGCAATAAAAAAAAACAAAGTCTTTTCGACATAACTGGCAAAATAGAAACGCATTTTTACCAAAGTGAGAAAGAATTTACTTCAACCTTGCAGCAGTGGACAATGGAACAGGCGTCCCCCGTGTGAAGGTTTGGCTCCACCTCCAGTTCCACTGACAACTGCTATTTAGTAAATATGTCATTTTGTCCCTTTGACAACAATACAAGTGTAAACTTTCCTAACAGTGACGAACAGCTTCCAAAAACTGGAGCAAAGTTCCTTTTTCTGGTAAAGACACATTTAGCAGCTTTTGTGGAGACAAACAGTTATCCCCCATCATTTTCACAACAGTAGTCCAAGTGAGAAAATAATTTAAGTGTAACAGAACAGAATATTGTATGTCTAAAATGTGTTGTACAATTATATCAGAAAGGAATCCAATTTTTCTGTAGTCCTTCCTTTTCCTCCAACACCACCACCAGATCATCGTTGTCCTTGCCGGCAGCAGAGGACACACAAAGTGGCTTATACAAAGAGAGAGAGAGAGAGAGAGAACGTAGGGCGGGACTGTAAGTGAGGCACACAGAAGCAGTTCTTATGGGGCAAAAAACAAATTTAATTATAAAAACGTAATGCATTTCCACATGGTATTACATGAGGTCAGTATAAATACTTAGTATTGTATCATAACAAGCGGTCCAACATGGACTCGTTTACAAGTATGTAATATATGGCTGAAAAAGCACAATAGCATATAACATATATTGTACAAGGATACCAATGTTACAGAGTGTAGAGGAAAAGAATAAGAGAGCACAAATAAAATGGAATGTCCATCCATAGTTATTGGTTAGGTACACCTCTCGGTAGTTGTAAGCTCTACGCGTTTCGGGACCTTTATGTCACTCTTCAGGAGCTGGTACATGATGTTGGGGACTCATGATCGGTGAACACCCCCCGCCTTGGCCTCCCCTTGATTTTGGGCTTCACATTTTGCCTCCTCTGATCCTCCCTTTCCTGGCTGACACTCACCTATGGCGTTCTTGCCTCATTCACCCCTTCAGCGGGTATTTTTTCTTTGCTCACCCTTTCGCACAGTCCCCTTCTTTTTCTTTTCTTTTTTGGCTAATCATTAATAATTATCACCATTTGATTTACTTTGTTTTTTACAGGCCCTCCCCCTCTATTGGGGCAGCCTGTCCCATCTGCACCCTCCCCTCCCTGTTATCACCATCACCCCCACGTGTGACCCACCTGGGGCATTGCTTTGGGCTGGCTGTGTGTGTCGCCAGGAAGGGCCCCCTTGGCTCCGGGGGGGGTGGTATTACTGGCCGTCCTGGCTTTCTTGGCCGTGTCGCCACATGCATGTAAGTTGGTGGGCCAGATGTACATATGTATGGGGACATGTTTTACATTTGCCCACCCCTTCTTCTGAACTTTTTTTTTAAATGTGGTCTTCTCATATTCATAGGTGACCCTTGAGGTCTTGCTCCTGAAGAGCGACATAAAGGTCCCGAAACGCGTAGAGCTTACAACTACCGAGAGGTGTACCCAGGGGCGTGGCTAGGGGGTGGCTTTTGGGGCTATAGCCCCGAATCTGGGGCCCATAGCCCTGAGTCTCTGCAGGGGTCCCCAAGGGGAGGGGAGGCTCTCTGGGGACCCTGATGTAAGTGGGGGGCTCTCTGGGGACCCTGATTTTAAGGGGCAGGCTCTCTGGAGACCCTGATTTAGGGGGAGGCTCTCTGGGGACCCTGATTTAAGGGGGAGGCTCTCTGGGGACCCTAATGTAAGGGGGGCTCTCTGGGAACTCCGATGCAAGTGGGGGGTTCTCTGGGGACTCTGATGTAAGGGGGGGCTTTCTGGGAATTACACACACGCGTATATTGCTGTATATACATGTGTATGCCCGCCCCAGCGTATGACTTTCTTTACTATGCTGCTATGGGCTCTAGCCCCAGGTCTTTTGTAGACCTAGCAACACCCCTGGGTGTACCTAACCAATAACTATGGATGGACATTCCATTTTATTTGTGCTCTCTTATTCTTTTCCTCTACACTCTGTAACATTGGTATCCTTGTACATTATATGTTATTGTGCTTTTTCAGCCATATATTACATACTTGTAAACGAGTCCATGTTGGACCGCTTGTTATGATACAATACTAAGTATTTTTACTGACCTCTTGTAACACCATGTGGAAATGCATTACTTTTTTATAATTAAATTTGTTTTTTGCCCCATAACAACTGCTTCTGTGTGCCTCACTTAAAGCCCCGCCCTACGTTCTCTCTCTCTCTCTTTGTATTAAAACCAGGATGGGAGGTGCGGAGTTTAACAACCCCATAAATCCTCATTTAACGTCCCAACAAACATCTCTCCTTGTATCTTAGTAACAAAGTGGTTTATGTTTACGTTTTGATAAAGTTTCCACTTTGTGGTCATACATTGTGACGTCAACCTTTTCAATCATGTGCCGAGTACTCTTCCCTGGGCCACTCTTTACTGACAGCAGATCCTTCCAACATTGGAGTGGAAAGTTTATTCCTCTGATCAGTTTTCATTAACTCTACAGAAGAGAACACGCGTTCTACCTCAGCTGTCCAATGGGGAAGGGAAAGCATATTTTCTGCAAATGTAACCAGATGTGGGAATTTAGGTACTTTTCAGATTGTCGGGATTGATACGGCAGCTTTGTCCTACCATGTGCCAAAAAAGAATCATAAGCGTGAGTCTCAGGATCACTAAAATCTGTCACTTGGTACTCTATAAATTCGGTACGCAGTGCGTCAAATTCAGATGGGGGAACAATTTGAGGAAAATGCTTGGCAAGTTCTAAAATGTCCCCCCAGAATTTGCAGTAGACCTGTTTTAAAGGTTTTGGTAAAGCCAACAGATGAATAATTCGGTTTCCAATTCGTAATTGCAGTTACAGCTCTTTCGTGAAATGTCGTTACTTGTCATTACAGCTGACAAATCATCTACTGTAGACAAATTTTCTTTGAATGGAGAGTGATGGATGAAGGGCGCCTGATCAATTGCTCACATCAAAAAGTATCAAATTTATTCATATGGAAATAAAGCAAAAAAAAAACCAAATGAATAATACCAATACTACGTATCATGCAAACAGGTAACAAAATGTAGAAAACATGGAAATTAAAAATGGGTTAAAAGTGGCATAAGCCCATGTTGAGGCGGGTGTTTAGAGTGGGGTGACGTGTTTCGAGGATAACCTCTTCATCAGAGCCTTTGAGAACCAGGGCGCAGTCTCTATGGGCCAGTAGGCCAACATATGTACATAAACATAATGGCTAGTTTGAAAGTGTGGCCTGAAATGGGAGATACGTTTTTCTATGTTCCATACCAGTCCACGTTCAAGCGTTCTGTCACGGGCTGGATGGAGGAGAGATTTCAGCCTGTCTGCGTCCTCCTGGGAGAGTGCTGTCCTGTACTGAGGAGGATGGAGGGGGGGGTGAGTGGAGTGTGAAGATCTCCTGATATCCGCCTGTGTCTGGGGCGGAGAGACAGCTGCGGACACGCTCGGCTTCAGTGTCCTCTCAGGAGATCTTCACACTCCACTCACCCCCCCTCCATCCTACTCAGTACAGGACAGCACTCTCTCAGGAGGACGCAGCCAGGCTGAAATCTCTCCTCCATCTAGCCCGTGACAGAACGCTTGAACGTAGACTGGTATGGAACGCAGAAAAACGTATCTCCCATTTCAGGCCACACTTTCAAAGTAGCCATCATGTTTATGTACATATGTTGGCCTACTGGCCCATAGAGACTGCGCCCTGGTTCTCAAAGGCTCTGATGAAGAGGTTATCCTCGAAACGCGTCAGCCGACTCTAAACACCCGCCTCAACATGGGCTTATGCTACTTTTAACCCATTTTTAATTTCCATGTTTTCTACATTTTGTTACCTGTTTGCGTGATACGTAGTATTGGTATTATTCATTTGTTTTTATTTGCTTTATTTTCATATGAATAAATTTGATACTTTTTGATGTGAGCAATTGATCACGCGCCCTTCATCCATCACTCTCCATTCAGTCTTACCTGACCACCCCGGGGTCAGTTCTGGGCAGCGGGACATGCAACACCATCTCTTTTAGCTTTACTACGGTTCACAATACTACTTTTCTCAAACCCAAACAGACCCTCACAAGCGCAGGAGTAATCTTTCCTTGTCCGCAATAGACGAATTTTCTTTTGTTTGGTATCCAATAAAAATGCCATCTGTCGATTTGAAGTTGGCACTATTATGCCCCGTACACACGGTCGGACATTGATCGGACATTCCGACAACAAAATCCTAGGATTTTTTCCGACGGATGTTGGCTCAAACTTGTCTTGCATACACACGGTCACACAAAGTTGTCGGAAAATCCGATCGTTCTGAACGCGGTGACGTAAAACACGTACGTCGGGACTATAATTGGGGCAGCAGCCAATAGCTTTCATCTCTTTATTTATTCTGAGCATGGGTGGCACTTCGTGCGTCGGATTTGTGTACACACGATCGGAAATTCCGACAACGGATTTTGTTGTCGGAAAATTTTATAGCCTGCTCTCAAACTCTGTGTGTCGGAAAATCCGATGGAAAATGTGTGATGGAGCCTACACACGGTCGGAATTTCCGACAACAAGGTCCTATCACACATTTTCCGCCGGAAAATCCGACCGCGTGTATGGGGCATTAGTGTGGTCAAATCGAATCAGTGCCTCATTGTGAATGGAAACCAAATGGCCTGATAAAGTAGCCCATGAGACTTTTCAGCAGTTGGCCATACTTGAAGTACAAGTCAGGTAACATAGGCGAATTGCTCCGGAAAATTTTATCGAACTGTGTGAAATTTGGCAAAACTTCTTGAAGAAACAAAAAAGTAGCACTTAGTGACAGGATCCTGTAGCTTAATGCTTATTCTGTCAACGGTTACCAAGCGATCTGAATCATCACTTGACTGAAAATAACTTAAGAGGGCATCATGTTGATTCAGAATGCGGTTGACACAATCAAGCATTGAAAGCCAGCTGGTAGAACAAAGTTGTAGAATCTTTAGACAATCTGCATCTACAAATTCCTGAAATTCCTGATACAACTGTAAATGTTTACAACCATGTGCAAAGTGGCTATATATGTCTCTGCAAAGTTGCTCAATAGTTTTTGGTATGGCTTTACAGGCATCTGCAGCACACAAGGCAGCAACATGGCATTTGAACCCAACGTCTGTCAGCCAAGCAGCAACAAAAGAACAAAGCCTAACTTTGTGAGGTTTTTTTTTTTTTGCACAAGGTCATGGTGCATTTTCCATCATGTCTAAAGCGGAACTGCAGAGTACAGACAGTGCAACCTACGACAAACACAAACCCTGAAATGTGTTGTATTACAAGGTCAAGGTGCATTCATAAAAGAATGTGCCATGAACTAATAGAAAACTGCCTTGTGTGCTGCAGATGCCTGCCTTGAGAAAAAACCCAATAGCTATGAAAACTCATCACAGGAACTTATCGAAAGTTTAACACTCAGAGGCATCACATGTGAAGTTCTGCAGGTGGATGTCTACAAAAAAAAAACAAGAACAAAAGAAATAATGTAGTCTATCTTGCCCATTTTCCTTACAATGTGTGTGGTGCTAGTATAATACAAAAACACTTACAGTTTAGTAGCTCATTTTCTCTAATCTGGTGGTGGTGGTGGTGGTGGTGGTGGTGGTGTTGGCTCTAGAGCCATACAGCTGGCTATCTTCTCAATAAGTTTATTTCTATGGGAGGAAAAAACATCAAAATCAAAATTGATCTGAGTGTAAGGAAAAAAAAAGCCAAGTCCAGGAAAATCTACATATATAAAAATAAACAGGAAGGAGGAAACCTAAAATGAGGAAACAGCTAAGTGATTAAAACCCCGCCACCAGAAATTAAGCTGTGTACTTACCGTAATCTGTAGCTGTGGTGTTTGCAGGCAGCCTTTTCCCCAGGGGAGTAACTTGATAGGAGCAGGCTGGAAGGAGGAGGCTGGTCCAAGAAGGAAAGTCTGGTAAAATCTACCTATATAAAAACAGGGAGAAAACCTAAAATGAGAAAATAGCAGCTAAATGGTGTAAAAAAAAAAACAAAAAACAAAAAAAAAAACACCCCACAAATGAAGTTGCGTACTTACCGTAATCTGTAGCTGTGGTATTTGCAGGCAGGTAGCTCTTTGCCCACGGCAGTAACCTGGTCCAAGAAGACTGAAAGGAGCAAGCTGGTCCAATAAGAAAAGTTTGGTAAAATCTAAGCCACCCAGGGCTCCTGCGGACCCTCTTCTTGCCTCTTGGGCTCCCACACATTGGCGGAATGCAAGGGGCCCGGTCACAAGTGCGACCTTTGCGACCCTGGTAGATCCGCCACTGCTAAGTAGGATTTTTAGGCAAGTAAAAAGGTAAGTAGTCATTTTTAAATATTATTTCAAAGCTATGCTAAGCCAATGTAACAAATATAAAGTACGTGTTATCCCAATTTGGGTGCAAAAGTGGAAATACGCATCATACTTGGCTTACCAAACAGACATTCCGGCAGGGGCGACCAGTCCATTAGAGGGCGCCCGGGCACCGCCCCCTCTCTGCAGGCCACCCCCCTATATGCATAATGAATAGATTCATGCATATCATTAATCTAGCCACGGCCGCCGTGGCCACCGCCTATTCATGCGTCCAGCCCCTTTCAGGGCACCGGGTGCATGAATTACAGCGAGCAGGTTTTTCTTTTTTAAGCACCTGATTAGAGCCAGAGGCTCTAATAGGCTTCAAAATAGGGTTGGCTCAGGTCGCGGAGAGTGCGACCAGAGCCAACCCAGGTGTGTCGCAACAGCGAATGAATATTCGCGGTTGCAACACTGATTCTCCTCCCGGCCAATCGGGAAGCGTGTTTGATACCCGTCACCCAATTGGCTGAAAGGACAGGTGATCCTATTGGATGCCTAGGAGGAGGGGAGGAGACACACAGCAGAAGCAAGGAAGAGAAGAGCCGCTGGCCAATCCCTGGATGCCCGATCCCTGCCACCTCCGCTCCTCAGATGCCCAATCACCGTCGTCGCACCTCGGATGCCTGATCCCCACCGCCGCCCTTCGGGTTGCCCAATCCCCAACGCCACTCCTCAGATGCCCGATCCCCGCTGTTGCTCTTCGGATGCCCGTCGATGCCTAGATGGGGTAAGTGCCGGTGGACCGACCGGCAGACAGCAGGGGGGGGCAGTGGGGGGTTTGAGTTGCAGCAGGGGGGGGGTTTGGTTATTTGCCCCCCCCCTCCAAACAAAAAAACACCAGCCGCCACTGCATTCCTGGTGAGTAAGAAGGATTTTTGGGGTGGTTTTACTAAAGGCAAATAGACCGCACTTGGCAAGTGTAGTTGCACTCATTTTCCCCAGAGCTTGGTGAATGTGGTGAAGTTTCACTCTGTAAAGAACCAAAGGAGGACCCCTCTTGGAAGTGGGACTATGCAGGCACTGACACAAATAAATTATATATGTGATCTAACGTAATGAAAAAGTTATGTAGAGAAAATTTTAAAAGGGTTTAAGATTTTGTTTTGGAAATTTTATAGACAGTCAACTCCTATCCTCATATTGATTAGTGGTTCCAAATGAATAATAACTAGTAGGGAACAGACACAAAATATACACTCCGCATCTTTCCAAATAACCGTTCTGTTTTATTATGATGCAATTGAAGGGTTTTTATACACATGATTACGTAGGTATCACAATAATATTACAATTGTACTTGTGTGGTAACAAGGGGCGTAACATAGGCAGGCTAATTGGGACTCAAAGAATGCAAACATGTAATGAAAATATTATTAGTGCTGTGTGCACAATGAGTGCCGTGTGTAATACAATGAATACAGATAATATTGAATACAATTATATACAGAACTTACAAATTTCCTTTACACATTTATTGATACAAAATTTAAAAAGAGACGTCCTTGGAACAGAGTCTCAAAATACATATAATAATCAGCAATACATAGATGTATACATAAACATGTAGAGAAGCAAGAATACAAAAAAAAGGCAGCTGAGCCAAAATGATCCCATTATTTCCCTTCATTTGCCTTCCTGCAGACAGGGCTGTCTCAATGCATGGGCATCCCTGGGCACTGCCCAGGGGCCCCAGGTGCATGGGGGCCCCATCATAATTTTGCATTATGTCATACTTGCCAACTATCCCGCATTTGCCGGAACAGTCACGCTTTTTACTGCTGTCCCAGGATGCCCTTCTGCCCCCCCCCACCTGTTTTGTGCCCTGATCCCAGTAGTATGCCCTCCTGACTCCTCCTGTTTTGTGCCCCTCTGCCCCCCCTCCCCACCTATATTGTGTCCTGATCCCAGTATTATGCCCTCCTGACTCCCCCTGTATTGTGCCCCTCTGTCCCCCCTCCCCACCTATATTGTGCCCTGATCCCAATATTATGCCCTCCTGACTCCCCCTTTATTGTGCCCCTCTGCCCCCCCCACCTATATTGTGCCATGATCCCAGTATTATGCTCTCCTGACTCCCCCCTGTATTGTGCCCTTCTGCCCCCCACCTATATTGTGTCCTGATCCCAGTATTATGCCCTCCTGCCTCCCCCTGTTTTGGCCCCTCTGCCCCCCCCACCTATATTGTGCCCTGATCCCAGTATTATGCCCTCCTGCCTCCCCCTGTATTGTGACCCTCTTCCCCCCCCACCTATATTGTGCCCTGATCCCAGTATTATGCCCTCCTGCATCCCCCTGTATTGTATTGTGCCCCTCTGCCCCCCCCCACCTATATTGTGTCCTGATCCCAGTATTATGTCCTCCTGCCTCCCCCTGTTTTGTGCCCCTCTGCCCCCCCACCTATATTGTGCCCTGATCCCAGTATTATGCCCTCCTGCCTCCCCCTGTATTGTGCCCCTCTGCCCCCCCCCACCTATATTGTATCCTGATCCCAGTGTTATGCCCTCCTGCCTCCCCCTGTTTTGTGCCCCTCTGCCCCCCCCACCTATATTGTGCCCTGATCCCAGTATTATGCCCTCCTGCCTCCCCCTGTATTGTGCCCCTCTGCCCCCCCCCCACCTATATTGTATCCTGATCCCAGTGTTATGCCCTCCTGCCTCCCCCTGTTTTGTGCCCCTCTGCCCCCCCACCTATATTGTGTCCTGATCCCAGTATTATGCCCTCCTGCCTCCCCCTGTTTTGTGCCCCTCTGCCCCCCACCTACATTGTGCCCTGATCCCAGTATTATGCCCTCCTGCCTCCCCCTGTATTGTGCCCATCTGTCCCCCCCGCCTATATTGTGTCCTGATCCCAGTATTATGCCCTCCTGACTCCCCCTGTATTGTGCCCCTCTGCCCCCCCCACCTATATTGTGTCCTGATCCCAGTGTTATCCCCTCCTGCCTCCCCCTGTTTTGTGCCCCTCTGCCCCCCCCCACCTATATTGTGTGTCCTGATCCCAGTATTATGCCCTCCTGCCTCCCCCTGTTTTGTGCCCCTCTCCCCTCCACCTATATTGTGCCCTGATCCCAGTATTATGCCCTCCTGCCTCCCCCTGTATTGTGCCCATCTGCCCCCCCCCCCACCTATATTGTGTCCTGATCCCAGTATCATGCCCTCCTGACTCCCCCTGTATTGTGCCCCTCTGCCACCCCCCCACCTATATTGTGTCCTGATCCCAGTATTACTCCCTCCTGCCTCCCCCTGTTTTGTGCCCCTCTGCCCCCCCACCTATATTGTGTCCTGATCCCAGTATTATGCCCTCCTGGCTCCCCCTGTATTGTATTGTGCCCCTCTGCCCCCCCCACCTATATTGCTTCCTGATCCCAGTATTATGCCCTCCTGACTCCCCCTGTATTGTGCCCTTCTACTACCCCCCCCCCCCCCCGTACTGTGTCCTTTGTGCTGATTAGTATTTGATTTATGGCATGTTTTCTTATTGTATAAAATTAATTTCATTAAAAGTACTAATATATGTTTAATTCTATCAATTATTTCTACTTTAATTTTTGAGAGTAGGTGCCTAAATTGGGGCAGGCTGGTGGGGGCCCCATTGTAGTCTTGCATTATGTCATACTTGCCAACTGTCCCGGATTTGCCGGGACAGTCATGAATTTTAGTAAGATGGCCGTGTCCTGGGCAGCGTCCCGGAACCTGCACTGTGCCCTGATCCCAGTATTGTGCCCTCCTGACTTCCCCTGTACTGTGCTCTTTTACCCTCCCTCCCCCCCCGTATTGTACCCCTTGTGTTAATTAGTCTTTGATTTATGGCATATTTTCTTATTGTATAAAATCGATTTTATTAAAAGTACTAATATATGTTTTATTCTATCGATTATTTATACTTTAATTCTTGGGAGTAGGTGCCTAAATTGGGGCAGGCTGGTAGGGGCCCCCAGTGCATTACTTTGCCCAGGGGCCCATGATGAAATTAAGACAGCTCTGCCTGTAGACACAACAGGAAGTCAGAGGAAATCTCTCCAAAATTAGGTCAAATCCCCTCCTAAAAAGTTGTCACCGAAACAGGTGACCCCATTGGACGATTTTTTTTTCTTTTCCTGTTCTGGTGACAACTGTAAAATTATGGATTTCTCATCACTTCCTGTTGCCATGATAATGGTCACCGGGGCAAAGAGAGAGGTGAATGTACCCAGCGGGGACACAGACAGCAATAAAATCCTGACAGGGGTTCTAACCCTTCTATACATCATCCACAACCTGCAAAAAAAAAAAAAGTTTTGCCTTTAGGTCCACTTTAATAATAATAATAATAATATACAGTATAATCACCTTTGGTCATATTTATGGAATAAATTTGTCTTTAAAATGAGAAGTGATTTCCTCTGAATTTCCTCCGGACAGAAATCCTCGCAGGATCGGGAAATATTTGTACTGTAACAGCAGCAGGAACTCCGCCTATTATACGTCTCTGAAATACCGAGTAACCTTTGTCCATTTGTCTGTTTATTTTCTTTGCCTGAATATTTTATTGTTTAAAGTGGTTGTAAACCTCAGGCATGAAATCTGAACAAAGCACATCCCTCTATAGTGTGTACTTGTCTCAATCCAGAGCACTAAGTGTCACTTCTGTCTGCTGCCTCCTTTCTCTGCCATCAGCATAAGTCACTTCTGACAACTTTTCCTGACACCAAGAGAAAAAAGGTGACAGGGGAGGGAGCTCCAGCGCACATCCTATGATTTACAGCCTCAGCTCTGTTCCTGCGTGCTGTGTCGAGGAGGGGGGGGGTGTGTGTCCCTTCCTGCCAATCAGCTCTCAGAGCTCTCCACACTGAGCGCTGCAGAGTGTAACTTCAGCTCTCCACCCCCTTTTTTTTTTTTTTTTTGGAACTCTCAGACAAGCTGTATAACTTAGCACTTTGAACGGCTGTAGAGGAGAGAAGACTGCAGATAAACAGGTACAACTTATGCGGGAGGATTTGTTTCATCCCTGTGTATCCTCGGAGGACAGTCACTTCACCAGGTATATGGAAGGGTTTACAGCCACTTCAAAGCGAAGCTCCACCCAAAAGAGGAAGCTCTGCTGGTTGGTCTCCCCTCCCCCCACTGCCACATTTGACACCTTGAGAGAAGGAGGGCGCGGGTACCTGGCTTTGTCAATAAGCCGCAATGCCTATTAGAGGCCGACCGATATATCGGCCGATAAATGGCTTTTTTTACTTAATCGGCATTAGCCGATTGTGCTGATAAAAAAAGCCGAATATAACTTCAGCGGGACTTGCAAATGACTTCTGTAATAGAGGTCAATGCAAGTTTCCTGAAAGATATCTGTGGAGAGGATTCTTCTCCCTGGGCAGCCTGCCAAGTCTGATAAGAAGATACATTGTATCTTTTCAGGTTCTTTTTTCAATGAGCTGAACTCTGTGCGTAGAAGTTCTCAGTTTAACCATTTAAAGACTAAATCTTTTCTGACATTTGTTGCTTACAAGTAAAAATCCTGTATTTTCTGCTAGAAAATCACTTAGAACCCCCAAACATTATATATATATTTTTTTAGCAGAGACCCTAGGGAATAAAATAGCGGTTGTTGCAATATTTTAGGTCACACGGTATTTGCGCAGTGGTCTTTCAAACGCAATTTTTTTTTTTTAAATACACTAATGAAATAATAAAAAAAAAAAGCAGTAAAGTTAGCCCATTTATTTTCATCCAAAAGTTTGATTACCTGTTTTTGTGTATTTAATATTTAAGATATCGTTATTTTTTTTGTTTAAATCTAAATTATACATACAAGTGAACTGATTGGTTTGTTTTGTTTAATAAATGTTTAAATGTAAAAAAATTTCTGTATTACTTAAGGCTGCTTACACACTGGAGCGGGCATGCGTTGACGGTAAAACGCTGTTAGTTTTAGCGGCGCTTTACCGTCATTTTAGTGGCGCTGTTCGGCTGCTAGCGGGGCGCTTATAACCCAGCTAGCGGCTGAGGAAGGAGTTAAATGCGCCCCTGAAGCGCTGCTGCCGAAACGCTTTGCAGGCGCTTCGGCAGCAGTGCGCATTCATTTCAATAGGCAGGAGTGGTGGAGGAGCGGTATACACCGCTCCAAAGATGCTGCTTGCAGGACTTTTTTTAAACATCCTGCCAGCGCATCGCCTCGAGCTTTCACACTGAGACTGCAGGAGAGCCGTTTTACAGGCACTTTACAGGCTCTATTTTTAGCCTAAAAGCGCCTGAAAAACGCCCCAGTGTGAAAGGGGTCTAACTGTTAGATTTTATGAGATGAAGGGAAAAAAAAAATTAAAAAAATAAAATCGGCCTAATATATCGGCCCAAAAAAAATCGGCATCTTATATCGGCCATCGGCCACCGCGATTTCTAAATATCGGCATCGGCCAGAGAAAAACCCATATCGGTCGACCTCCAGTCAAGATGGCGGTGGCAGCGCCGGCGACAAAAGCTGAGTATTGCACGTCTCTTCTACAATAAAGAGCCTGCTCGCCCATAGACTGTGAGAGCGGAACTTTATTTCCCCTTTAAGCCGATTTCACGCGGCTGCGTTGTGGTTTGCCAGAGCACAGGCGTATCTTCACTTTATTACCCCGCGGTCCCCTAGACATTCTATTAGGTTGTGCGATTTTGGCGCATTTTGTAATAGTGTAAAAAAAAAAAAAAAAAGTCCTGCATGCTGCATCTTTGGTGCACTTTCAGAAAACGCTCCAAAAACGCATGACCCAATAGAGAGATCGCAGCTGAAACCGCGGATAGAAAGCGCAAAAAACATGGATACACACTGTTCCTGTTTGGACGTAATTTTCATGTGTCGCACATCGGGCAGGCCATTCGCTTCATGAGCTGCCCTATCAGTGATGCCAGTCAGTGCTGCCTTTCAGTGCCTGCTCATCAGTGCTGCCAATCAGTGCCCATTGGTGCCGCCTATCCGTGCCCATAAGTGCCACCTATCAGTGCCCATCAGTGTCACCTATCTGTGCCGCCTATCAGTACCCATCAGGGCTGCATATCAGTGCCTCCTCATCAATGCTGCCAATCAGTGCCCATCAGTGCCCCCTATCCGTACCACCAATCACTGTCACCTACCCATACCACCTATCAATGCCGCCTATTGATACCACATATAAATGCCCATAAGTGCCGCCTATCAGTGTCCATCAGTGTCACCTATCAGTGTCGCCTATCAGTGCTGCATATTAGTGCCTCCTCATAGGTGCCACCAATCAGTGCCACGTATCAGTGCTCATCAGTGCTGCATATTAGTGCCTCCTTATCAGTGCCACAAATCAGTGCCGCCTATCCGTACCACCTATCAGTGCTGCATATTAGTGCTGCCTATCCATACCACCTATCAGTGCCCATCAGTGCTGCCTATCCGTA
The DNA here is from genome assembly GCA_037952925.1 of Lithobates clamitans. Taxonomy (NCBI): domain Eukaryota; kingdom Metazoa; phylum Chordata; class Amphibia; order Anura; family Ranidae; genus Lithobates; species Lithobates clamitans. Next base: position 309,952 of record JBBGZY010000770.1, on the reverse strand, counting down.
CCACCTATTTGCGCCCATCAGTGCTGCATATTAGTGCCTCCTCATCAGTGCCACCAATCAGTGACGCCTATCCGTACCACCTATCAGTGCCCCCTATCAGTGCCACCTATTAGTGCTTGTGACAGACTCACCCGCGATTGAGGCTTTTGGAGGGGACTGAATGTGAGCCTCTTGCCTACAGATTATGGGCCCTGGCATTTGGGGTAACCTTGAGGTGTCGTTACTTTGGCTTCGGGTCCTTGTCCCCCAGGACACACAGACTCTGGGGACCCTGTATTTGCCATAGTAGCAATAGTGACTGAGTCATACTGTTGGGACTCATACTGTGAGAAGATGCTAATGTCATCAACTCCACTCACCTGTCTGATGTCAGCTATAATGTGTTTAATGTAAATGAGTTTAGTCTGGCTTACCACAGGTTCTAAGGCTCGGTTCACACTGGGGCGACTTGTCAGGCGACCTAGTCGCCTGACAAGTCGCCTCCCGTTCTGTGCTATGGAACCGTTCTAATCGTCGCTCCGACTTAGAAAAAGGTTCCTGTATTACTTTGGGGGCGACTTGGGGTGACTTGCATAGACTTCTATACAGAAGTCGTTTTGCAAGTCGCCCGGGCAGTCGTTTGCAGGTCGCCTCACTGAGGCGACCTGCAAGTCGTGCCGCCCCTGTGTGAACCGGGCTTAAAGGTATTCAACTCATTGTTGTTTGTTCTAATTAACCCTGTGTTGATGTTTATGGTAATGTGTGTTGAATAGTCAATGAGCTAGGAGACGTAGTCACTTAGTCTGGGTCAAAGGATTAGTTCATTAGCTCATGTTAATTAGGTTAGGTTTTAGTCATTCTGCTGTGTATATATTTGTGTGAGATCTCAAATAAAGAGTCAGTCCATGTTAGCAACAAGCAAGTGTCGCCTTGTTTTGTGCTCAGAGAGGTTGGAGAATCTGATATCTGTATCCAGACTAGAAGGAAGTGGTATACTGACGGAAGCACTCAAGTGGAGTGTGGGGCGTTCCGTGACAGTGCTGCATATTAGTGCCTCCTCATCAGTGCCACCAATCAGTGCCGCCGATCCGTACCACCTATCACTGCCCATCAGTGCCGCCTGTCAGTGCCCATCAGTGCCACCTATTAGTGGTGCATATTAGTGCCTCCTCATCAGTGCCACCAATCCGTGCCGCCTATCCGTACCACCTATCAGTGCCGCCTATCAGTGCCCATCAGTGCCACCTATTAGTGCTGCATATTAGTGCCTCCTAATCAGTGCCACCAATCAGTGCCGCCTATCCGTACCACCTATCACTGCCCATCAGCGCCACCTATCAGTGCCCATCAGTGCCACGTATTAGTGCTGCATATTAGTGCCTCCTCATCAGTGCCACCAATCAGTGCCACCTATCCGTACCACCTATCAGTGCCGCCTATCAGTGCACATCAGTGCCACCTATTAGTGCTGCATATTAGTGCCTCCTCATCAGTGCCACCAATCAGTGCCGCCTATCCGTACCACCTATCACTGCCCATCAGTGCCACCTATCAGTGCCCATCAGTGCCACCTATTAGTGCTGCATATTAGTGCCTCCTCATCAGTGCCGCCTATCAGTGCTCATCAGTGCCACCTATTAGTGCTGCATATTAGTGCCTCCTCATCAGTACCACCAATCAGTGCCGCCTATCCGTACCACCTATCACTGCCCATCAGTGCCACCTATCAGTGCCACCTATTAGTGCTGCATATTAGTGCTTCCTCTTTAGTGCCACCAATCAGTACCACCTATCAGTGGCGCCTATCAGTGCCCATCAGTGCCACCTATTAGTGCTGCATATTAGTGCCTCCTCATCAGTGCCACCAATCAGTGCCGCCTATCCGTACCACCTATCAGTGCCGCCTATCAGTGCCCATCAGTGCCACCTATTAGTGCTGCATATTAGTGCCTCCTCATCAGTGCCACCAATCAGTGCCGCCTATCTGTACCACCTATCAGTGCCGCCTATCAGTGCCCATCAGTGCCACCTATTAGTGCTGCATATTAGTGCCCTCTCATCAGTGACACCTACCAGCGCCCATCAGTGCTGCATATTAGTGCCTCCTCATCAGTGCAGCCTATCAGTGGCCATCAGTGAAGGAAAAAAAGTTACTTATTTCCAAAAAGTTATAACAGAAACTAAGAAAAACTTTTTTTAAAAGCTCTTTTTTCATTTGTTTAGCAAAAAAACCCAGCAGTGATTAAATACCACCAAAAGAAAGCTCTATTTGTCTCAAAAAAAAATAAAATTTTTGTTTGGGTACAGCGTTGCATGACGGCGCAATTGTTATTCAAAGTGTGACAGCGCTGAAAGCTGAAAATTGGCCCGGGCAGGGAGGGGAGTGAAAGTGCCCCGGTATTGACATTATGGGCACGGTCCACAGTTGTCACCATGGTGAAACCCATCCTTAGATACCATGCAGATGATGCTAGAGTCCACGTAGATAAGAAGCGGCGGGGAAAGTGGCTGCCGGAGATCGATATCCGCAGACACAGCGCATGATAAGATTACGGATTGGCAGCTTTCACTGCGGGAATAACAAGGAAACATTTTTTTCATCACTCGAGCTATTGAAAGGTTAATGGAAAGAGGAGTTCATGACTCAACTTGGCACCTCCTTCCTTATTTATTATCACACCAGTATAAAGCTCAACTCATTTCTGTGGCGGCTGAAATTACCCAGCAAGTTAACTTTTCTGTCACTTGTCTTCTGCTAAGAGAAACGCCACATAGATCCCTCATCAGGTACAACTTCAATGTTTCTTTTTATACAATAGAGTGATACTTTTTTATTTATTTATTTTTATCACAATATTTAAGCTGATCTAGAAGCTGCAACATACTATATATATATATATTTTTGTTTTTTTGTTTTTTGTTTAAATAGTTGGGCACCAAGGCTAGTGTTGGCTGCATTTTCTATTTCCAAACCATTCAGTGAAGGGGGTGATTATGGTGTGGGGTTGTTTTTCCAGGGGTTGGGCTTGGCCCCTTAAGCCTCGTACGCGCGATCGGATTTTTCGTCAGGGGATTGTGTGATGACGGACCGTTGGCCTAAAAAATCCGACCGTTAGTACGCTCCATCAGACAATTGTTGTCCAACTTTCCGCCAGCAAAGGTTGGATGGCAGGCTAGTAAATTTGCGGCGGGACAACTTTCTGTTGTCAGATTTTTTTGCGTATCGTCTGTGCGCAAGTCCGTCACACAAACGTCAAACGTACAAAACACGCATGCTCGGGAATCAATGCTCGCCAAACACGACATTAGCAGAAGGTGCCCAAAGGGCGGCGCTCAAGAGCTGAAATTTCACGCAGTTCGTGTTTGTTGGCCGACGATTGTGTCCCGTTAGTATGCAAGACACGCCCTGCGGACAAAAGTCTGACGCTCTGTTGGCCAACAATCCGATCGTACGTACGAGGCTTAATTTCCAGTGAAGGGAACTCTTAAGGCGTCAGCATACCAAGACATTTTGGACAATTTTACGCTCCCAAATTTGTGGGAACAGTTTGGGGACGGCCCCTTCCTGTTCCAACATGACTGCGCACCGGTGCACAAAGCAAGGTCCATAAAGACATGGATGAGGGTGGGGTGGAGGAACTTGACTGGCCTGCACAGAGTCCTGACCTCAACCCGATAGAACACCTTTGGGATGATACAAGGATTTGGTTCCGATTAATGCTGAAACACCCAAAAAGATTGGCACCACATCCCTGGAGAAGATTTAAGTAACAATAGGGAGGAGTGAGGGATTTTAACGGTGCAAAGTAATCCACAGAAAAAAAAAAAATAGTAAATAAAAAAATATATAATTTTCAATTTATATTCACAGTTAAAAAACATATAGAGAACATATATTTTACACGTATTGCAGTGTTTATACAATTACAGTGGTCACACAAGTCACAGATATAATTCTTCAGATGATATGACTGCATACTAGTCCGACATGTTGGGCTAGTATGCGGTCATATCATCTGAAAAATGATATCTGTGTCTTGTGTGACCACTGTAATTGTATAAACACTGCAATACGTGTAAAATATATGTTCTCTATATGTTTTTTAACTTTGGCAATAAATTGAAAATTATATATTTTTTTATTTACTATTTTTTTTTTTTTTCTGTGGATTACTTTGCACCGTTAGGCTCGGTTCACACGGGGGCGACTTGTCAGGCGACCTAGCCGCCTGACAAGTCGTCTCCCGTTCTGTACAATGGAATCGTTCTAATTGGAGCGACGCAAGTCGCTCCGACGTAGAAGAAAGGTTCCTGTACTACTTTGGGGGCGACTTGCATAGACTTCTATACAGAAGTCGTCTTGCAAGTTGCCCCGGCAGTCGTGTGCAGGTCGCCTCGGTGAGGCGACCTGCAAGTCGTGCCGCGTCTAGTGTGAACCGGCACTTAAAATCCCTCACTCCTCCCTATTGTTACTTAAACCTTTGGGATTAATTAGAGCAGAGACTGTGAGCCAGGCCTTCTCGTCCAACATCAGTGCCTGACCTCACAAATGCTCTTCTGGAAGAATGGTCAGACATTCCCATAGACACCCTCCTAAACCTTGTGGACGGCCTTCCCAGAAGAGATGAAGCTGTTATAGCTGCAAAGGGCGGAGCCAACTCACTATTGAACCCTCCGGACTAAGACTGGGATGTCATTAAAGTTCATGTGTGTGTAAAGGCAGGCGTCCCAATACTTTTGGTAATGTAGTGTGTGTATATATATATATATTTGCATATAATACCTACCTATACATCTGTCTATATATACACTGTATGTTACTATAATCTATCTCTCTACCCCCTCAGCTCACCCCATCAGTCTCCTCACACATCACTGATTTACTAACATCACTTCCTCAAACTCAATCTATCGAAAACCGAGCTCATAATATTTCCTCCCCCGTGTGCCCCCTCCCCCAACTTCTCTGTCAAGATCAGTGGCACAACTATCAGTCGGCCCCCACATGCCAGGGTGTGAGGGGTAACCTTAGACTCTGAACTGTCCTTTCAGGCCCACATCCAATCCCTGTCCAGATCATATATAGTTACAAAGTAGGTGAGGTTGAAAAAAGACACAAGTCCATCAAGTCCAACCTATGTGTGTGATTATGTGTCAGTATTACATTGTATATCCCTGTATGTTGCGGTCATTCAGGTGATTATCTAATAGTTTCTTGAAGCTATCAATGCTCCCCGCTGAGACCACCGCCTGTGGAAGGGAATTCCACGTCCTTGCCGCTCATACAGTAAAGAACCCTCTACGTAGTTTAAGGTTAAACCTCTTTTCTTCTAATTGTAATGAGTGGCCACGAGTCTTGTTAAACTCTCTTCTGCGAAAAAGTTTCCTCCCTATTGTGGGGTCACCAGTCCGGTATTTGTATATTGTGGGGTCACCAGTCCGGTATTTGTACATTGAAATCATATCCCCTCTCAAGCGTCTCTTCTCCAGAGAGAATAAGTTCAGAGCTCACAACCTTTCCTCATAACTAAGATCCTCCAGACCCTTTATTAGCTTTGTTGCCCTTCTTTGTAGTCGCTCCATTTCCAGTACATCCTTCCTGAGGACTGGTGCCCAGAACTGGACCGCATACTCCAGGTGCGGCCGGACCAGAGTCTTGTAGAGCGGGAGAATTATCGTTTTATCTCTGGAGTTGATCCCCTTTTTAATACCAATATTCTGTTTGCTTTGTTAGCAGCAGCTTGGCATTGCTGAGCCTATCATCTACTAAGACCCCCAGGTCCTTTTCTATCCTAGATCCCCCCAGAGGTTCTCCCCCCAGTCTATAGATTGCATTCAGATTTTTACCAACCAAATGCATGACCCAGTTCAGATCTTTTTGCAAGGTTTCCACATCCTGCGGAGAAGTTATTGCCCTGCTTAGCTTAGTATCGTCTGCAAATACAGAGATTGAACTGTTTATCCCATCCTCCGGGTCATTTATGAACAAATTAAATAGAATTGGTCCCAGGACAGAACCCTGAGGGACCCCACTACCCACCCCCGACCATTCTGAGTACTCCCCATTTATCACCACCCTCTGAACTCGCCCTTGTAGCCAGTTTTCAATCCATGTACTCACCCTATGGTCCATGCCAATGGACTTTACTTTGTAAACGTTTATGGGGAACTGTGTCATATGGTTTTGCAAAATCCAGATACACCACGTCTACGGGCCTTCCTTTATCTAGATGGCAACTCACCTCCTCATAGAAGGTTAGTAGATTGGTTTGGCAAGATCATGCCGTCTTATCCTCCGCAACATCTCCAGAATACGCCCCTTTTTAACCAATGACACCACCAAGCTTCTAATTCACTCCCTGGTCATCTCTCACCTCGACTACTGCAACTCCCTCCTCATTGGATTACCTTTACATAGACTCCTCCCCCCTTCAGTCCATAATGAATGCTGCTGCAAGACTCCTCCACCTTACCAACCCTTCAGTGTCCTTCACCCCTCTCTGCCAATCCCTCCACTGGCCTCCATTCAGTGTCCTCCACCCCCCTCTGCCAATCCCTCCACTGGCCTCTATTCAGTGTCCTCCACCCCCCTCTGCCAATCACTCCACTGGCCTCCATTCAGTGTCCTCCACCCCTCTCTGCCAATCCCTCCACTGGTCTCCATTCAGTGTCCTCCTCCCCTCTCTGCCAATCCCTCCACTGGCCTCCATTCAGTGTCCTCCACCCCTCTCTGCCAATCCCTCCACTGGCCTCCATTCAGTGTCCTTCTCCCCTCTCTGCCAATCCCTCCACTGGTCTCCATTCAGTGTCCTCCACCCCCCTCTGCCAATCCTTCCACTGGCCACCATTCAGTGTCCTCCACCCCTCTCTGCCAATCCTTCCTCTGGTCTCCATTCAGTGTCCTCTACCCCCCTCTGCCAATCCCTCCACTGGTCTCCATTAAGTGTCCTTCACCCCTCTCTGCCAATCCCTCCACTGGTCTCCATTCAGTGTCCTCCACCCCTCTCTGCCAATCCCTCCACTGGTCTCCATTCAGTGTCCTCCACCCCTCTCTGCCAATCCCTCCACTGGCCTCCATTCAGTGTCCTCCTCCCCTCTCTGCCAATCCCTCCACTGGCCTCCATTCAGTGTCCTCCACCCCTCTCTGCCAATCCCTCCACTGGCCTCCATTCAGTGTCCTCCTCCCCTCTCTGCCAATCCCTCTACTGGTCTCCATTCAGTGTCCTCCACCCCCCTCTGCCAATCCCTCCACTGGCCACCATTCAGTGTCCTCCACCCCTCTCTGCCAATCCTTCCTCTGGTCTCCATTCAGTGTCCTCTACCCCCCTCTGCCAATCCCTCCACTGGTCTCCATTAAGTGTCCTTCACCCCTCTCTGCCAATCCCTCCACTGGTCTCCATTCAGTGTCCTCCACCCCTCTCTGCCAATCCCTCCACTGGTCTCCATTCAGTGTCCTCCACCCCCCTCTGCCAATCCCTCCACTGGCCTCCATTCAGTGTCCTCCACCCCTCTCTGCCAATCCCTCCACTGGCTTCCATTCAGTGTCCTCCTCCCCTCTCTGCCAATCCCTCCACTGGCCTCCATTCAGTGTCCTCCTCCCCTCTCTGCCAATCCTTCCACTGGTCTCCATTCAGTGTCCTTCACCCCCCTCTGCCAATCCCTCCACTGGTCTCCATTCAGTGTCCTCCACCCCTCTCTGCCAATCCCTCCACTGGTCTCCATTCAGTGTCCTCCACCCCTCTCTGCCAATCCCTCCACTGGTCTCCATTCAGTGTCCTCCACCCCCCTCTGCCAATCCCTCCACTGGCCTCCATTCAGTGTCCTCCACCCCTCTCTGCCAATCCCTCCACTGGCCTCCATTCAGTGTCCTCCTCCCCTCTCTGCCAATCCCTCCACTGGCCTCCATTCAGTGTCCTCCTCCCCTCTCTGCCAATCCTTCCACTGGTCTCCATTCAGTGTCCTTCACCCCCCTCTGCCAATCCCTCCACTGGTCTCCATTCAGTGTCCTCCACCCCTCTCTGCCAATCCCTCCACTGGCCTCCATTCAGTGTCCTCCTCCCCTCTCTGCCAATCCCTCCACTGATCTCCATTCAGTGTCCTCCACCCCCCTCTGCCAATCCCTCCACTGGCCACCATTCAGTGTCCTCCACCCCTCTCTGCCAATCCCTCCACTGGTCTCCATTCAGTGTCCTCCACCCCTCTCTGCCAATCCCTCCACTGGTCTCCATTCAGTGTCCTCCACCCCCCTCTGCCAATCCATCCACTGGCCTCCATTCAGTGTCCTCCACCCCTCTCTGCCAATCCCTCCACTGGCCTCCATTCAGTGTCCTCCTCCCCTCTCTGCCAATCCCTCCACTGGCCTTCATTCAGTGTCCTCCTCCCCTCTCTGCCAATCCCTCCACTGCCCTCTTTCAGTGTCCTCCACCCCTCTCTGCCAATCCCTCCACTGGCCTCTATTCAGTGTCCTCCTCCCCTCTCTGCCAATCCCTCCACTAGTCTCCATTCAGTGTCCTCCACCCCCCTCTGCCAATCCCTCCACTGGCCACCATTCAGTGTCCTCCACCCCTCTCTGCCAATCCCTCCACTGGTCTCCATTCAGTGTCCTCCACCCCTCTCTGCCAATCCCTCCACTGGCCTCCATTCAGTGTCCTCCTCCCCTCTCTGCCAATCCCTCCACTGGTCTCCAATTCAGTGTCCTCCACCCCTCTCTGCCAATCCCTCCATTGGCCTCCATTCAGTGTCCTCCACCCCTCTCTGCCAATCCCTCCAATGGTCTCCATTCAGTGTCCTCCACCCCTCTCTGCCAATCCCTCCACTGGTCTCCATTCAGTGTCCTCCACCCCTCTCTGCTAATCCCTCCACTGGTCTCCATTTAGTGTCCTCCACCCCTCTCTGCCAATCCCTCCACTGGTCTCCATTTAGTGTCCTCCACCCCTCTCTGCCAATCCCTCAACTGGTCTCCATTCAGTGTCCTCCACCCCTCTCTTCCAATCCCTCCACTGGTCTCCATTTAGTGTCCTCCACCCCTCTCTGCCATTCCCTCCACTGGTCTCCATTCAGTGTCCTCCACCCCTCTCTGCCAATCCCTCCACTGGCCTCCATTCAGTGTCCTCCTCCCCTCTCTGCCAATCCCTCCACTGGTCTCCAATTCAGTGTCCTCCACCCCTCTCTGCCAATCCCTCCACTGGCCTCCATTCAGTGTCCTCCTCCCCTCTCTGCCAATCCCTCCACTGGTCTCCAATTCAGTGTCCTCCACCCCTCTCTGCCAATCCCCCCACTGGCCTCCATTCAGTGTCCTCCACCCCTCTCTGCCAATCCCTCCACTGGTCTCCATTCAGTGTCCTCCACCCCTCTCTGCCAATCCCTCCACTGGTCTCCATTCAGTGTCCTCCACCCCTCTCTGCTAATCCCTCCACTGGTCTCCATTTAGTGTCCTCCACCCCTCTCTGCCAATCCCTCCACTGGTCTCCATTTAGTGTCCTCCACCCCTCTCTGCCAATCCCTCCACTGGTCTCCATTCAGTGTCCTCCACCCCCCTCTGCCAATCCCTCCACTGGTCTCTATTTAGTGTCCTCCACCCCTCTCTGCCAATCCCTCCAATGGTCTCCATTCAGTGTCCTCCACCCCTCTCTGCCAATCCCTCCACTGGTCTCCATTCAGTGTCCTCCACCCCTCTCTGCTAATCCCTCCACTGGTCTCCATTTAGTGTCCTCCACCCCTCTCTGCCAATCCCCCCACTGGCCTCCATTCAGTGTCCTCCACCCCTCTCTGCCAATCCCTCCACTGGTCTCCATTCAGTGTCCTCCACCCCCCTCTGCCAATCCCTCCACTGGTCTCTATTTAGTGTCCTCCACCCCTCTCTGCCAATCCCTCCACTGGTCTCCATTTAGTGTCCTCCACCCCTCTCTGCCAATCCCTCCACTGGTCTCCATTTAGTGTCCTCCACCCCTCTCTGCCATTCCCTCCACTGGTCTCCATTCAGTGTCCTCCACCCCTCACTACCAATTCATCCACTGGTCTCCATTCAGTGTCCTCCACCCCTCACTTCCAATCCCTCCACTGGTCTCCATTCAGTGTCCTCCACCCCTCTCTGCCAGTCCCTCCACTGGTCTCCATTCAGTGTCCTCCACCCCTCTCTGCCAATCCCTCCACTGGTCTCCATTCAGTGTCCTCCACCCCCCTCTGCCAATCCCTCCACTGGCTTCTATTCAGTGTCCTCCTCCCCTCTCTGCTAATCCCTCCACTGGTCTCCATTTAGTGTCCTCCACCCCTCTCTGCCAATCCCTCCACTGGTCTCCATTTAGTGTCCTCCACCCCTCTCTGCCAATCCCTCCACTGGTCTCCATTTAGTGTCCTCCACCCCTCTCTGCCAATCCCTCCACTGGTCTCCATTTAGTGTCCTCCACCCCTCTCTGCCATTCCCTCCACTGGTCTCCATTCAGTGTCCTCCACCCCTCACTACCAATCCATCCACTGGTCTCCATTCAGTGTCCTCCACCCCTCACTTCCAATCCCTCCACTGGTCTCCATTCAGTGTCCTCCACCCCCCTCTGCCAATCCCTCCACTGGCTTCTATTCAGTGTCCTCCTCCCCTCTCTGCTAATCCCTCCACTGGTCTCCATTTAGTGTCCTCCACCCCTCTCTGCCAATCCCTCCACTGGTCTCCATTTAGTGTCCTCTACCCCTCTCTGCCAATCCCTCCACTGGTCTCCATTTAGTGTCCTCCACCCCTCTCTGCCAATCCCTCCACTGGTCTCCATTTAGTGTCCTCCACCCCTCTCTGCCATTCCCTCCACTGGTCTCCATTCAGTGTCCTCCACCCCTCACTACCAATCCATCCACTGGTCTCCATTCAGTGTCCTCCACCCCTCACTTCCAATCCCTCCACTGGTCTCCATTCAGTGTCCTCCACCCCTCTCTGCCAGTCCCTCCAGTGGTCTCCATTCAGTGTCCTCCACCCCTCTCTGCCAATCCCTCCACTGGTCTCCATTCAGTGTCCTCCACCCCCCTCTGCCAATCCCTCCACTGGCTTCTATTCAGTGTCCTCCTCCCCTCTCTGCCAATCCCTCCACTGGCTTCCACTCATAAATACAATTCAAAGTACCAACAATAATTTACAAAGCCGTCCACAAAAGTTACTTATTTACAAAATTTTATAACAGAAACTAAGCTACATCACTAACCTAGTCCCAAAATACCAACCAAGCCGCTCTCTTCCGTCCTCCCAAGACCTCCTGCTCTCCAGCTCCCTCCTCACCTCCTCCCATGCTCTCCTCCAGGATTTCTCCAGAGCTTCTCCCAACCTCTAGAACTCCCTACCCCAATCTGTCCGACTGTCCCCTAATCTATCCATCTTTAGACGATCCCTGAAAACCCTTTTCTTTGAAGAAGCCTATCCTGCTTCTAACTAATACACGGTTTTACTTCCTCCATCAGCTCATCCCCCACAGCTATTACCTTTTGTATCAATTGACCCTCCTTCTTAGATTGTAAGCTCTAAGGATCCAGACCCTCTGATTCCTCTTTTACCGAGCAAACATTTTTTATACATTTTGACTTCATATACAAGCGATGTCTTGATAGCATCATGTCACCACTGGGTATAAAAGAGAAGAGAGGCGCCTCTAAGTGTAGCAATGCGGTTACATTTAATGAAGGTACAACATTGAGCAACTCACATGGTTGATGATTAAAAGAGGCACCCCTAAGTATGCCGGCACCCGGGGTAAGGCTGCTACTTAGAGGTGCCTCTTTTAATCATCAACCATGTGAGTTGCTCAATGTTGGACCTTCATTAAATGTAACCGTATTGCTACACTTAGAGGCGCCTCTCTTCTCTTTTATACTCTGGAGCTCCTGCTGGATTTTGCTTCTAATCCCTTTGTGGAGGCTTCCATTTGTGGATGGATATTTTATGGTTACACAACCAATCACATCGCTATAATCTTTTTATATGGACTATAAACTGAAGGACTGATGAATAAATGGTTGTGGAACAAATCGTTTGAGTTTCCATTATTTCTTATGGGGAAATTCGCTTTGTTATACAAGCACTTTGGATTACAAGCATGTTTCCGGAACGCATTATGCTTGCAGTTCAATGTTTTACTGTATCTGTATATGTATATATATATATATATATATATATATATATATATATATATATATATACACACACACACAGTATCTCACAAAAGTGAGTACACCCCTCACATTTGTGTAAATATTTTCTTCTATCTTTTCATGTGACAACACTGAAGAAATGACACTTTGCTACAATGTAAAGTAGTGAGTGTACAGCTTGTATAACAGTGTAAATTTGCTGTCCCCTCAAAATAACTCAACACACAGCCATTAATGTCTAAACTGCTGGCAACAAAAGTCAGTACACCCCTAAGTGAAAATGTCCAAATTGGGCCCAAAGTGTCAATGTTTTGTGTGGCCACCATTATTTTCCAGCACTGCCTTAACCCTCTTGGGCATGGAGGTCACCAGAGCTTCACAGGTTGTCACTGGAGTCCTCTTCCCCTCCTCCATGATGACATCACAGAGCTGGTGGATGTTAGAGACCTTGCGCTCCTCCACCTTCCGTTTGAGGATGTCCCACAGATGATCAATAGGGTTTAGGTCTGGAGACATGCTTGGCCAGTCCATCACCTTTACCCTCAGTTTCTTTAGCAAGGCAGTGGTCATCTTGGAGGTGTGTTTGGGGTGGTTATCATGTTGGAATACTGCCCTGCGGTCCAGTCTCTGAAGGGAGGGGATCATGCTCTGCTTCAGTATGTCACAGTACATGTTGGCATTCATGGTTCCCTCACTGATCTGTAGCTCCCCAGTGCCGGCAGCACTCATACAGCCCCAGACCATGACACTCCCACCACCATGCTTGACTGTAGACAAGACACACTTGTCTTTGTCCTCCTCACCTGGTTGCCGCCACACACGCTTGTCACCATCTGAACCAAATACATTTATCTTGGTCTCATCAGACCACAGGACAGGGTTCCAGTAATCCATGTCCTTAGTCTGCTTGTCTTCAGCAAACTGTTTGCAGACTTTCTTGTGCATCATCTTTAGAAGAGGCTTCCTTCTGGGATGACAGCCATGCAGACCAATTTGATGCTGTGTGTGGCGTATGGTCTGAGCACTGACAGGCTGACCCCCCACCCCTACAACCTCTGCAGCAATGCTGGTAGCACTCATACGTCTATTTCCCAAAGACAACCTCTGGATATGACGCTGAGCACGTGACCTCAACTTCTTTGGTGGACCATGGCGAGGCCTGTTCTAAGTGGAGCCTGTCCTGTTATACCGCTGTATGGTCTTGGCCACCGTGCTGCAGCTCAGTTTCAGGGTCTTGGCAATCTTCTTATAGCCTAGGCCATCTTTATGTAGAACAACAATTCTTTTTTTTTTCAGATCCTCAGAGAGTTCTTTGCCATGAGGTGCCATGTTGAACTTCCAGTGACCAGTATGAGAGAGTGAGAGCGATAACACCAAATTTAACACACCTGCTCCCCATTCACACCTGAGACCTTGTAACACTAACGAGTCACATGACACCGGGGAGGGAAAATGGCTAATTGGGCCCAATTTGGACATTTTAACTTAGGGGCGTACTGACTTTTGTGGCCAGTGGTTTAGACATTAATGGCTGTGTGTTGAGTTATTTTGAGGGGACAGCAAATTTACACTGTTATACAAGCTGTACACTCACTACTTTACATTGTAGACAAGTGTCATTTCTTCAGTGTTGTCACATGAAAAGAAAGAAGAAAAGATTTACAAAAATGTGAGGGGTGTACTTACTTTTGTAAGCATACAGTATATATATATATATTAACATTTTTTTTTCTCTTTGGGTGTTTATATATTTGAGATTTCAGCACTGAGTCTATTAACAGTCGCACGCTGAGCAGGGAACAGGGAACAGGGAAATTTCTTTCAAATCATTTAAAACTTTGCATAATAGATTTTAGCACTGATGATGTACCACCGCCATGTTAGGCGACAGCTCTGATGTCTAAGAAAACACAACGCCGGTTTGTTCTGTTCAGTCCCTACAGAGCAATGAGGAAATAGGCAAATTATCAGATCCAGCAGATTCCTGGTAAGAGTGACGCAGGAACTCAGTAGTTTGTGGGAGCGAAGTTATTTTGCTGAAATTGAAAAAAAAAAAAAATAATAAAAAAGCTCCCAGATTTTACTCATGGAGCCATATAGGGGAAAAAAATGTGCAGGGAGGGGTGGAGGACTCTGAATGGAGACCAGTGGAGGGATTGGCAGAGAGGGGTGGAGGACACTGAATGGAGACCAGTGGAGGGATTGGCAGAGAGGGGTGGAGGACACTGAATGGAGACCAGTAGAGGGATTGGCAGAGAGGGGTGGAGGACTCTGAATGGAGACCAGTGGAGGGATTGGCAGAGAGGGGTGGAGGACACTGAATGGAGACCAGTGGAGGAATTGGCAGAGAGGGGTGGAGGACACTGAATGGAGACCAGTGGAGGGATTGGCAGAGAGGGGTGGAGGACACTGAATGGAGACCAGTGGAGGGATTGGCAGAGAGGGGTGGAGGACACTGAATGGAGACCAGTGGAGGGATATATGTAGCACTAACTCTCTGTGGAGCTGCTGGTTTAAGCGGGCTGTTACCTTCACTCTCCTTCCTTCTGTTTCACCAGCACCGGGTCTAGGGTTCCATTGAGTTTACTTCTGGACGACACACGCACCAACACTTGAGTACGTTTTCAATGCTTTATTAAACAATTTACTAAGGAAGTAGCAGGGAAGAGGCAGAAAGGAAACTGCAGAAGAAACTCAAATATCTTCTTGTAAGGTTCTTGACAAATGTCCTGGTAGAATTTGGATATTACAATAGAATGCGCTCCCATCGTGGGACACACTCTTTACTCGCCTGGATAGGCCTCTCTCACTTGCCTAGCAGCCAGTACGTAGCACGAACAAAAGTCTCTGCCACAGACTTGTTTGGGATGAACCCGTACGATCCTCTGCCACAGGATGTATTGGTTCCTTTGTGGTGAATGTCAGTCACAGTGCATGAACCTTTAAGCAAACCCGGCAACACTATGCTGTATAGTTACTTCAGGATACGTCCTCCAACCGAGTCACCAGGCTCCTCTCCAGACCAGCACGCTGCATGATCCTTCCATGACGGGTCCTCCCCTGGGATCTCCTCGGTTGTCCAGCTTCTTCACTCGGGATAGACAGCTCAGGACCATTCCTCGGCTGCTGTGGTAGGCCCCAGACAAGCTTCTGGGCCCACCCCTGCGCCGCAGCGACACGGGCCTCCGGAACGGAGGACCACGAGATTGCTCTCTAACGCACACCTGTCGGCCAGGAGGGCCAGCAGGTGGCTGTAAAACGAACCCCACAATATGGCGTCTGTCCCATAAATACCCTCTCCCAGAATGCAACTCGGAGGACCACCTCCACCGAGTTGTCCCCGGGACAAAAGAGCATCCATACGCTTCGACACGTTGCCTTTCCAACACTGACTAGTGAAAACAGCGACACCCACCGGTCAGTATGGAAACACACACACAACGTCAGCCAAGCTGAAACAGAGGCAAACTTAACCTATTTAACGAACAAGTTACTAAATTTACCTAACATAGGGTAGATCGCGAATCTACCAGCGCTACATACTCCCCCCACTACAGTAGATGTTGTCCCCAACGTCTGTCCAAAAACAGTAACAGTAACTCCCAAGCCTGGGAGTAAGTATTTGAGTTTCTTATAACTTGGATAGACAAAGAGAGAGGAAAAGACAGTGGAAAGATATTATAAGACTTACATCTATAAAACATTATGTTCACATCCGCAAACAAAACCATCCTATGATTGTACACAACCTCACTATCTATCTAGCTGAAAAGCCTCCCAGCTTGATAGGAGATCCAATAATTCCTGAAAAGGAAAACTTATTAAACACACACATATATGTATACTATACAATATCAGGAGCAAAGCCTCATTTCTAGAGAAAATGAGCCTCTCTTCCCATCATCTAACATCAAGGAAAAAGAAAAAAAAATCTTTAAAGGAGTCCATCCCTGTAATATAAAGAACAAGGTTATTCCCGCGCTATCATGTGTGAGTGTCTACAGGTAGGAAAAGCTGCTTGCACCGCAAGGGTCTCACTAGGCCCAAAAAATAGAAATAAACGCAGAGTATGGGGCAGCGCTAATCCAGTAGAAGATATTATTAAAGGCAGTGGTGTGTCGTAAATATCCTGGTGGTGTGTGTACTGATAGGATGTCACAACTTAGGGCTATGGAGCCAAAAGTGACAAACGTAAATAATCTACCCTGTTTCCCCGAAAATAAGACCTAGCGTGATTGTCAGTGATGGCTGCAATATGAGCCCTACCCCCCAAATAAGCCCTAGTTAAAGTCCTTGTAGGTCTTATTTTCAGGGTAGGGCTTATTTTTGGGGAAACATGATAGGGCTTATTTGGGGGGTAGGGCTTACATTGCAGCCATCAATGACAATCACGCTAGGTCTTATTTTCGGGGAAACAGGGTATAAAGTGCCAAGTGCATGAAATATATAATGAAACATAAATTTGCTACTAATTGTGAAATAAGTGACAGAGTATCAGCCTCTACAGTGCAAACCATATAGTGTCCTAATACGGATATGCATAAAAAACTTAGGGGTAGTATAACAACATATACACATATAACACAACATAGCATCCAGTGATTTCACTCCAAACAAGCAAAAATTAATTGCAGGGCATGTAGTGGGCGTATCAACCACGGAAACAACACCGTGACTCCTCTTCGTGACAGAAAGAATCTTACACTTGTAAGTAATGGCCACTTACCACATTTTACACACCACATTTATGCTGTTTTCCTAGTAAGATGTGGCAAGTGGCCATTACTTACAAGTGTAAGATTCTTTTTGTCACGAAGAGGAGTCACGGTGTTGTTTCCCTGGTGTATACACCCACTACATGCCCTGCAATTAATTTTTGCTTGTTTGGAGTGAGATCACTGGATGCTATATTGTGTTGTTATTATTATTATACGAGATTTATATAGCGCCAACAGTTTACGCAGCGCTTTACAATGTATAAGGGGGACAACACAATTACAGTACAGTTCAATACAGAAGGTACAGGAGGGCCCGGCTCGTAGAGCTTACATTCTAAAGTGAGGGGGTGGTGGTACAAAAGGTAATAGCTGCAGAGAATGATTTGATGGGTGGTGGCTCTGGGACAGTTATGTGGATGTGGGATAGGCTTCCCTGAATAAATGAGTTTTCAGGGATCTCCTAAAGGTGGACAGGGTAGGGGCTGATCGGACATACCGGGGCAGGGAATTCCAGAGGATGGGAGAGGCTCTGGGGAAGTCCTGAAGGCGAGCATGGGAGGAGGTAACAAGGGAGCTAGAGAGCAGGAGGTCCTGGGAGGAGCGGAGGGGGCGATTTGGGCGATATCTGCAGATGAGGTTGGTGATGTAGATGGGGGGCGATGTTGTGAATGGCCTTGTATGTTATGGTTAGCATTTTGAATTTTACACGGTGGGATAGGGGAAGCCAGTGAAGGGATTGGCAGAGAGGAGCAGCAGTCACGGATCGATTAGTGAGGTGTATTAGTCTAGCGGCAGCATTCATAATAGACTGAAGGGGGAGGAGCCTGCTTAAGGGTAGGCCATTAAGGAGAGAGTTGCAGTAGTCGAGGCGGGAAATAATCAAGGAGTGAATAAGTTGCTTTGTGGTGTCATTAGTCAGGAAGGGTCAAATTCTGGAGATGTTGCGGAGGTTAAGGCGGCAGGATTAAGCCAGTGATTGGATGTGGGGGCTGAAGGAGAGGTCAGAGTCAAGGATTACACCCAGGACTCTGGCATGTGTGGAGGGACCAATGGTTGTGTTGTTGATATTAATGGTGAAGTCACAGGAGGGGGACCGGGAAGGAGGAAATATAACAAGCTCAGTTTTAGAAGGATTAAGTTTGAGGAAGTGGCGTGACATCCATACCGATATGTCATTCAGCAAGTTTGAGATCCGTGAGGAGATAGTGGGGGTGAGTTGAGGAGTGGAGAGATAGATCTGTGTGTCATCGGCATAGAGATGGTATTGGAAGCCATGGAAGGTTATCAACTGGCCCAGGGAAGAGGTATAGAGTGAGAAAAGGAGAGGCCCAAGGACAGAGCCTTGGGGTACCCCAACAGAAAGAGGAAGGGGAGCGGAGGAGATGGAGTTGTAAGTGACGCTGAAAGTGCGCTGAGATAGGTAGGAGGAGAACCAGGATAATGCAGAATCACGGAGGCCAAGGGAGTGTAATTTGCTGAGGAGCAGCAGGTGGTCAACTGTGTCAAAGGCAGCAGAGAGGTCTAAAAGTATGAGTATGGAGTAGTGGCCATTGGTTTTGGCAGTTATTAGGTCATTGGTGAGTTTTAGTAAGGCAGTTTCAGTAGAATGTTGTAGGCGGAAGCCAGACTGTAGAGGGTCGAGAAGGTTGTTGTCCGTGAGGTAGCGACTCATTTGGTCATGCACAAGGCGTTCGATGAGCTTGGAGGCAAACGTGAGAAGGGAGATAGGTCTTAAGTTATTCAAACAGGTGGGGTATAGTGAGGGTTTTTTGAGTATGGGGTGCATGCAGAGGCGGCTCTCTAATTAGGCAACTTAGGCGGTCGCCTAAGGCCTCGCACTCACAGGGGCCTCGCGGCCGCCTAATTTACCTGTTCTCAATCACTGAAGTTGATGCCGGCGGCTCCGCCTACCCCCACTGGGACTCTGTGGCCCAGGAGCTGACGGGAAAATCGGATACTGCCCGCAGCCTGAAAAATAGCGGCCTCATCACGGAGCGTCCCAGTCCGTGGGGCCTCATTTGTAAGTTTTGCCTAAGGCCTCACAAAGCCTAGAGCCACCTCTGGGTGCATGTTTGAGCGGGGAAGGAAAGGTGCCGGAGGAGAGGGAGAGGTTGAAGATGTGGGTTAGGGAGTTGAGGACTAGAGTGGGAAGGTGGTCGCAGTAATTGAGAGGGGACAGGGTCCAGGGGACATGTAGTGAGGTGGGCCATGGAGAGGAGTTTATCAACTTCTTCTGTGGTAACTGGCTGTTATATGTGTATATGTTGTTATACTATCCCTCAGTTTTTTATGCATATCCGTATTAGGACACTATATGGTTTGCACTGTAGAGGCTGGTACTCTGTCACTTATTTCACAATTAGTAGCAAATTTATGTTTCATTATATATTTCATGCACTTGGCACTTTATAGATTATTTACGTTTGTCAATTTTGGCTCCATAGCCCTAAGTTGTGACATCCTATCAGTACACACACACCACCAGGATATTTACGACACACCACTACCTTTAATAATATCTTCTACTGGATTAGCGCTGCACCATACTCTGCGTTCATCCCTGTAATATGATCTCTTCAAATAAAGAAAAATCCGGCTAGCAAAAAGAAGTCCTTGGATTTAAAACACTGAACAGAGTATGTAGATCTTGACCACGCAGCTCTCCTTACACTGACGCTATCTAACTAACCCAAAGTTCTTTTGTCCAAAGTTACCAATAAGACCGGGGATCTGGCAAGGTCAGTGGTTTTCCCGTTTTATCCACGGTGGTGATGAAATAGACAACGTCATCTTTTCTGGGCCTGCAAATGACAACTTTGTCAGCATAGATGTGCCGACCGAAATTCCAGTGCATGAAACATCCACTAAAACGTTCATCCATCTTAACGGAACATCCAGTCTTTCGGAAAGGCTTAGGCACAGACAAATAGTCCCAAACAGCTTCACTGTACCAAAGTTCCCGATTAGTTTCAATCACCTGCATTATATCCTGGGGCAAATAGGGGAACTCCAAACCATACTCTGCCGCCACACGCTTGTTCAACATTCTCTGCAAACGTGCAAGTTTGGGCAAAGATTTGTCCTTCCCCATACCAGGCGGCACACAGGAATCCGATGATTTGCAAACCATAGACCCAGCCGGTGTCTGCAGTGAGCTAGCAACTTTTGGCAAAGTCCCTGTCATGGACAGGTGTGACCAGATTGTGTGCACTGCAAAGAGGAAACCAAAACGCATGTAAAGTGAAATAAGAATAATGTTTATATAAGATAAGTGATATAAATAAACAAACACCCCAAATACAAATAGTGCTCAACCAACCAACAGAAACCCACAGACAACAGATAATATATACAGCCAAAGGGAAGTACCAAAATCAAACACGTAAGCCAGGCCAGGGTCATACACAGGGAGTCAGCAACTGAACAAGGGCAGAATAGGAGAGGGAGATAATGGATGGGATATGGATACAAGGGAATAGGAACACAGGAGGGACGGAATCAGGATGGGATCGGATACAGGCACAGGAGCAGGCTCAGGTTCAGATACAGGTTACAGGATACGGGATACCAGGTCAGGACACAAGGAAGAAAGATACCAAGGCAAGCATATGAGGGCTTGCCGGGTATTTATAGGACTGACTATAATTGACTTCAAGTCACACCTGAGCGCAGAGGGTGCTGTTTGCTACACACTGCTGGAGTGCACCCGCTGGTGGACACCGGTACTACGGCCCAAGGATGCAACAGTGCCACCAGCAGGAGAGACCTCTTACTGCAGGTCCCAGGTGTTGGAAGACACCCGCTGGTGGACACTAGTACTGCGATCCAAGAGGCCGATAGCGCCACCAACGGATAAACCCTCTCATGACAGTCCCAGTAACAGTACTGTGTAGCTCCACACAGGGTGACGTCTTCCCAGAACTCAGGGCTGTCCATTCAGGGAGAGTCATAGCAGAGGCAACATCCTCGCCTTGTGACCATAACAGCTCTTGTGACATAGACTCAAATAGGTCATCACCCCCGGAAAGATCCGACATGGATTCTATTTCCGACTCTCCCAACTCTTCCACTGGTAGATATTTATTTACAGTCCCAGATACATTCCCCATCGGTGGCTTACCCGTTCCTGACGTGGACTCTGGTATCTCCGGTTTAGGTAATCTCTGAGGTAGGCCTCGACCACGGCCGCGGGAAGCCTTTACATATCCCACCTTCCTTTGAACAGGTGCAACAGGAGTAGGTGTAGTGGATGCAGAAATCAAAGTAATGTCCCCTGATGAGACGACAGCAGCAGTGTCTCTTTCCGGAACATTGTCAGCAACAACAGGCAAAGTGACAGACTGTCGATTTCTCTCTGTAGCGGTAGCAGCTTCTACTGTGGCGATACCTGTTGCCCAATCCATCTGATACCACGATGTGGTAGGTTGCTCCACCACAAACAAGTACTCTCCACATTGCGGACATCGGCCAAACGGACGGAGATGTACGGCCAGTCCTTCACATAGGTGGCAGATCATGCCCAGTCCCTCAATATCTCCTGAGGTATACAGGACAAACCTCCCCTGCAGCTTCAAACGAAATCCAGTATCTGTGAGCAGAGTTCCAGATAGCACAGTATTCATCACGGTGCTTGCAGGGAACATTCTCGGTCCCATGATTGCCTGCATCGCCGGAAAAGACATGGCCACACTCTGATCTTCTCAGCACGATCACGAGGCCTCTCTTCTCCTCTGGCGCCAAACACATACACGCGCCCCACGCGGTAACAAGTAGGGTAGACTCCTCCCACTTGTTCTTCTGGTCACGTAGCTCCCGGGCCTTCACTGGCGCCCGCCGTCTACGCATTTAGAAATAAAGTCCTGCAGTTTAACCTTTTCTCTTCCTGAAGGATTTTTTCAAAGTCCAGCTCTCTCCATAAACTCCCGGTAAAACACTTCTCTGGGTTGCGAGAATTGACAGTCAAAAAATCCCGGACGAGCCCCCACATGTAGCACTAACTCTCTGTGGAGCTGCTGGTTTAAGCGGGCTTGTTACCTTCACTCTCCTTCCCTCTGTTTCACCGGCACCGGGTCTAGGGTTCCGTTGAGTTTACCTCTGAACGATACACTCACCAACACTTGAGTACGTTTTTAATGCTTTATTAAACAATTTACTAAGGAAGTAGCAGGAAAGAGGCAGAAAGGAAACTGCAGAAGAAACTCAAATATCTTCTTGTAAGGTTCTTGACAAATGTCCTGGTAGAATTTGGATATTACAATAGAATGCGCTCCCATCGTGGGACACACTCTTTGCTCGCCTGGATAGGCCTCTCTCACTTGCCTAGCAGCCAGTACGTAGCACGAACAAAAGTCTCTGCCACAGACTTGTTTGAGATAAACCTGTACAATCCTCTGCCACAGGATGTATTGATCTTTCTGAAATGAACGTCAGTCAGAGTGCTTGAACCTTTAAGCCAACCCAGCAGTACTATGCAGTAAGATTACTTCAGGATACGTCCTCCAACCGAGTCACCAGGCCCTCTCCAGACCAGCACTCTGCATGATCCTTCCATGACGGGTCCTCCCCTGGGATCTCCTCGGTTGTCCAGCTTCTTCATTCGGGATAGACAGCTCAGGACCATTCCTCGGCTGCTGTGGTAGGCCCCGGACAAGCTTCCGGGCCCACTCCTGCGCCGCAGCGACGTGGGCCTCCGGAACGGAGGACCACGAGATTGCTCTCTAATGCATACCTGTCGGCCAGGAGGGCCAGCAGGTGGCTGTAAAATGAACCCCACAATATGGCGTCTGTCCCATAAATGCCCTCGCCCAGAATGTAACTCGGAAGACCACCTTCACCGAGTTGTCTCCGGGACAGAAGAGCATCCATACGCTTTGACACGTTGCCTTTCCAACACTGACTAGTGAAAACAGCGACACCCACCGGTCAGTATGGAAACACCCACAACGTCAGCCAAGCTGAAACAGAGGCAAACCTAACCTATTTAACAAACAAGTTACTAAATGTACCTAACATAGGGTAGATCGCATATACGCACACACATATATATATATATATATATATATATAGATATATATATATAGATATAGATATAGATATATCTATATATATATACCTATATATCTAAATATAGATATATATCTATATATATTTATAAAAAAAATTATATATATATAGTAAAACCTTGGTTTGAGAGTAACTTGGTTTTGTAAGACAAGCAAATTTTTTTTATAAATTTTGACTTGATATACAAGTGATGTCTTGATAGCGTCATGTCAAAACTGAGTATAAAAGAGAAGAGAGGCGCCTCTAAGTGTAGCAATACGGTTACATTTAATGAAGGTACAACATTGAGCAACTCACATGGTTGATGATTAAAGGAGGCACCTCTAAGTATGCCGGGCATCTGGGGTAATTCTGCGTACAGAAGGGCGGACCTTTCGACCGGACTGGTCCAACAGATCGAGTCCGGCAGACAATCCGACCATGTGTGGGCTCCATCGGACCTGCAACTGACTTTTTCTGTCAAAAATCTGACGGACTTTAGATTTGGAACAAGTTTCAAATTTGTCTGACGGACTCGAGTCCGGTCGAAAAATCCGCTCGTCTGTATGCTAGTCCGACAGACGAAAACCCACGCTAGGGCAGCTATTGGCTACTGGCTATCAACTTCCTTATTTTAGTCCGGTCCTACGTCATCATGTACGAATCTGTCGGACTTTGGTGTGATCGTGTGTAGGCAAGTCCGTTCATTCGAAAGTCCATCGAAAGTCCGTCGGAAAGTCCGCCCGTGTGTACGCGGCATAAGGCTGCTAAATGTTGCACCTTCATTAAATGTAACCATCCGGAACGAATTATGCTTGCAGTTCAATGTTTTACTGTATATATATATATATATATATATATATATATATATACATATACACACACAATATATCACAAAAGTGAGTACACTCACTACTTTACATTGTAGCAAAGTGTCATTTCTTCAGTGTTGTCACATGAAAAGATAGAAGAAAAGATTTACAGAAATGTGACTGAGGGGTGTAATTACTTTTGTGAGATACTGTGTGTGCGTATATACATGCATATATATATACATATATATATATATACATATATACATATATATATATATATATATATATATATATATATATATATATATATACATATATACATATATATATATATATATATATATATATATATATATATATATATATACATATATATATATATATATATATACGTATATATATATGCATTTTTTTTGGGTGTTTATATATTTGAGATTTCAGCACTGAGTCTATTAACAGTCGCACGCTGATCAGGGAACAGGGAACAGGGAAATTACTTTCAAATCATTTTAAACTTTGCATAATAGATTTTAGCACTGATGTTGTACCACCGCCATGTTAGGTGACAGCTCTGATGTCTAAGAAAACACAACGCCGGTTTGTTCTGTTCAGTCCCTACAGAGCAATGAGGAAATAGGCAAATTATCATCAAGTCCAGCAGATTCCTGGTAAGAGTGACGCAGGAACTCAGTAGTTTGGAGGAGCGAAGTTATTTTGCTGAAATTGAAAAAAAAAAAAAAAAAAAGCTCCCAGATTTTACTCACTGAGCCATATGGGGGGGGGGGGGGGTGCTTTTTTGGTGCCAACATGGCAGCAATACATGGGGTAGTGTGCTGCCAGGGAAGGAAAATTACAGTAAGTTATTTGATACAATTTATATATAATTATTATAATATTTATATAATGTATTTTGGGGGGGTTATAGAACAGATCCAGCTTGGTCTGGGCTACAATATAACGAAGACGGGTGTTGTATGACTGATGTAAATGTGCAGTATGTAAAGCACTGTGTACATTGTCAGCGTTATTTAAATACCAGTAAAGTATCTTAAAATGAAAACAAATGTATCAATATATGCATTGTATAAAAAAAAAAAAAATAATAGATTAAGGACAACAGGTATAAAGTTCTAAGTTTATTCTGAAGACAAGGTGGCGATCACTTCTCCGCGTTGCATTTTATTTATTTTTTTGTGTGTGTGTTTTTTTGCTACATGCATAGGACAGCCCATTCATATGTGCGAGAAATGCGCCAAAGAGGCTTCTTCACCCTTTGGGCATTGAGCTTCGTACCTTTTTTCTTTGATGCATTTTTGCACTTTTGTTGCCCATGTGCCTGCTGGCCGCATTAAGGGTGCTATTCTCCGCGTTGCATTTTCCCCCCCTCTTTTCACGGCCTCAAGTCCGCAGTTGGGGATCCAAACCGATACCATCCTACGCACTACTTCTTCTAGGGTGCGACTCCAACCACGGCCTCCCGTGTCCAAGCCCCACCCTCCCCCCCACCCCCGTCCCGGGGGGGGAAAGGAGGGGCAGGAGCGGGCACACAGAGATGGCCCCAGACCCCGACATGAACCTTCAGCCTCCCCACCACTTCCCAACTGTATATATTGATCCCCCCCCCCCCCCCCCCCGAGTCTTTTTCCTTATAATATTGAAATTATTTTCCCTTTCCTGTTTTCCTTCTCTTCCCCTTTTTTTTCCCCCTTTTTTTTAATGCTTAAAAGGAAACCTATTACGATTACTGCATAAGTCCGTCTGGGGATATTTGGGACTGGGGTGTCTAGGTTTTTACAAAAGTCCAGGAACTTTTTTTTTTTTTTTTAAATCTCTTTATTTGGAAAAACTTTACATTACAAAAAGATAAAAAAAGGCATAAAGAGCAAGGAACATCACCACAAACGAGAATGCATTACTATCATCGTTTTTCTTTTTTTCCTTCTTTCTCCCTTCTCATCTTCCCCCGTATCTTCCCATTAGTACAAATTATACCAGTTCAATAATACCCATATAACCTTCAAAATTGATTTCTTCTTCCCCCCCCCCCCGTTTTACTCCCTCATCCCGCCCCCTATCCAGCCTCCCGCCATTCACTCTATCATACTTCTTAGGACTAGACCTGCCCCATACCATCCTACCCCACCCCCCCTTCTGTTCTAACCCAATCCTGGTCTAGCCATATTTTCCATATACTTTCAAACTTCTTATAGTTACCCCTCTTCTTATATATGTACTTTTCCCTACAGATCACCTCCCTTACTGCATTCTCCCATTCTGGCACCGTCGGCGCCTCCTTTCTCTGCCAGCGCTGTGCAATGAGCTTTCTTCCCTGGAACAGGCATCTAACCCTTGCTGTCTGTATGTCCTTTGACATCACTTTATCCTCCGTCAGTCCCAATAGGCACTCTCTCGCCTCCAACCTCAGCGACGTCCCAAACACTGCATTTATTTTATCCACCACTCCCTTCCAGTATCTATGCAATTTGGGACAACGCCAAAACATGTGGATCAAATCTCCGTGCCCCCCTCCACATCTTTGGCACTTTGGGTCCGGTCTCTTACCCCACTCGAATAATTTCAAGGGTGTGTAATATGCCCTATAGGATAAGTAGAGGTGGGACATCACCTGTGAGGGAGAGAGAGTAACCCTGGGGCCTAGCGACAAGACATACTCCCATTGATCGTCAGAAAGTGCTCCCACATCTCTCTCCCATTTAATCCTATTCTTATTTTCCACCATACCTTCCTGGGCAGAGGCCTTCAGGCATCCATACATGTTGGAGATCAAACCCCTCGTAGAGCCTGCGTCAACCAGCTTTCTCAAAGAGGCCATTTCACACCATACTGGTGTTTCCTTCCCAAATTGCGCCTCTAGGGCATGCCTAATTTGCAGGTATCTGTAAAATGACCTATTGGGGATTGCGTATTCCTCTAGCAGCTCACGAAAAGATTTTAACCTTCCAGCCCTGTACATCTGTGCCAAGTAGTGGATACCCTGACGGTCCCATTCCTCAAAACGTCCCATCTTTTTAAGCTCATTGAGGTTGTTATTATCCCAAAGTGGGGAGAATTCTGCAAAGCCAGTATATCCCAAGATTTTTTTAACTTGTACCCACACCTTAACCATCATCCGGGTAGTTGGGCATTTAGTACAAAATGAGTCTGCCTCTAGTCCCTCCGCGATTGTGTCATGAGCAGTGTCATTCAGCAGAATACTACCCCCCACTCCTTCATCCCCCAGCCTGTTGCTACCTCCCACCTGTTGCAATTGGGCTGCTAAAAAATAGTCTCGTGGGTCTGGTACTGCCAAGCCGCCTTTCACCTCTGGTTGCCGCAACGTCCGCAAGCCGATCCTAGCCACCCCATTTTTCCAAATAAGCTCCCTGAACACACTGTCAATTTTCTTAAACCAGTGTTTGGGAATCCAAACAGGGGAGTTCTGTAGAACATAAAGAATTTGGGGTAGCCAAACCATTTTGATCAGGTTGCAGCGCCCGGCAACCGAGAGAGGCAGGCGTCTAGTCCAGGAACTTTAATCTGACTGCTCTTCCTTCTTTCTGCACCATTAATGATGCTGGGAAATCTATATTTGATGTTGGCCTTCCTCATTTGTTCCGGAAGAGGTTTTAACTGCCGTCTCCATGCCAAGTTTCCTGCAGATCAAGTCAGTAAACACTTGTAGATCTCTCAAATTGCACTCAAGATAATCCTCTGAGTTTACTCCATATCTTGGCTTTGTCCTCGTATAGGTGGAATTTAATGATGACATCCCTGGGTATTTCCTCTCTCAGGCCTGGTGGTTTCCTGACCCTGTGCAGTCGATCGATCTTTAGGTCATCCTCTACCCTTCTGTCTAGTATTGGGTTGAATTTTTTTTTTTTTTCATTTTAGTCACCAAATCCTGTCCTTGCTGTTCTGGTGAAGCTCTAATCCTAAGATTTCGGCGTCGACTTTGATTTTCTTGTTCTTCCAGCTTGTATAATATGTCTCAGTGGTCAGTTTGCTCTTTTCCTCATTTGTGTTTTTACATCTAATATTTCCTGGGCCTGTTTTCCTGTTAATTCCTCGGCTTCTTCTACTCTCCTCAACAAATGGCCCATATCCATCCTTACATTCTGATCTCCGTTTTTAATCGAATTTTCTAGTTTAGCAAACATTTCCAGCGTTTCCATTTTTGTTGGAATTAGAGACAAAAATTCCTTTGTTCTTCCATTTTCACTTGGATCAAGTTCTCCTTCCAAGTCCGTCTCTTCCCTGGAATTATCCCCTTGATCCACTTTTTTGTTTCACCTGCTCTTTCTTCTTCTCTTTTGTCCCCAGTTGCTTTTTTTTTTTCCCAACCCAGGACTTTTTGAGCTTGCGTCCTTAAGGTATTTCTGGATTGTGCTCGTATTTAAACTCTCTTTTGGGGTCTTGGGTTCCGTCGCTTTTTGCGACCGACCTCTCCTGTTCATTTTTATTGTTTTCTTCCTCCCCAACTTGATCTATGTTTTCAAAGAGTTTCACACCCTTTAGTTGTGCTTAATATAAACTTTTGGGTGAAAGAGGACCAGTTTTTTTTTTTTTAGTAGAACTATGTCAGACTACGTAACTCAAAAACGCGAATTAACTATTACATGATACATGTATTATATGGAAAATCAGCGTGAGCTGATGTCCTCAGAGCCCTCTGGAAATGCTTAAATTATGATAGCAAGTTATCGACCTTTAATCCTCTTCTTTCCTGTCCTCTGACCGGGAGAGAACAACAACAGTCGTAAAGTGCAGCTGTGAAAAAAAAAAAAGGAAACAATTTCAATACTTAAAGTGGATGTAAACCCAATGTCATCCTTTCTAAACTACTGCCATAGAGGTTATCTATAAGGATATACACACCTCCTGCATGTATCTTTACCTGTCAAATGTCTCCCCTCCAATGGCGTCACTAGGGGGGGGGGGCAGAGGGGGCCCTGACCTTCCCCCCCCAACATTATGCTGTGCCCCACCAATTTTAACAAAAAAGCAAAGTCTAAGAGGGAGAGAGTCCCCAGTCAGCTCCTGAGGCTGATTCCTCCCCCCTCCCTCTGCTCGCTGACACTGCATAATGCGAGCGCTCACACAACCACGGCCGCCCGATCTGCTCCTTCCTCTGCATCCTCATTGGCAGGGAGAAGAGCGAGTTGCAGGAAGGTCTCCACCAGGGCCCTCAGTTACTGAAAAAAACAGACTGATTTCTCCCGTCCTTGGGGGGGTGGGAATAAAAAAACAATGCATGTCTTAGGCTAGTGCACGAGATATGTAAATCACATGTCACTCACAGCAAGGGGGAGGATTTGACAAAGTTTTTCTCTGTTTGTCAAGATTTATCTCACTGAACAATAAAAGAGGATTGCTCAGAGATGGATTAACTCTGTGGGGCAAGACTGGGCTCAAATGATAGGAAATCTTATACTCTACATTATGACATCAAAAAAAAAAAAAAATTCGGGTTTATATCCACTTTAAAGCACTCTACTATAGTCTGTAAACTCAGATCGCTAATAGCGGTATAGCCCGTTGCTTGACTCAGCTCCACGGATTAAACAGATCTTATTTTGTGTGGAATATTAGTGAATGAATCGATCTATAAGCTGTAGAATAAAATAGACAGTTCTAATGCGTAAGAGCGCTCTTTTAAATCTGTGTTTTCAGTCCGATGACAAACGTGTATCACACGCCATGGCTCAGTTCCATTTATTAATCGGTTAGTGCTATTATATGGGCTATTGGTATTTAGGACAACCACAGGGAGACCGTAAGGTGCAAGCTATAGAAAAGAGACCGATCTTATGCTTATAAGAACCCTTCTGACCATTCAGTTGCTTTGGCAAAGAGATCCCTTTTGTCTTCCCCAATTCCTCTCTTTTTTCCCCTGCCTTCATTAGCAGCAATATTTCACACTCCTTGTATACTTGCCAACATTGTAAACAAATTTATAGGCACACATTTTTGGCTGTAGGTGGAGTCTTATTATAATTAGGGGGCGGGGCATGCGTTTGTAGGTGTGGCATAGCAATAAACAGTAAAATGCGGCTCAAAAATGGGCGTGGTTTACATGAATAGTGGGCACGGCTTGTATGGGCATATATGGCTTGTATGGGCGTGGTTTACATGGGGGTGTGGTTGGACTCTGAGATGAATGAGAGTTGGAGAAAGAAAGGGGAAAAGAGGTAGGGAGGGAGAGAGAAAGAAGGAAAGAAGAAGGGAAGGAGAGAGAAGGAAGGAAAGAGGGATGGAGGGACAGCAGGCCCAGATCCTACACCACAATAGAAATGTGTGTATTCCAGATTTTAATAAATCAGCAGATAAAGATACTCCAAAAAACCTGGTGTTAGTGCTTCAATCATCCCAGCACCATGGTTGTTATGATGTCAGGATGATTGAGGCGCATTATTACTATTATTACATTGTAATATGCGGGGCAAGGGTGGGCAGAGCGGGGCGGAGCGGGGGGGGTGGGCGGCGCCACAGCAGCTCGGTTTCTATTGCAGCCACCCAGCTCCACTCCACTTCTGGTCTTCTTAAAAATGGACCTCTAGCAGCGGCGGCGAAAAAAAAACGGGAAAAAGTGGATTTCTCGGGACATTTCCCTGGAAATAATAAAATCGGGAAAAGAGTCTAAATCCCAAGACTGTCCCGGGAAAATTCGGGACAGTTGGTAAATATGTACTTGACTTTGCTCCACTTGTTAACCCGTTCATGCATTATCAAATATATAAGTATATAGGGCCTTTGTATGGATCTCATAAGGAATAGTTCTAAAGCTTTAAGCACTCTTCTGGGGTCTGTCATCTCAGGTCAATAACAATAAAAGTCTCACAGATTGACTCCTCTCCAGGCCGCTTCTCAACCTGTTCATGCATTCATTTAGTATATACCTGTGACATCAGGTCCCTTTAGAAAGCCTCTGGGATAGCTTTAACTGAGATAACTTTGATTATAAAGGCATTATTAGTTCATACCTGGGGAGGGACTTCCTCGTACTGTCTTTTCAAACTCTTACCCTCCGAAGCAGCTCTGATCCGACTAGTAATGGATTGTATAGTGCAATTTGCAAAGCTCCAGAGACGTCCTGGTCCGCTTGTTGCTCCCTACTGCTTGGATAAGAACCGACTGCTTTCTTTTTCCCACTCCAGGCATATACGGTCCGGGGGTATTCCGGGGGGGGGGGGTAGGTAGAAGGTGGAGGGAGGGGGAATTGTGGGTGGACGGGCTCCGGCTGGTCCGATCAGGAAGGCTATACACTCTACCGCTCCTTTAGTCAACACCGGACCTATCACGCTGCTTATTCCTCAGCTATGAATAAGCATCAGTTTATGTGAAACGCGTTAGCAGTTATCCCCATTATCCACTTATGATGTGACCTGTTTGCACTTGTTTTTTACTACAATAAATGTGCTTTTTTTCTACACGGATGTGCGGCCGTCCAGATTCTTCTTCCTTGCCTTCCAAGATTTGTGCAGAGCCAGCACCTGTGAGGCTGAGTGAGGGCGTTCACTATCAGAGAGGAGTAAGTGTCCTGTGAGCGGCTTTTTTCTTCCCTACCGCTGCAGCTTGGGTGTGAGGTTTTCCATCCGCCGGAGCATCCGCGGTCTCTCACCCCGCTTTTGCTCCCGCTGGTTCGCCCCGGGCCACCTCCGTTCGCTCACACTGGCGCCGCCCTCGGGCCCCTCCCCTATGTCTGACGCGTCACGTCAGCATCACGCTACTGATTTTTGGTAACTTCTGCCTATTTATGCTCTGGTTTTGTTTTGTTTTTTAAAGCACGAAACCGTTTTTTTTTTTTTTTCAAAAAAAAAAAAAAAAAACCTGTTCGAAAAATTGCTACGCAAATGCCGTGCGAGATAAAAAGCTGCAGCGACCGCCATTGTGTTTTCTAAGGTTTTGATAAAAAAACATATATAACGTTTGGGGGTTCTATGTCATTTTCAAGCAAAAAAAAAAAAAATGATGAATTTTACATGTTGGAGAGAAATGTCAAAATTGGCCTGGATGGGAAGTGGTTAACCACTGGCTGAACAGGTTTTTCCAGGTTTTCCTGGCACTGTTTGTTTCCAAGTTTCAATCGTTATTTCTTGCTTTCTTGCTAGAAAATAACTTATAACCCCCACACATTATACATTTTTTTTTTTTTTTTTTAGCAGAGACCCTAGAGAATAAAACGGCAATTCTTGCAATTTTTTATGTCACACCGTATTTGCGCAGCGGTTTTGCAAATGGAATTTTTGGGGAAAAATTACACTTTAATGAATAAAAAGAAAAAAAAAAAAAACACAATAGTTACCCCAATTTTTTTTGTATAATGTGAAAGATAATGTCACGCTAAATAGATACCTAACATGTCACGCTTTAAAATTGCTCGCTGAATAGCGACAAACAATGGTACTTAAAAATCTCCAAAAGGCGACGATTTGAACGCCTTTACATATTACCAGTTTAGAGTTACAGAGGAGGTATAGCACTAGAATTATTGCTCTCGCTCTAACGTTCACAGGGATACCTCACATGTGTGGTGCAAATACTGTTTAAATATGCGTGTGCGACTTACGTATAGTCTCCCCCTGCCCCAAAACACCCCCCCATGTCGAGGGCATGCGGCCTGGAGGGGGGCGCCCACTTGCCCCCTCCCTTTCCTGACCTGCCAGGCTGCATGCTCAGATAAGGGTCTGGTATGGATTTAGGGGGGGGGGGGACCCCACTTCATTTTTTTTTCCTGATTCTTTTTTTCCCCAGCAATTCTTTTTTTTACATTCAGCTG
Organism: Lithobates clamitans; assembly: GCA_037952925.1. Lineage (NCBI taxonomy): Eukaryota > Metazoa > Chordata > Amphibia > Anura > Ranidae > Lithobates > Lithobates clamitans. Next base: position 277,499 of record JBBGZY010000770.1, on the reverse strand, counting down.
TCACTGGGGAACCCTGCCTACAGCTGACGACTCAACGGTTGTTAACAACCAACTATACACAGTGCATTTAAAGAGAAAAAAAAATGCAAAACGCATAAAAAAAAGCATAAAAAATGCAACGTCTGGAATTATTCGCAACTTATGCTTATTGTGCTATAACACCCTGAATGTGTATAAACATCATAATGTGCAAAGTGCAGAAAAGAAGCAATAATGAAAAGAACACTTCAAAGCCTGTGTATAAAGTGAATCCTTGTAATTGATGTAAAAAGTCCAAGAATATAAAAATAGGTGTTCCACCACCAAGTGACTTAATGTAGAGCCTTCTGTGGCACCCCACACACAGTGATCAGGGACTCTTACCAGATAGCCGGGACCACCTATCGCTAGGATGGTCAAACACACCAAGCAGAATAACCTCTGCAGGGTAGCAGGAACCAAGCCACTGGGGCAATCTGATGGTAGATGGGTCCTTCATCATAATCTCCACTCACGGCGGGACATCTAAGTCGCCCAGGAACAGGAGATGGACACTATAAAGAAAAAGCTCTGTAGTGCCCCAGGACGATGTCACATGTGACGAAACATGACGGGCGGAGCTACACGCTGCAGAAAAGAAACAATAATGATAAGAACACTTCAAAGCCCATGTATAAAGTGAATCCTTGTAATTGATGTAAAAAGTCCAAGAATAAAAAATAGGTGTTTCACCACCAAGTGACGCAACGTAGAGCCTTCTGTGGCACCCCACACACAGTGATCAGGGACTCTTACCAGATAGCCTGGATCACCTATCGCTAGGATGGTCAAACACACAGGCAGAATACCCTCTGCAGGGTAGCAGGAACCAAGCCACTGGAGCAATCTGATGGTAGATGGGTCCTTCATCGTAATCCCCACTCACAGCCTGACATCTAAATCGTCCAGGAACAGGAGATGGACCATATAAAGAAAAAGCTCCAATAGTGTAGTGCCCCAGGAAGACGTCACGTGTGACGAAACATGTCGGACGGAGCTACACGCTGACGCCATCGCATACCACGTGACCCCGGAAGTGTGGGTGATTGCTTATTTGCCGACAGACGATTTGACCCTATGCGTGTTAACATTTATCCATTGTAAGTAGCCTTTTGGCTTTCCTCTCAATAACATCACCTTAATACACAGACTTTGAAGTGTTCTTATCATTATTGTTTCTTTTTAAAGAAACACAGCGCCGCAAAAACGCACAGATGTGAACTACATTTATAGGAAACTATGTTAAATGGACTGTAGTGTGGGGGGGGGGCATGGCCTGACACCTCATGGAGTAGGACGCTTTCTTTAGGGGCTCCGTCCGTTACTCCTGCTTTACCACACTCCTGCGACCTATAGACGACCCTCTCGATCCCTACTTGCCTCTCACACAGCCCGGGATCAGCCCGGGAAGATGGTGCCGCGGGGAGAGCAAACAGTGGGAGACACAGACCGGCTCCTGGAGGCAATCACTTTCCTGCCGGACCTCACTCACAGCCCAAATTAAGTAGGTCAAAGTAGACATATCACTTATCAAGATCTGCACAAGGACCGGGTCAAAACTGCAGAGACCAGACTGAGTAATGTGGATGATGCCACCCCACCCCTGCAGGAAGGATCGGACCTCAGGCAGCGCCAGATTCATCAGCTTTTCTCCAAGCAAGATGAAATGGAGAACAGACTGAGGAGATGCAACCTGCGACTTATTGGATTGCCTGAGGGAGCAGAGGGTAAGGATCCTACCACATTCCTGGAGCAGCTGCTCATCACTACATTTGGTAGGGAGGCCTTATCCCCCATGCTGGCGGACACCGCTTGCCTGCTAGACCGCCTCCACAGGGTGCGCGCACCCCCACCCCCCCGCACTTTCATAGCTAAGCTCCTGAATTATAAGGATTGAGACGCGGCCCTGAGAATGGCCAAAGAAAATGGCAATATCCCGCTGGGGAATACCAAAGTCGCCACTTTTCCGGATTCCTCTGCAGAGGTCCAACGCCACCGCCAAGTGTTCATGGAAGCTAAACGCAGGCTGCGAACCCATCACATCAAGTATGCCATGTTATTCCCAGCCCGCCTTAGGGTGGAACAGGATGGCCGAGCATTCTTCTTCGAGGACCCTGAAAAGGTGATTACCTGGTTGGAACGCCGAGCAGCCCCAGAGAGAGCAGACTGACACCATTGTGAGTACACTCACTGACACATTTTCTTATGCATTCCACGGTGTGCTCCACCCCTTTACCGTAGCGTGACTGTTCAGAGTCTTCACGCCATGTTTTGGGTGCTCAGCTACACACTTGATGTATTTAACTTTTTTTGCCTAAAAGCACCCTGTACCTGGGCTCACTGTACCCTAGGTACCACTTTTTGCGTTGGAGCAGGTGCAAGCCTGAGACATGGTTACTTTTACCACGAGAGTCAAGTTAAAACTTTCTTTTTTTTTTCTTTTTTCCTGGGGTCCTATGGGACTTATTATGCTGCACCGGGGACTAGAGATTACAGCAGTCCTACCCGCTAAATGCAAAGTGCAGCGAGACTTTCCCCCACTCAGCACTTAGGGAATACAGTCCAGATGCTGGGAGCTGCTCCAACATTGCGTCACATTCCAGAGGCTCCAGTTTAACCTGTTTTGTACTTGCCAGGCAATGTTTTTTTTTTCCTCTTGTTTGATTTTCTCAACTTGTTTGGGGATGATACCAGCACCGGTTGGAAGGGGTGTAGGGCGGAGTGGGGGGTGGGGGTGGGGTTCTATGTTTGTTGAGTAGATTTCTACACGATATCATTCAAAATGCAGGTAACACAGCAAATCTTAATACTATTTCAGGTAAAATGTAATATGACTAGCCTACTGTTGTTTATACTGAATAAGATCCTTTGGTGCCCGAACGAGTCAGGCGGCTTAGTGTAGCTGGAGTGCCATTTCATAACAAGTGATCCATGGCGTCATTAAAATTCCTCACCTGGAATGTGAGAGGTCTGAGAAAGTTTAAACGCTCAGCAGGTCGTAGTGCATAGTGGTGCTGGTTGAAACTCATGTAGCGGGGAGATTGCAGATGGCCCTCCGTCGTCCGTGGGTGGGATGGGCATTTCACTCGACCCAAAACACCCCACTCACGCGGAGTCTCTGTACTCATAGCCAAGTCTGTACATTTTGAACTCTGTGAAGCCTCCACAGACCCACAGGGCCGCTACGTCTTCTTGTCTACAAGACTGCACGGGGAACCCTTCCCCCTGTTAGCCTTCTATGTCCCTCCCCCATTCCCCACGTCCATAATCCTAGAAGGGTTTGAATTTATGGCACAACGTCCCACAGTCCAAGCGGTTTGGATGGGGGATTTCAATACCACACTAAACCCCTCCTTAGATAGGTTCCAACCCTCAACCTCCACTCTAGGGGCTGCCAGGGACACTAAATTCTCCAAGCTGATTTCTTCCTTCCACCTTATAGATAACTGGAGACACAGATTCCCACATAAACATATTCATGCTTTTCTTCTGCGCACAATTCCATGTCTAGAATTGATTTTATATTGATATCGCAGGGCCTTACACAACGGCTGTTGGAGACAGCTTTTTGTCCTAGGCTACTATCTGACCACAGCCCATACTGGATCACGCTATGTGTACCACTAGATAAGCGGACATGGCGCTTGAATCCATTCTGGCTCTCGCTGCTTCCCGAGGAAGATGAACTCATAGAAGAGTGGAGACTGTACTTCAGGGACAATGACCACTCGGCCTCTACAGCGGGGGGTCTGGGAGTCCTTCAAGCTTCATGCCCGCATGTCCCTAGCTTCATGCATCAATAAAATCAAGGCAGACTCCGCTGGTGCATTTGATAGAGCAGTGGCGGAGCTGTCCCTCACAGAGCAGAGAATTACGCGAACGACCCTACCCCAGCAAACGCGAGCGTACTTAAACTCCAGACCAGAGTGGTAACTCAACTCCAGTACGAGAAGGCCAGGCAAAAATTTGTTCGAGCATGGGGAAAAGGCTGGCAAGCTTCTGGCGTACCCGGTTCACAGCGAGGATAGACCCCCCAGTGGTTATTTCCTTGCATGGTCCTGAAGGGCGACAAATCACAGACCCACACAAAGTGGCTTCCACGTTTAGGGACTTCTTCGCTGACCTATATACATCCAAAAGCCCCATCGATGTGGGTCTGATGAACTCCTTCCTGGAAGATGTTACATTTCCCCAATTAACTGAAGATCAGGTAAGCCTCCTTGAGGCACCTCTCACCAAAGAGGAAATAGCCACAGCTATTGCCGGGTTTGCCAGATCCAAATCCCCAGGCTCGAATGGCTTACCGGTTGAATTTTTTTTTACAATACAGCGAGGTCTTGACCCCAAAATTGCTAGCCCTATACAATCACCTTTTTGAGACTTTCACACTCCCCCCCCCTATGAGAGAGGCGACAATAGTCCTCATACCCAAACCAGGTAAGGATCCGGCACTTCAGGAATCCTATTGCCCCATCTCCCTCCTACAGGTGGATATCAAAATATTGGCCAAGGTCCTATCCGTCCGACTCAATCAGGTTATACTCTCTTTGATACATACAGATCGGGCTGGGTTTATGCCAGGATGTAACACCTCTTTTAAGCTGCGAAAACTCTACATTAATCTACAAGCCACACATGAAAATGTAGGCTCTCGGGTGGTTGTGACGTTAGACACGGCACAGGCATTTGACTCAGTGGAGTCGGGATACTTGTGGAGGTGCCTGGAGAGCTATGGCTTTGGTCCTAGGTTTCTCAAATGGGTCAAATTACTGTACCAAGCTCCTTCTGCTAAGGTGGCGGCGAATGGATGGCCGTCTCAGGTGTTTGACCTCAGTAGAGGCATGAGGCAGGGCTGTCCACTCTCCCCACTTCTATATGCTCTAGCTGCAGAACCCTTGGCCGTGTCTATCCGAGCAAACCCGGAGATTAGGGGACTGCAGATGGGACCCTTAACAGGAAAAAAATTAGTATGTATGCAGACGATACATTATTGTATCTCGCTGACTCAGGTCCTTCCCTCCAGGCTGCACTTCAGACGATTGAGCAGTTCGGAACGTTCTCCGGACTCAAGATCAATTGGGGTGGGGAAGTCCCAGATTCTTCCGATCGATAGTTTTCCACCACCTGAATCCTAGGCCGGAATGCCGCTTCAATGGGTTGATAAAATTCAATACCTAGGAACACATATATGTAGGACCCCGGCTGACTATATTTCACTCAATATAGAGCCCCTGTTCTCTCTGGTCAGAACCAAGATTCGTGTTTGGGCCCCGTCTGCCTCTGGGAATCTGGGGCCGCATAAACCTTATAAAAATGGTCCTCTTACCAAAAATTTTATACGTTTTATGGCACACCCCAATTTACTTACCCCTGAAATACTTTAAATCACTTGAAGCCCTCCTCAAACCTTTTGTTTGGGGTAACAGCAGGCACAAACTTGCCTGGCAAGCGCTAAAAACCCCGACTGATATGGGCGGCACAGCCCTGCCAGATTTCAATCTCTACTATATTGCATCCCAACTGTTTCACATCGACAAGACAGGCAATACACGGTTTCGAATCCTACTCCGCTCACGGGGAGCACAGCACACTGGAGACTCGCTATATGCGATATCAGCGGGTTCCAGGAGTGCTCAACCAGGAGGGGATATGAAGTCCCTTCTTTATCACTCCAGACGTATTTGGGACATTGCCTCTACTAAATTAGGGATACCCCAACATAACAATTACACGCCAATATGGCATAATAAAGACCTGGTGGAATTTCTACATATTCAGGGATCCGAGCTTATGGGCAACAGAGGGTGTATACCATCTACATCACCTATTCTCGGATGGAGACCTCAAAACCTTTAATATGCTTAAAAAAGAGTTCTCACTCCACAATCGCATGTTTTTCAGATACTTACAGGTGCGACATGCGGCCAAAGTGCAATTCTCACGCACCCCTTTACAACCCACACCACACCCTATCATGGCTATAGCTAAGAGTACAGACCCAAGCGGACTGATATCCACCTTCTACAAAATGCTCTCTACCGCCACCTCTACCAAACTAGCATTTGACTTAAAGCCTCGCTGGGAGAGAGAGGTGGGACCGTTGGAGAATGAGGAACGGGAGGAGGCACTAGAGTCCTGTAAAGCAGTATCCCCCCCCCCCAGACTTTCAGACAGGCTGTCCCAGATCTACAAAACTCACAGGGCATATCTTACCCCTATTCTGGTGACTAGATACAAACGTAACCAGTCTACCCCATGTCGGTTGTGAGGACAGGAGACGGGCACGTTTTTTCCACCTACTCTGGACCTGTCCAAGAGTCCAGGGGTTCTGGCAACAAATCGTAACCTTCCTGCATGACACCATGGGTTCTCCCATAGCACTTGACCCAAAACAATGTCTACTAGGGATATTTCCCGATACTGTAGACAAATTCACTAAGATATTTCTTCACGAAACCTTATTTCTAGGTTTTGTGAAGGAAGTGGATGAGATTTTTCAGAATGGAAGGCGGAAGTAAATACAACCTTACCTTATAAAGAAAAATGCATATACAGTGGAACCTCGGATTGCGAGTAACGCGGCTAACAAGCGTTTCGCAATACGAGCACTGTATTTTTAAAAATCGTAACTCGGTTTGCGAGTGTCATCTCGCAAAACGAGCACGATTCAGGCCAAAAGCGGTGTGCAGTACCGCTTTTGGCCTTAGGTGGGGTGGGGGGGGCGCCGGAGCCGAGCAGAACCGAACGTCACGTTCGGAAATGCACGGAAAGACCCGAGTACAGCACGGCTGACCTCTGCAAATCTCGGGGAAGGAAGTCTTTCCGAGGTTTGCCGAGGTCAGCCGAAGTGTATTCGGGCCTCGAGGCTCTCTGGCCCCCCTCCCCCGCCCCTGGCCGCATGCGGTATTGCATCCCATTGAAGTCAATGCGGCCGTTTCCAAGGGTCTCAGGCGCCCCACCACGCCTCTGGCCGCATGCGGGTATTGCATCCCATTGAAGTCAATGCGGCCGTTTCCAAGGCTCTCATTGAAGTCAATGCGGAACAAATTATTATTGTTTGCATTGATTCCAAAGGGAAAACTCGCTTTGATGTGTGAGTACTTTGGATTACGAGCATACTCCTGGAACGGATTATGCTCGTAATCCGAGGTTCCACTGTATACCAACAGAGGCTGCCCAGCCAAATATAATAACATTTGGGACCGTTGCCTACAGGAATCAGAGACTTGCAGTTAAACTTGGACCTGATCTAGGACACAAACGCTCAGACACACAGTTGGTTTTTTATCCTTTATTTTGACGTATTTCCTGTATGCATCTACATAGATATCTACCAGCATATACTAATATACAACATTCGCTGTACCTGTATTGAACATACCATTTGATCGGTAAAAAATTACCCTGTGACTTATGTATGTATAAGTTTTATGTTGATATGTATGCATCCTTCTTTACTCAATAAAAACCTTTGCTCAACTAAAAAAAAAAAAAATGGACTGTATTGTTTTTCTGCAAAAACGCACCAAAAACCGCATGGATGTGAACGTAGGGTTGCTCTACCGGGTAGAAGCCGATCAGCGGGTGCCGCCCAATAGATGTCCGCCGGCACCTGCTGATCGGCAATGAGGAAGACAGGACAGAGCTCTGTCTATGTGTACAATGCTGAGCTCCGTCCTGCCAGCTGGGATGGGCTGGATTTTGTCTCCCTGCCAAGCCTCGTACATACGGTACGGAGATCAGAAGCGGGATGATCGTTTGACAGGCTGCTGCCCGAAGTTCTTACCGTTAGTACGCTCCTTTCAACAACTGTTTTCCAATTTTCGGCCAACAAATGTTGGTTACGAAGTACCTGTATCCTCATCTCAACAGTTCCAAGATGTATCCATCCATCGTGATACGCCTAGACGGGGAGGTCAAGGTCCCCCCAGGGGCCAATAAACGCGGCCGAGGGAGGAAAAATCAACACTCCTATCCGGCCCCTTTTGCCAATAATTATGAATACCGTCCCCCTTACCCAGACAATCATACATGGCAAACTGTTCCAACTAGGGCAAGGGGTAGATCACAAGGTAGAGGTAATTATGCACCTAGAGGAGCCCCAGTCCATATTTCTAACAGTTATGCCCCTTTGCAAAACCATCAGGAGGATCAGCAATACAGTCAGGACCATTTTTTTAGGTCAAGAGAGGACCCCTTGGAGGGCACCTCCGCTGACCCCAGCTTGGGTGAGAGACACTGCGGATTACATGAGCCCCCAGGACCAAAGAAAAGGCCCTCAGGACCTAAGAAAAAGCCAAGGCAGCCTAAAAAGAAAACACAGATAGCATGCAGGGGGGGGGGGAGACGATTCCAAAAGGCAAAGACCCCATTTGGTACTGGAATATTTAATCTCAGTGGCACTCCCCTTACTGCTGATGAGACATTGGTCCTGGATAGAGGTTCAAAGTTCGCTCCAGTCCGTAACTTAAACAAGTTTCAGGCCTATATTAACATACAGAAATATATCCGTAATTTAAACATTAAGAAATATTTTCTTTCTAATCCTGTACAGCGGAATACCGCCCACCCCGAACCTCCGGAACCGATCTGTCTTCAATCCTCTGTGTAGTGACAACAGGCACTTAGAGGTTTTTAGGAACATGGTTTGTCATGATCTAGATCAACTTAAGATCAGGAAGGCTAGAGATTCCTATGCAATCAAAAGGGGCATATCCTCCTTGGAACAAAGGAAGGATATAGTTATCCGGCCAGTGGATAAGGGAGGGGGGTTGGTTGTACTCAGTAAAGCCTATTATAAAGCTGAAATGTTAAAATTACTTGATGACCGGAACACTTACCAATTATTGAGGGGTGACCCCATGCTGGTGTTTAAGAATAATCTACATTCTTTAGTGGAAGAAGGTAAAAGTAAGGGAATTTTGAATCCCAAGGAGGCATCATATTTGGATCCCTTTTATTGTAGGACTCCAATTATCTATATCTTGCCTAAGCTACACAAAAACCTCGACCATCCACCAGGTCGCCCAATTGTGAATGGAATTGATTCTGTCATTTCCAGGTTAGGCCAATATCTGGACTTTTTCCTACAGCCATTGGTCAGCCAAAACAAAAGCCTTTTTACGTGATACTAAACAAATCCTCCAAATCTTATCCACCCACCCATTGCACCCCCTCCAGTATATTGATTACCGCTGACGTAGGTTCTCTTTATACGATTATTGATCATAAGCAGGCTCTAGATTCAGTCAAATGGGCCTTGTCGGCTACCGATCTCTCAAGGGACCATGTTGCATTTTTACTGGAGAGTCTTGAGTTTTGTTTGCTAAATAATTACTTTTGGTTCAATGGGGAGTACTTCTTGCAGATACGCGGTGTTGCTATGGGGGCTCGTTTTGCTCCCAGTGTGGCCAACCTGTTTATGGCCCACTGGGAGGAAGATGTCATCTTCCATGATTCCCCCACCGCAATTATCGTGCTACAAGAGGTACATTGATGATTTAATTATGGTTTGGGAGGGTGATTTAACGAGTCTTCAGGTCTTTATGGATAAGCTGAATGATAACAACAAAAACATCCAGCTTACATGGGACGATCAACCAGCAACAGATCACGTTTTTAGATCTTGAAATTTTCAAGAGTGAGGTGGGCTTTCAAACACGGAACCACTTTAAGGCAACGGATAGGAATGCTTACATTCCATTGACTAGTTGCCATCATAAGTCGTGGCTCTGTAACATCCCGAGAGGCCAATTTATTCGTTTGCGTCGTAACTGCACGTCAGAAGGTGATTTTCTATCACAATCACAAATTTTAGCAACTAGGTTTAAAGAGAAAAGGAATACACAATCTATGATTGATTCTGAGATTGTTAAAGTATTGTCTACAGATAGAAGTATAGAAGTACTATTGTGGCTGACAAGGTTAAAACCACTGAGGTGGAAGACAATACGACTGGCTATCGTGTTATACTGGATTGTATTATCCAGTATAAAAAACTAGAGCAAATTATAGCTAGACACTGGCCAATTTTAAAATGTGATCGTACTTTAGGATCAATCCTCCCCCAATACCCCTGGTTTATCTTGCTTTTAATTCATCTGGGACCCCCCTTGGGACCCCTATGGCGTCTATGTATACATGGGGGTCAAAGCTTCCTGCTGGGGCACTCCTACGTTTCCTGTTGGGTTTGGGTACATCGCTTGCTTCTGGCTCTGGGTTCTCTGAGAAAATATGCAGGGGCATTATGGTTTTAGCCATTGCACATTCTCCTGTTCACTGTCCTGTCATTCTACTTCTAACTTTCATGTCCCCACAAATCCAGTACACATCTCCTAGGGACTGGACTTGATTCTGCACTAGGTCTGCAGACACCTCACTATAAGACTCGCAGTAACCCTCAGTGAAGTTCCCAAGGGATTTTCCCACCCCATGGTACTTCCCATAACATGTATAATTGCCAGGATATATGGTAATACCTTCTGCTGGTTTAGGGGCTTTAGTGACTATGGGGTACTCCTTTTTCCAATACTCGCATAGGGAGTAGTTTGTAGCTGTGTTTGTAAACAAACTAAGGACACAGGTCTCATGTTCTGGGGGTATGTTAAGGGGGACTGTTCCTAGATGTGGTTTAGCCCCCCCCACACACGTAGCAATTAGTCTTGTTATGTTTCCCTGCATTGTACCTCATCCATTCGAGCCATAAGTTGACATCTGAAAAACCGGTCTCAGCAGCCATGGTGTCCTCAAAGGTAGGGTCTGATATGGCTACCATGTCTCCTAATGTTTGCATGTGAGGCTTTAGGGGGTTCGAATTGGATGTAGATTGGGGAACTGTCCACTCTGGGTTATTGAACATGTCTTTCAGTTGAAAAGGTTTCCTAAAGCTGGGATACCCATTTGCCCACCACAGACCCAATACATAGGTCCCACTGTCCCCTGGGCTGGGATTCTCAATGGTTAGTCTAAACTCTTTTGTGAAGTATTGATCTGTGTGCTTGTTGATTGTCATTCTGTCTAGGAGTGATTTCCCATTCTTGTCTTTCTTATTTTGGGCGATTTCAGGCTTATACCCCCAGTGTGTGTCCCCAGTGTTCCAACCCACTGCTCCCCAGTAATCACAGTTGTCGCCCCAGTAGTCGTCGGTAACACATATATACACAGTCATGGGACCTATTGTTCCTTCATAGGATCGGATTCTGTAATCTGTACCTGGAAGTATCTTACTATAAGGGGATATAAACGTGGCAACATGTGTATTGGATGAGTTGTACCAGAATTGAGTTATACCATTTTTCTGTTTGATGGCCACCTCTTGGGCCTGAGCAAAGATTATAACAAAAAGGATAAGCAGGATCGTGGCTTGGTCTCCTCAGCCTCTTCTTCGGGCACGGGGACTTTCTTGTAATGTGAGGCGTGTATCCACGAGTTCTTTCCGGCCACTTTTACTGATGTGGTGGTTGTCAGAAGGACTTGGAAAGGACCATCATATCTGGGTTCAAGGGTGTGTTTCCTCAAAAACTTCTTAATCAGGACCCAATCACCAGGGACCAACTTGTGCGATCCTGTGTCTAACTCAGGATCTGGAATGGAAGAAAACACTTGCGCATGGATACGGGTTAATTCTCGAGATAAGGCAGTCACATAATCAGTTAATACATCAGATTGCAGTTGCAACTGTTGTGAAAAATAACAACCCAGTCTGGGGGCTGAACCAAACAATATCTCATAGGGTGACAAACCATGATTTCCCCTTGGGGTGTACCTGACACTCAACAAGGCAATGGGTAGGCTGTCTGGCCAACTCATTCCTGTTTCCTGAGACATTTTTAGCATTCTAGACTTTATTGTGCCATTTAGTCTTTCCACCTTCCCACTACTCTGAGGATGGTATGGAGTGTGGAAAGCTAGTGTGGCCCCTAAGGCTGTCCATATCTCCCTGGTTACTGAGGCCGTGAAAGCCGGCCCCTGATCACTCTCTATAACCTCTGGGACACCATATCTGCACACAATTTCTGTTAAAAGTCTTTTAGCTGTGGTCTTCGCCGTCATGTTGGTAACGGGATAGGCTTCCGGTCTACGTGGCAGACGCAGTCTCTTGTTTAATTCCGTGATTCCTTCAACTTCTGTGGCTCCTTTTTTGATCCACACTTCTTTTTCTTCTTTGTCAGCTGTCTCTTGTTGCTCCTTGAGGTGAGTCCTCCTGTTTACAGGAAGGTTTTGTAGAATCATAGTGGTTTCTACAGTCTCTTCAGGGGTGTCTATTGGGTCATCCAGGTTAGGTGCATTCACTCTGCTGACCACTTCTCGCGTTCCATCTGCAGCTTGCTTTGCGGCAGTATCTGCCAAATAAATGCCTCGTGCTTCTTGGGAAACCAGTTTGCCGTGTGCTTTTACTTTAAGCATGGCCACCTGCGTTGGGAGCAGTAAGGCATCCATCAGGTTCTTGATAGCTGTGCCCTGTTTTACAGGAGTTCCTGCTGCTGTCAGGAATCCTCTAGTTTTCCAGATGATCCCAAAATCGCAGGCCACTCCCAGAGCATATCTTGAGTCTGTGTAGATGTTAGCTCGTTTTCCTTCTGCCAACTTGCATGCCATAGTTAGGGCCTGCAACTCTGCTTCTTGTACAGACATGGAAGGGGGGGTAACGCTGAAGCTTGGAGGACCGTGTCTTCTGTGGTAACTGCATATCCTGTATGGTACCGCCCAGCATCATCTGCATATCTGGAACCATCCACAAAGATTGTCAGGTCAGGATTTTCAAGGGCCAAGGGCAGTTTCACTGACTGTCGGCAGGCGTGATGTCTCCATCTTCATCACTTCAAAACAGTCATGGGCGGTATAGTGGCACATCAAATCAAATATCAAATAAAACAAGCGCGTACAAACCACAAATTATACATATTCATTACTGTGACGAAATGTAAGCTTCGCTGGGTTATATCTGTATAAGGAGATAGCAGACTATCATAGCTAATTATGGTGTCTTATTTTCAGTTCCTGTTTCTCTTGCATAGGCCTGAAAATAGGTGCAATCTTCTTCTCAGATTTGTTCTTCAACTCTTGCAGTTGTGTCCCACATGAAGGGAGAAGCTGGCAGACTTCTAATTTGAGCATGGTTAAGGCTAATAGCCGGTTATAAGAAAATAAGCACTTATATCTATGTGATTATATTAGAAATAGGCATTTCACAATAACACTCATAATCACATTCCATTACACCCCGACTTTGGATATGTTGTAGTGCTAGTTCCACTGGGTTTGCACACCAAATTTGGGGTTCCTGGCACCAGATATACGGGGGGCCCCCAAAGTCGGTTCGGAAAATGTCATTCACTGCTGCAGAAAAGTGCTTGACTCCAGTATAAGTCGAGGGGGGCGCTGAAAAACTGGGTTTATACTCGAGTATATACGGTAAGTGTGGAGGGCATGTGGTATAGACGGTAAAGTCTTCTCATTCGGCAGTAGTCCGTAAATCGGAGGCCACTCTCTAATGAAATAAATCACAATAAAGGGTCCTCAACATGACCCCCAACCCAGAGATAATATAGAAGAGAATGGTGACGATAACCTTGTGGAAGGAAGACGACTCGCCCACATCCCTATGAGACTATATATTAGAAACTGGTTTTCCTCTGATGGGACTTCATAAGGTAAGAGTCTTCAAAAATATCAAAAACATGTATAGTTTATTTGGTATCAAAAAGATTAAAAATATAACAGAACAACACATATAAATACTATATAATATATAATATAAATACACGGGCCCGTGTGGGCTAGACTCCAGCTTGTATAGTTGATGTGGTTTTATGTTCACAGTGTACCTTTACAAGCATACTGTTATTGTCCACACCTTCTTTGTAGCATCCTTCATGTTTTCTTTAGTATTTATATATGTTGTTCTGTTATATTTTTAATCTTTTTGATACCAAATAAACTATACATGTTTTTGATATTTTTGAAGACTCTTGCCCTATAAAGTCCCATCAGAGGAAAAACAGTTTCTAATATATAACCCAGAAATAATTGTCATTCCCAAAAGCTTGGCCGATGAACTCTAGATGAGGTCTCCTAATTTATAGCAAATATCAATATTCATATAACAAGAAATTCTAGAAAAAAACAGCTTGTATCCACAATATTAAACCAGACCTCAGTCTGGACGTAGTCTAGAATCACTAGAAAGACTCTCATCTCATGGAAAAATGAACCACAGAAAGAAAGAGAGCGGCACGCCGGTAGATCTACCTGGCTGAAAGCACTTTAGACCCTTGTAAAGCTTCCTGGTTCCTAAGGAATGCAAAGCAGGTCATAAAAATGTCAATTGTCCAATTTATGAACCATCTCGTCGTGGAAACTTTTTATGATTGTGCTCCAAAGCCAGCCCCATACAGACATGGTGCGACCAGTTTGGTGTGGAGGAACTTGAGTGTCCTTCATGGAGCCCTGACCCCAACCGTACTGAAGACCTATAGGATGAAGAGGGATGCCTATACTGAGCCGGGTCTTCCCATCCGACATCAGTCCCTGACCTCACAAATTTGTGCGGACACCCTGCAGAATATTGTGGAGCGCGTTCCCCAGAGAGGAGGATGTTAGAACCACTGGGGGGGGGTAAGCTCTATGGTAATGGTTTGAAATGGCGTGCCCAAGACACAAAGGGGGTATTTACTAAAGCTGGTGCACACAGAATCTGGGGTAGCTGTGAAAAGTAACCAATCATCTTCCAGGTTTAGTTGTCAAAGCTTAAATAAACCTTCTAAAATTAGAAGCAGATTGATTATTATGCACAGCGCTGCATGCAGTACTTATTTTTTCCAGCGCACCGTGCCCGCACACCACCGCAACGCAACCCATAGTTTGGATGCTAAGGGCGATGACACTTGACTCTAGGGCACACAGTCATAAATAGGCAAAGCACATAAGTCCGTCTCCCTGTCTTTAACCCTCTGTGATCTTGAACAAAGCACACAGTTCCCCAGCTCGATGAAGTTTGCTAGGAGCCACGGCTGCGTTACTGTGGGCGATATCCCGGACGATGACCCCACGTAGGAGCCGCTGGTGAATAGGGATCCCCCCTGCACAGCCAGGCACACCAAAGTTTCACAGGCACACATACGCCGCGTACACACGGCAAAAGCACTCCACCAGATTAGTAAAAGCCCTTTACAGGCAGGGACACCGGGCCCCTCTGGTGTGTAGAGAAAAAAAGCCCAGTGTCCAGCTACATCCTTGTGGCTACTGATCCCAGCTCCACCTCTTCGGGCACTGCCAGCCCGCCTGGCTCTCTCACTAGCCCTCCAGGCTACTTCCCCACAGTCCTCCCAGACTGTACACTCACCAGCCACCCGGCTGTCTTCTCCCAGGAGATCTCCTGGATGTGCTGACTCTCTCCCGCTGTCCTCACGCCTGCTCCTGTGCATCTAGGACAACACCCTCCAACACCCAAGCCCCAGGTAGGGTTGCCACATCATTTCTTTAATCCAGGACACACATTCATTACACGGGTTCTGTGGCTGATTAATGTGGTGATTAAACTCACTCAGTGCCTTATCTGCATTAAATCGGAACCCGTGTGGTGCCCTCAAGGGCCACCAACAGCCTCCTCAGCACTCCATCCACACAGTGTTGCCAACCCCCTGAAGTGAAATTTACTGGCAGGATGACAACATTTACAAACGGCACCACTTTTTTTACTGGCAAAAATCATGAAAATTACTGGCAGATCCGCATTTTTGACTGGCGCTGCAAAAAAGTACCTAAAATTACTATTTTCAGTGCTAAACAGTGCAAGGATACATATTTGAACTATAAACATATAGCTAGTGCTATTAGCAATGTGTTTAAGCTAAACAAAAGTCAAAAAACATATTTCTCCATTGACATGAAGATCAGGTTACTATAACCCAGCCAGCACTGGGTTCCCTCCTTACATCAGAGTCTGCAGGGATCCCCCTTACAGTGAAAGGGAACTCTTATGTAAAGGGGAACGCTGCAGATCATGATCTATGGGGGAACTCTGATGTAGAGGGGGGCTCTGGTGACCAGAGACCACCTTATATCAGAGTCCACTGTGTTCCCTTTACATCAGGGTCCGCAGATTGAGTTCCCCTTTGCACTGTAAGGGGCATTCCTGCAGACTTTGATGTAAAGGGGAATGCCAGGAACTCTGATGTGGTGGGCACTCTGGTGACCAGAGACCACCTTCCGCAGAGTGAATACACTAAGGTAAGGGGAGTTACTAATTTAGGGGGAAACCTTTATATCAGTGCCCCTTACATTATTGTATTCACTCCCCCTTACATCAGCAACCCCCCTAGAATGGCCTGGTGGTGCTGTCACTGACCTCCTCTCAGGTGCATCGTACAGGGCTCAGTCAGATGGCTCCAGCTTGGTGGTTCTGGTTTTCCTATGGTCTCCTCTCCACAGTCCACACACGTCTGACTTCTCCCGTGACCCCATGATCCCGGTGGCGCTCCCACTCTTGACTCCTTTCCCGACTCCCCCTCAGAGACTGCAGACATGATGTAGGAATAGGTCAGAGGCTGCGGACAGGAGATGGTCAGAGGCTGCGGACAGGAGATGGTCAGAGGCTGCGGGCAGGAGATGGTCAGAGGCTGCGGGCAGGAGATGGTCAGAGGCTGCGGACAGGAGATGGTCAGAGGCTGCGGGCAGGAGATGGTCAGAGGCTGCGGGCAGGAGATGGTCAGAGGCTGCGGGCAGGAGATGGTCAGAGGCTGTGGGCACAGGAGATGGTCAGAGGCTGTGGGCACAGGAGACGGTCAGAGGCTGCGGGCACAGGAGACGGTCAGAGGCTGTGGGCACAGGAGACGGTCAGAGGCTGCGGGCACAGGAGACGGTCAGAGGCTGCGGGCACAGGAGACGGTCAGAGGCTGCGGGCACAGGAGACGGTCAGAGGCTGCGGGCACAGGAGACGGTCAGAGGCTGCGGGCACAGGAGACGGTCAGAGGCTGCGGGCACAGGAGACGGTCAGAGGCTGCGGGCACAGGAGATGGTCAGAGGCTGTCACTCACTGTGACTGTCTGTGACCCTTTCATCTCTCCACCGGGCCGGCTTCACCCCCCCCCCGTAATGTCCTGCCGTGGCCGGGTCCGGTAACATGGCTCCTCCTGCTCCCCCCGGCTGAACCGCCGAGAACTGAAGAACGAGCGGCGGCCGGCGGCTTCTGTTTAAAAATGGCGCCAGGCGGCGTCATTACATTACTGCGCATGCGCCGGCCTGCCGAGCTTGTACGATCTTTCCCGAGTCCTGCAGGCTTCGGAACGGCGCATGTGCAATTGCATGGCCGGCCCGCAGCCATGTTTTTTACGGGCACCGGCTGCCCGTAACGGGCATTCACGGGCGCCCCGAAAATGGGGTGATTTTTACGGGCTGCCCGTAAATTAACGGGCGGTTGGCAACACTGCATCCACAGCTTCCACCTGACTGCTGGCATCACACAGAGTATTTATGAGGTTCCCTCCTCCTGCCAGGCCAGTTGCTGAGGATTGGCTGGGGCCCTTCTTAATAGGGAAAAAAAAGGTCACTGCCCCCCACCTATAACTAGTCTTCACAGAAAGGAGCACTGGAAGGGCAAACGCATGTCAAATAAAACCAAGGAATTTCCAAGCTCAACTTACCAACCAGCCTCCGACCAACCGAATTGACCTGTCTAATTCCCCGTACACACGAGCGGATTTTCCGCCGGAAAAAACTTGGATGGTCTTTCCAACGGAATTCCGCTCAAGCTTGCCTTGCATACACACGGTCACACAAAAGTTCCCTGAACTTTGGACCGTCAAGAACGCGGTGACATACAACACTACGACGAGCCGAGAAAATGAAGTTCCATGCTTCCGAGCATGCGTCGAATTGTTTCTAAGCATGCGTAGGAATTTTGCGCGTCGGAATTTGTACAGACGATCGGAATTTCCGATCGGAACCTTTTCCGACCGAAAAATAGAGAACCTGCTCTCAATCTTTTGCTGGAGGGAATTCCGCCAGCAAAAGTCCGATGTAGCGTACACGCGGTTGGAATTTCCGACCAACTGCTCACATCGGACTTTTACTGGGGGAATTTCCATTCGTGTGTACGGGGCATAACAGTATGCGTTAAAAACAGGGGTTTAGTTGCACACATTTGCAAATACATGCGTAAGCTGCAAGCCTTGGCAAGGCACCCTGTATCCTGCAGACCCTAACTCTAACTTTGAAGAGTCTCCACAGTGGGAGCACATGTATTCTGATGGATAGATGAAGGGCAGGTGAATGGAGGGAGCCCACCCCTGCTTAAAGGTGCAGGAGCACACTGAACACCCAGCACATTGCACAATGGCAGCAAAGGTGTCAGTGCGTTGCCTGGCCGATATGTCAACAATACAAAAAAAGGGTCACTGCCCCCACCTATAACTGGTCTTTACAGCAAGGAGAATCCCTTGAGGACTTCTTTTCATTTCTTAACTGCAATGATAGGGGAATTTCCTTAACTCTTGAATACAGTTCTACCAGAATACATTTTTTGGATCTGGATATAGAGATCAGCTCCCGACAATTCAAGTTCCAAACTCATTTCAAGGCAACTGATCGTAACAGCTTCATACCGTTCATAGTTGCTAGGTCTACAAAAGATCTGGGGCTAGAGCCCATAGCAGCATAGTAAAGAAATTTGTGCGCTTGGGCGGGTATACACATGTATATACAGTAATATACGTGTGTGTGTATATATCCCCAGAGAGCACCCCACTTACATCAGGGTCCCCAGAGAGCCCCCCACTTACATCAGGGTCCCCAGAGAGCCCCCCACTTACATCAGGGTCCCCAGAGAGCCCTCCACTTACATCAGAGTCCCCAGAGAGCCACCCTTACATCAGGGTCCCCAGAGAGCCCCCACTTACAGCAGAGAGCCCCCCTTACATCAGGGTCCCCAGAGAGCCCCCCCTTGCATTAGGGTCCCCAGAGAGCCCCCCTTACATTAAAGTCCTCAGAGAGCCTCCCCCTTAAATCAGGGTCCCCAGAGAGCCCCCCTTAAAATCAGGGTACCCAAGAGCATCCCCCTTTCATCAGGGTCCCCAGAGAGCCCCCCACTTACATCAGGGTCTCCAGAGAGCCTCCCCTCCCCTTGGGGACCCCTGCAGAGACTCGGGGCTATAGCCCCAAAAGCCACCCCCTAGCAACGCCCCTGGTTGCCACCATAAGTCCTGGCTGAGATCAGTCCCTCGCAGCCAATTCCTAAGGCTACGAAGGAATTGCAGTAATACTGACGTGTTCCAAACGCAGGCATTATCTTTGCAGCAAAGGTTCTTAGATAAGGGTTATGATTCAGTCATACTTGAATCAGAAATACAACATGCTATGGAATTAGATAGGAGATCACTACTGACCCCTAGAACTCCTCGCACACCCAATGACACCTATAAATACTCTATGATGACTTCTTTTTCAACCCAGCATAGAGACATCAAAACTATTATAGAACGCCATTGGGAGGTGCTGAGAAGTGATCGTGTCCTGGGCAATATCCTACCTGAAAGACCCAAAATCATTTATAGAGGGGCTCCCTCTATACAAAATAAAAATCGCTCCCAATATAATTGACCCCCCTATACGCCCTACCTTTAGTAGGTTATTTCCCATGCAAAAAATGCACAGTGTTTCAATATAACACCAATGGTAGATACAAAACACTTGAATTTCGATCAAATGTGACTAAGAAAATCTACCCAATAAAAAATGTTTTGTACGTGTGCAACGAAGTACGCTGTATACCTTATTACCTGGCCATGTGGGAAACATTATGTGGGCCGTACCACTAGGAACTTTTCCACTCGGGTAGGTGAACATGTGGCAAAAATAATTGGGGGAGATACCAAAACACGCTGTCCCTAGACACTACAGACAGTATCACTATCGGGATCCGTCTGGATCACAATTCCTCATTATCGATAGATATGTTCCCCCCTGGCGTGGAGGGGCTCTAACCCGTGGTGTATGACAGTTAGAGACTTACTGGATATATGAGCTCCAGTCCCACTCGCCATTGGGGCTCAATGTCGAGTGGGACATTAACGCCTTTATTAACCAGTCTTAAAATATCATTGCCTTCTCATATCTGCCTCCCCCCCCCCCTTTTTTTCTTGAACCGTTAACGCTCAAATTTTTTAGTCCGATCTGAACATCATCTATTATTCATATTATCGATGTAATGATTTTAGAATATGCATCTGTCATCCTGGTCTATATAATCTGTATCTGTCACGTTGGACCTCCATGTTGGACCGTGGCTCCACATATATTTTTTACACATTTTTCATATTTTTTATAATTTTTCTATATATTTTTTGTATATTTTTTATATATATTTTTTTCCTGGATAAATATTTTTCTAATGCTACTTACTTTGGATGCTAGGTTTACTAATATGTATGTCTCGTTATGTAAATTAGATATATATATGGCCTATTAATATATACGTTTACACTATCCATGAATAAGTACGGAAGGGACAGGCTTCACATGCTGTCCACTCTGTATATATGATCTTGTACACATGTTTCTATGTATATTTTTTTATATATTTATCTTACATATACATTCTTCAACAAGACCTGTGTGCGTTCCACTTGTCCCCCGTTCACAACGAGGCTTGAAGGACAACGTCGTAACGTCACGACGCTCATTCCTTTGCCTATACGCCGCCAACTATACAAGGATGCGGTGTATACTTGCGCCTTGTAAATGAGTCTTGGAGCGCATAAGGGTGTACATCCATGCGTTCCATTACACTAAGCGAGGCTTGCAGCGCACGCGGCCAGCGCCATCTTTTGTATACCCGGAAGTCGCTCTCATTGAACGGTGCAGCGGATTGGAGCCACAGCTTAACGGGGGGGGGTCCCTCATTATATAAAAGGCAGTGTACAGAGCGGTGTGGTACTCCAGATGATGTCCCTTAGGACGAAACGCGTCGGGACGGACTGCTGACACCACTGACACTGCCATACCTTTTATATTTTAAGCGCTGTCTTTTCTCCAGAAATGTGAGTGTTTTTATCTTCAATAAATGAGCTTTAAGCCTTTTATGCAGTATTACGCTATGTATTTTCACGTTTTTTCCATATATACTCTGGATGACTGATTGGATTTGTCCCCGTTGCCATATATATCCTTGCAAGCACCTGGGTCACCTGGATTTGCATTTATGTTATAAAGACACCATCGTGGATCCCCACGTTTACAAGCTTGATTGACTCAGTGGGTGTACACCCCTCTGAGTCCAATCTTTCCGGTAAGCCCCCATTTTGAGCGGTGGTGGATCTTCTATCAACACTTCTTAAATTTTCTTCACTCTCTGGTGTTGTACACCTCTTATGACTTTACTCTTCATGGACTAATTTATTTATAACACTAATTATAAGTGTGTCACAAAACATCTTTTGCATCACGGACACAATTTATATGATGTTGAAAGTTCATCATATAACTTTACATACCTATGGATTTTCTGCACTGATCTATATCATCCATTGTAAGATATGAATTAATGCTATTTATCATGCTTTTGCTTGTTAGCGCTGCACTTTTCTTTATTTAAGTTTGCCCACAGGATTAGATCACTTGTATGTGCTAGCTGCTTACACACATTTGTTCTTGACAGCGCGATATTTCCACATATATTTACTTACAGCAAGGAGCACTGGAAGGGCAAACGCATGCCAAATAAAATCAAGGGATTTCAAAGCTCGATTTACCTTCTTACTACTCTAGGCAGCTCCACCTAACCTCCCGCCCATTCTTCCGGAAGCTTCTCCACAATTCCAGCAAGTAAGGGGAGGGGGAGGTACCAGAGGTGCTGCCTGATGAGTCATCCATCCCCCCTGAGTCCCTCACCCTGACCCAGTTTCCACCCAGTCTGTTTTATAGCCAACAGCCAGGCTAAAATATTCCTACATTAGAAAACTAACTATGTACACCTACCACTCTACACTAGAGGGTGCTACACTCACCCCCCCCCCCCCCCCCAAAAAAAAGGCCAGCCTGTCTCCATGGCTGGAAAAAATGAAGAAGAAAGAAATGCATCCCATAAAAATACAGTTTTGGGAGGGGAAAAGGGAAACAATTTGGATGGGGCTGTGGTACAAATAAGTTAGCATGTATAAAAATAGACATTTCTTCAAATCACATGTGTACATTCACATAAAACGTAACATCTATGCATTCTAGCTACAGGTGCCTGCAGCTGGCTCCATCATTGCATAAAGCATACAGAATTAAGCTGGAGCCCCTCCCCCTAAAGCAGGGGACTCCAAAATTTCCAAACAAAGGGCCAGTTTACTGTCCTTCGGGATTTGGGGGGGGGGGGGCGGACTGTGGCCAGTGGGGGGTAGAAAATATCCCAGGCCCAGCGTAGGTGGGAGTAAACAATGCCTCAGGCATGGGCGTCCGCATCATTTTAAGGTCACCCATGCTCCGCCCCTCTTCGACTGTCATTATCACAGTCAGAGACTGCAGACATAGTACAGATTACACCCAGATACATTACACCCCCCATACACCCAGATACATTACACCTCCCATACACACAGATTACACCCAGATACATTACACCCCCCATTCACCCAGATACATTACACCTCGATATACACATGAGAAAGAAATGCCGCTCACAAAGCCTCCGGACCTTAACAGGTGCTCCCGTCCTTCTGTGAACTCTCAGGTCCTGGCTCTGCACAAGTCTGTAGAAACAAGAATATCCTGGATTGCCGCACTCCGTAGAAAAGGCATCTTTATTGTGAAAAAAGTAAAATAAAATCCAACATAGCAGTCAAATCAAAAGTGGACAAAACAGGGATCAATTGCTAACGTGTTTCACATCGTTTGATGCTTACTCATAGCTCAGCCGATACACACAGATCCATTACACCCCAATACACACAGATACATTACACCCCCATACACCCAGATACATTACACCCCGATACACACAGATACATTACACCCCGATACACACAGATCCATTACACCCCGATACACACAGATCCATTACACCCCGATACACACAGATACATTACACCCCCATACACACAGATCCATTACACCCCGATACACACAGATACATTACACCCCGATACACACAGATCCATTACACCCCGATACACACAGATACATCACACCCCCATACACACAGATACATTACACCCCGATACACACAGATACATTACACCCCGATACACACAGATACATTACACCCCGATACACACAGATACATTACACCCCGATACACACAGATACATTACACCCTGATACACACAGATACATTACACCGCAATACACACAGATACATTACACCCCCATACACACAGATACATTACACCCCGATACACACAGATACATTACACCCTTAACACACAGATACATTACACCCTGATACACACAGATACATTACACCCCGATACACACAGATCCATTACACCCCGATACACACAGATCCATTACACCCCAATACACACAGATACATTACACCCCCATACACCCAGATACATTACACCCCGATACACACAGATACATTACACCCCGATACACACAGATCCATTACACCCCGATACACACAGATCCATTACACCCCGATACACACAGATACATTACACCCCCATACACACAGATCCATTACACCCCGATACACACAGATACATTACACCCCGATACACACAGATACATTACACCCCGATACACACAGATACATCACACCCCCATACACACAGATACATTACACCCCGATACACACAGATACATTACACCCCGATACACACAGATACATTACACCCCGATACACACAGATACATTACACCGGGATACACACAGATACATTACACCCCCATACACACAGATACATTACACCCCCATACAAACAGATACATTACACCCCGATACACACAGATCCATTACACCCCGATACACACAGATACATTACACCCCGATACACACAGATCCATTACACCCCGATACACACAGATGCATCACACCCCCATACACACAGATACATTACACCCCGATACACACAGATACATTACACCCCGATACACACAGATACATTACACCCCGATACACACAGATACATTACACCCCGATACACACAGATACATTACACCCTGATACACACAGATACATTACACCGCAATACACACAGATACATTACACCCCCATACACACAGATACATTACACCCCGATACACACAGATACATTACACCCTTAACACACAGATACATTACACCCTGATACACACAGATACATTACACCCCGATACACACAGATCCATTACACCCCGATACACACAGATCCATTACACCCCAATACACACAGATACATTACACCCCCATACACCCAGATACATTACACCCCGATACACACAGATACATTACACCCCGATACACACAGATCCATTACACCCCGATACACACAGATCCATTACACCCCGATACACACAGATACATTACACCCCCATACACACAGATCCATTACACCCCGATACACACAGATACATTACACCCCGATACACACAGATACATTACACCCCGATACACACAGATACATCACACCCCCATACACACAGATACATTACACCCCGATACACACAGATACATTACACCCCGATACACACAGATACATTACACCCCGATACACACAGATACATTACACCCTGATACACACAGATACATTACACCCCCAATACACCAAGATACATTACACCGCAATACACACAGATACATTACACCCCCATACACACAGATACATTACACCCCCATACACACAGATACATTACACCCTGATACACACAGATACATTACACCCTGATACACACAGATACATTACACCCCGATACACACAGATCCATTACACCCCGATACACACAGATCCATTACACCCCGATACACACAGATCCATTACACCCCGATACACACAGATACATTACACCCCGATACACACAGATACATTACACCCCGATACACACAGATACATTACACCCCGATACACACAGATACATTACACCCCGATACACACAGATCCATTACACCCCGATACACACAGATCCATTACACCCCGATACACACAGATCCATTACACCCCGATACACACAGATCCATTACACCCCGATACACACAGATACATTACACCCCGATACACACAGATACATTACACCCCGATACACACAGATCCATTACAGCCCGATACACACAGATCCATTACACCCCGATACACACAGATCCATTGCACCCCGATACACACAGATACATTGCACCCCGATACACACAGATACATTACACCCCGATACACACAGATACATTACACCCCGATACACACAGATACATTACACCCCGATACACACAGATACATTACACCCCGATACACACAGATACATTACACCCCGATACACACAGATCCATTACACCCCGATACACACAGATCCATTACACCCCGATACACACAGATACATTACACCCCGATACACACAGATACATTACACCCCGATACACACAGATACATTACACCCCGATACACACAGATCCATTACACCCCGATACACACAGATCCATTACACCCCCAATACACCCAGATACATTACACCCCCTTACACACAGATACATTACACCCCGATACACACAGATACATTACACCCCCATACACACAGATACATTACACCCCCATACACACAGATACATTACACCCCCAATACACCCAGATACATTACACCCCCTTACACACAGATACATTACACCCCGATACACACAGATACATTACACCCCCATACACACAGATACATTACACCCCCATACACACAGATACATTACACCCCCAATACACCCAGATACATTACACCCCCTTACACACAGATACATTACACCCCGATACACACAGATACATTACACCCCCTTACACACAGATACATTACACCCCGATACACACAGATACATTACACCCCCATACACACAGATACATTACACCCCGATACACACAGATACATTACACCCTGATACACACAGATACATTACACCCCGATACACACAGATACATTACACCCCGATACACACAGATACATTACACCCTGATACACACAGATACATTACACCACGATACACACAGATACATTACACCCCCATACACACAGATACATTACACCCCCATACACACAGATACATTACACCCCGATACACACAGATACATTACACCCCGATACACACAGATACATTACACCCCGATACACACAAATACATTAAACCCCCCATGCACACAGATACATTACACCCCCAATACACACAGATACATTACACCCCGATACAAACAGATACATTACACCCCCTTACACACAGATACATTACACCCCGATACACACAGATACATTACACCCCGATACACACAGATACATTACACCCCGATTCACACAGATACATTACACCGTGATACACACAGATACATTACACCCCGATACACACAAACACATTACACCCCCTTACACACAGATACATTGCACCCCGATACACACAGATACATTACACCCCCATACACACAGATACATTACACCCCCATACACACAGATACATTACACCCCGATACACACAGATACATTACACCCCGATACACACAGATACATTACACCCCGATACACACAGATACATTACACCCCGATACACACAGATACATTGCACCCCGATACACACAGATACATTACACCCCCATACACACAGATACATTACACCCCGATACACACAGATACATTACACCCCGATACACACAGATACATTACACCCCGATACACACAGATACATTACACCCCGATACACACAGATACATTACACCCCCATACACACAGATACATTACACCCCGATACACACAGATACATTACACCCCGATACACACAGATACATTACACCGGGATACACACAGATACATTACACCCCCATACACACAGATACATTACACCCCCATACAAACAGATACATTGCACCCCGATACACACAGATACATTACACCCCGATACACACAGATACATTACACCCCGATACACACAGATACGTTGCACCCCGATACACACAGATACATTACACCCCCATACACACAGATACATTACACCCCGATACACACAGATACATTACACCCCCATACACACAGATACATTACACCCCCATACATTACACACACAAGCATTAGTATGGAGAACTCCCCTCCAATCAATTTCTATATTGCAAACTTCAGGTGACATTAGAGAGAATTGAATGGATTAGAAAAGGCAGACTGAAGGCTCCAACAACAGCTGCACATGCAAAGCAGCTCAGAGGAGGCTGGGGCCCCCCCATGCAGTGGGTGTTCTCGGGGCCCCATATCTAGAAGGGAGCGCTGGGCCTCTTGCACATGTCCAGGCAGAGCACACGGCAGTCCGAGCCGAGGAGGAGGAAGGGAGAGAAATCATCGGTGATCTGGTCGGGCTGAGCCTTAGCAGACGCTGTCCGGGCAGCAGGTGAAAAGTAACAGGCGAGCTGCGGGAGAGCTTTGTATCCCCTGCCTCTGGCCGCGCTGCTTCCCCTCAGCTCAGGGGCCGCAAACACCATTACTCCCTGACACTCCATGTTGTGTATGTGACTCCGGGTCCTGGGACATGCAGCGCGGCGCCCCCGACTGAATGTGTGCACTTGCCTATAGGTAGCACCAGCCCTTGCCCCTACCTGCGGACGCCCATGGCCTCAGGTGTGGTGTTCAGTTGCATAGTACCTGTGGTCAGTAGGAGGAGGAGGAATAGTGCCCCATTACTGAAATTAGTGGGAGGAATAGTGCCCCATCACTGAAATTAGTGGGAGGAATAGTGCCCCATCACTGGTGTCAGTAAGAGGAATAGTGCCCCATCATTGGTATTACTGGGAGGAATAGCGCCCAATCGCTTGCATCAGCAGAAGGAATGATGCCCCACCATTGTATTCAATGGATGGGATAGTGCCCCATCACTGATATCAGTGGGAGGAATAGTGCCCCATCATTGGTGTCAGTGGGAGGAATAGTGCCCCATCACTGATATCAGTGGGAGGAATAGTACCCCATCATTGGTGTCAGTAAGAGGAATAGTGCCCCATCATTGGTGTCAGTAGGAGGAATAGTGGCCCATCATTGATATTACTGGGAGGAATAGTGCCCCACCATTGATATTACTAGGAGGAATAGTGCCCCATCATTGATATTACTGGGAGGAATAGTGCCCCATCATTGGTATTACTGGGAGGAATATTGCCCCATTATTGGTATTACTGGGAGGAATAGCGCCCAATCGCTGGCATCAGTGGAAGGAATGGTGCCCCACCATTGTATTCAATGGATGGAATAGTGCCCCATCACTGATATCTGTGGGAGGAATAGAAAAACCCTGATTGGAATCCATGTGCTAGGAGGCGCCCTGCATGTAGATTCGGGGGCCGGCCGGACGCATTGATGGGGGGGTGGCAGTTGCGCACCCTGCATTACGGGCCACCACTGGTTTGGAGACCACTGCCCTGAAGAGAAGCCCTCTCAGCACGCTGGAAAATGTTGCGTCCATCACACGGCAGGGTGAAAGACCGTTCACAAGGATACCTGCAAAACAAAACAAGGAAAATAAAACACATTCCTATAGCTAATTTGCTATCTAAACTGCCAGCGGGGGCGGGGGCGGTTATATGAGCCTGCATGACAGAGGCAATAAAGAGATAGACACAGAAACTTCTCTTTTTTTCTTTTTCAAGATTCTCTGGTAGGAGGAGCCCCTCCAAATTTTGCAAACAGGGCTAGGCCTCACCCAAAGTTCTTCAGTTGGGAATGGGGACATCCACCGGGAACCGGTCAGGGTGTCAGACTGGCCTAGTCCACGAGCACAAGACACTGGCAGCAATCTTCACAGCTGTCCATGTGAAGCTTTACCTGTGAGCTGAACTCTTCCCTCAGTCCTTCTCAGGTAGTGGTGAGGAGGATTAGGCAGTCTCCTCAGGTCAGCTCCTCTAACAGCAACAGAGAGGCTCTTGGTGGGCTGTCCTGCTTGCAAAACCACCACCCTGTAGCTCTCCCCAGCCGCCATTCTTGCCGAATGTCCTGAAATCGGGTCCAGGCTTGGTCACAGTCTGGCACCCGCAAGGGCTTGGGGTCATGCATGTAATCCCACACCAGGTCATCCTCCCACTCTTCTCCTCCGGAGTCCTCAATGATGTCAGGAGGGACATAGTCCAGTCCAGACTCCACCTCAGAGCGCTTATTTGCTGCACCTCCCGCTGGAATCTGGAAAACCTGGGCAGTTCTCTTGGCTTTCCCTTCCCAGGGAGGACACTGGCGTTGGGTGATCTCACCACCCACTGCCTTTACTCAGGTGCTCTGGTCTGGGTGGTAGAGGGTCTGTTGAGGAACGTCTGTCTGACACTGGCTAGGGTCTGCATGGCTCCTCTGGACCCTTCAGATGACTCTGGCCCCTTCCTCTCCTCGGACAGCGCTCCCTCCCCACTCCCACTCCTCCTCCGAGCTGCTGTGAGACGACCAGTCTGCAAACTTTCCATCCATGGGCCAAAAATATTGCCTGCAGTCTAGACGAACCCCCCAGTCTATGCACCCACCATTACCTCTCCCCACTGGCTCCCAGGTCTTCCAACACTGGCTCCTTCCAGTTGGGGCTGGCAGGGTTAACGGGTGTCACCAGCACTACAGGGATGTCATCTGGCTCCTTCTGGGCAGTACTCACAGGCGCCAGGTCCCTGACTGGGTTGCAGGACTTGGCAGACTTTCAACTCTCTTCCCCAATGTCACCTGTCTTCCCAGGGGAGTCAACAGCCTCAGGCTCAACCCCCGCCTTGAGCAGATAATTCAAGGCCCTTCCGGGTCTTCTGCGGTCGCTCCGTGCAGAGCCCTGACTGCAGGTCTACGTTAAAGGATAAGTGGTAAACCTGATTCAGGCACTGACCACTGCAGTCTGTATTCTGCAGCCGGGACATGGTAGACACAGTCGCTCTGTCCCTTCAATCAACCAGACGGCGAATCCTCCTCGATGCTCCAGCCTGACACCAGTGACAACCAGTGTCAGCTCCTGCACATCAGGCAACCAGGTCAGCGCTGGGTACACGTGTGCACCTTCCGCCATCTTGCTACTCTCTCTCACTGTTAGCAGGGCATGCTGGGTCTCCTCTGGGGCGTGGCTCCACCCCCAAGCTTCCAGACTGGCTGGTGCCCACGGCTCTGATAAGCAGGACTTTTCCCACCCGCTCCACTGTAACCCCTTGTTAACTGTACTGAAGTTTGCAGGCAAACTGATGATACTGCCACTTGCAGAACTTGTCAGGACATGCCGCTCGGCACTGATTGTGCACGGGCAACTGGGAGCAGATGGCAGCAAGTGTTTACTGTGGTTGCCAGGAGCAACAGCAAAGTCTGCAACACACATAATGCTAGGAGGCAATCCTTTACATCAGCTGTGGTTGGGCAACTGATAGACCCCCACTTGCTGGGGATTGGCTGAGGGCCCTCATCAATACACCAGGCAGCTCCTCCCTAACCCCCCACCCATTCTTCTGGAAGCTTCTCCAAGGTTCCAGCAAGTAGGGGGAGGTACCAGAGGTGCTGCCTGATGAGTCACCCAGCCTCCCTGAGTCATTCACTCTGACCCAGATTCAACCCAGCCTGGCTCAATTTTCCTAGTGTTTCCTTTCTATCATCTGGAACCAGTCTGTCTATTCTCCTCTGACCTCTGACATCAACGAGGCATTTTCCTCCACACAACTGCCGCTCACTGGATATTTTCTCGTTTTCCAAACCCTTCTCGGTAAACCCGGGAGATGGTCGTGTGTGAAAATCTCAGAAGTACTCAGACCAGCCCGTCTGCCACCAGCTACCATGCCACGTTCAAAGTCACTTCAACACCCTTTCTTCCCCCACTCTGATGCTCGGTTTGAACTTCAGAAAGTCGTCTTTACCACGTCTAGATGCCTAAATGCATTGAGTTGCTGCACTCTGCACTCCCTTTCTTTTTAATATGACCTTGCAAAGTTTTTTTTTTTTTTTAGTTTTATATATATATATATATGCGCAGAGATTTATGATCTCTTCTATGCTGTTCATGCAGATCTCCACCTTTCCAGGGTTGCCTGCCTTCACCCTAGACATGTAAATCTCTATTACATAATGAATAAATTCAATATCACATGAATACCGGCAAACCCGCAGAAATCGCTTTGCTATTTCTGGCAGCCCCCCAGCAGTCACTAAAAATATAAAGCAGGATGTGACTTTTTTTTCTTTAGAAAAGGGCTCTGAACTCACAAAGGCGATCGCACAACACGCACATGCACAGTGGCTGCTGCTCACATGCAGGGCACCGCCCTCCTAATCCATGCGCCCGGCCCCCTAATCTACATGCAGGGTGCCGCCCTCCTAATCCATGCGCCCGCCCCCCTAATCTACATGCAGAGCACCGCCCACCTAATCCATGCGCCCGGCCCCCCTAATCTACATGCAGGGCGCCGCCCCCCTAATTCATGCGCCCGGCCCCCCTAATCTACATGCAGGGCACCGCCCTCCTAATTCATGCGCCCGGCCCCCTAATCTACATGCAGGGCGCCGCCCCCCTTATTCATGTGCCCGGCCCCCCTAATCTACATGCAGGGCGCCGCCCCCCTAATTCATGCGCCCGGCCC
Source organism: Lithobates clamitans (assembly GCA_037952925.1). Taxonomy (NCBI): domain Eukaryota; kingdom Metazoa; phylum Chordata; class Amphibia; order Anura; family Ranidae; genus Lithobates; species Lithobates clamitans. The sequence goes on along the minus strand of JBBGZY010000770.1, from coordinate 245,800 downwards.
CCCAATCTACATGCAGGGCGCCGCCCCCCTAATTCATGTGCCCGGCCCCACTAATCTACATGCAGGGCGCCGCCCCCCTAATCCATGCGCCCGGCCCCCCTAATCTTCATGCAGGGCACCGCCCTCCTAATCCATGCGCCCGCCCCCCCTAATCTACATGCAGGGCGCCGCCCCCCTAATTCATGCGCCCGGCCCCCCTAATCTACATGCAGGGCACCGCCCCCCTAATTCATGCGCCCGGCCCCCTAATCTACATGCAGGGCACCGCCCTCCTAATCCATGCGCCCGGCCCCCCTAATCTACATGCAGGGCGCCGCCCCCCTAATCCATGCGCCCGGCCCCCCTAATCTACATGCAGGGCGCCGCCCCCCTAATTCATGCGCCTGGCCCCCCTAATCTACATGCAGAGCACCGCCCCCTAATCCATGCGCCCGGCCCCCCTAATCTACATGCAGGGCGCCGCCCCCCTTATTCATGCACCCGGCCCCCCTAATCTACAAGCAGGGCACCGGCCCCCTAATTCATGCGCCCGGCCCCCTAATCTACATGCAGGGCGCCGCCCCCCTAATTCATGCGCCCGGCCCCCCTAATCTACATGCAGGGCGCCGCCCTCCTAATTCATGCGCCGGGTCCCCCTAATCTACATGCAGGACACCGCCCCCCTAATCCATGCGCCCGGCCCCCCTAATCTACATGCAGGGCGCCGCCCTCCTAATTCATGAGCCCGGCCCCCCTAATCTACATGCAGGGCGCCAGACGCATGGATTTCAATGGGTTTTTTTTTAAGCACATGGTTAGAGCCGGAGGCTCTAATTGGCTTAAAAAAGGGTGGGCTTGGGGCGCAGAGCACTGCGCCCTGAGCCCACCCAGTTGTGTGACAATAGCAAATTAATATTAATAATGTTTTCCTGTTTCTCCTTCCAGGCCAATCAGGAAGCGGGTCCTGAGGCCGGGAGTGCTTAGACCCAATTGGCCACGAGTCCTAAGTCCTGATTGGCCGGAAGGAGATGCGTCCGCCGTGACCTGGACATGGTAATTGGCTGGGCTGGTGGAGGGGCCCAATGGACGAGCGAAGTGGCAATCGATCGATCGGGGGAGCAATGATCGATTGAGCGCCAGGGGTGGGGGGTGGTTGGCTGGCCGCGGGACACCCCCCCCCCCAAGGAAACTTGAGCACCAGCCGCCACTGCGCACGTGTTTTGTTTTAGGTTTTGATGGAGGAGAGAAGAGTTAAAACCTCAGCTGGGGGGTTATCACTGCTTTCTCCCGATGCAGAAATTCATCCTCACTTCCTGTTCTGGGTCAAGGTCGACAGGAAGTGAAGGGAATCTTTATAATGGGAGCACAGATGTCTGAGGCTCTAAAACAAACAAATTAAAATCTGTAAGGACAAGTGGGGGCGGGGGCGGGGGCGGGGGGGTTCCTTCCTCCCTGCTGGATTTTTAGAAGACAGTAGCTGTGAACTCAAACAGAAGGACATTTGGTTTGCTCTGTGCTCTGTGTATCATATGCCATTTTCTTAAAAAAAGTTTGACCTTTTTTATCCAGCTACTGTAAATCTCAGCACTCAGCATATCTAATGTGCGTCACTGATTTCTTACTTCCTCTTTGTAGCGACTTCCTGTCTGCATGACATTTCTCAGGGCTGGTTTCCTAATGGCGACAACATTGGACAGTACTAGACAGATCTGATTTGTGGCAGAGATTTGGCCACAACCAGATTTCCGAATCACAATAGAAGAAAACTTATAACCGGCTTGTGTTAAAGGGACATCGGCACTGATAAGGAGTGCCAAGTGACGCCAATCAGTGCCCACCAGTGCTGCCAATCAGTGCTCATCAGTGCCAACAATCAGTGCTGCCAGTCAGTGCCCACCAGTGCTGCCAATCGGTGCTCATCAGTGCCAACAAATTAGTGCCGCCAGTCAGTGCCCACCAGTGCTGCCAATCGGTGCTCATCAGTGCTGCCAATCAGTGCCCACCAGTGCTGCCAATCGGTGCTCATCAGTGCCAACAATCAGTGCCGCCAGTCAGTGCCCACCAGTGCTGCCAATCGGTGCTCATCAGTGCCAACAAATCAGTGCTGCCAGTCAGTGCCCACCAGTGCTGCCAATCGGTGCTCATCAGTGCTGCCAATCAGTGCCCACCAGTGCTGCCAATCGGTGCTCATCAGTGCCAACAATCAGTGCCGCCAATCAGTGCCCACCAGTACTGCCAATCGGTGCTCATCAGTGCCAACGATTAGTGCCGCCAATCAGTGCTCACCAGTGCTGCCAATTAGAGGTCACCAGTGCCTCCTCATCGGTGTCACCTATCAGTTCCCATTAGTACCGCCTACCAGTGCTTATCAGTGCCACCTATCAGTGGCCATCAGTGCCACCTAGTGCCACCTCTCAGTGCCCTTCAGTGCCACCTGTCAGTGCCCATTAGTGCCACGTATTAGTGTGGCCTATCAGTGTCCATCGGTCCACCCAGGGGCGGACTGACCATTCGGGCTCTCGGGCGCTGCCTGAGGGCACGACCAGCATGGGGGCCCCACAGGGAGCCAAGAGTGGGATCAGCACACTGCAGCCGCAGTCTGTTTTGAAAGTGACTAGGAGAAGCAGGTCTTACAGATTTGGTTGTTATGAAGGAAATCTGAAGTAGCAGAGGATCGGCACAAGAAGATGAATGTCAAAGGGTGGGGTGAGGTGAGCTGAAGAGGACTCCTTACACAGGCTTGTGTCTAAACTGAGTGACAGTCGGTGTATACATGTCCTCCTTATCTGTGCACCCGCTATCTCTGGCCGCTATTTCTGGACGCTATCTCTGGACGCTATCTCTGGACGCTATCTCTGGACGCTATCTCTGGACGCTATCTCTGGACGCTATCTCTGGACGCTATCTCTGGCTGCTATCTCTGGCCGCTATCTCTGGCCGCTATCTCTGGCCACTATCTCTGGCCGCTATCTCTGGCCACTATCTCTGGCCACTATCTCTGGCCGCTATCTCTGGCCACTATCTCTGGACACTATCTCTGGACGTTATCTCTGGACACTATCTCTGGACACTATCTCTGGCCGCTATCTCTGGCCGCTATCTCTGGCCGCTATCTCTGGCCACTATCTCTGGCCGCTATCTCTGGCCACTATCTCTGGCCACTATCTCTGGCCGCTATCTCTGGCCACTATCTCTGGCCGCTATCACTGGCCGCTATCTCTGGACGCTATCTCTGGCCACTATCTCTGGCCGCTATCTCAGGACGCTATCACTGGCCGCTATCTCTGGACGCTATCTCTGGACGCTATCTCTGGCCACTATCTCTGGACGCTATCTCTGGACGCTATCTCTGGACGCTATCTCTGGCCGCTATCTCTGGCCGCTATCTCAGGACGCTATCACTGGCCGCTATCTCTGGAAGCTATCTCTGGACGCTATCTCTGGCCACTATCTCAGGACGCTATCACTGGCCGCTATCTCTGGCCGCTATCTCTGGACGCTATCTCTGGACGCTATCACTGGACGCTATCTCTGGACGCTATCTCTGGACGCTATCTCTGGCTGCTATCTCTGGCTACTATCTCTGGACGCTATCTCTGGACGCTATCTCTGGACGCTATCTCTGGACGCTATCTCTGGACGCTATCTCTGGACGCTATCTCTGGATGCTATCTCTGGACGCTATCTCTGGACGCTATCACTGGCCGCTATCTCTGGCCGCTATCTCTGGACGCTATCTCTGGACGCTATCTCTGGCTACTATCTCTGGACGCTATCTCTGGACGCTATCTCTGGCTACTATCTCTGGACGCTATCTCTGGACGCTATCTCTGGCTACTATCTCTGGACGCTATCTCTGGCCACTATCTCTGGCTACTATCTCTGGACACTATCTCTGGACACCTTCTCTGGTCAGCCACTGTTTGCTCCCAGTACACTGATCTATTTAACCCTTGATACACCAACCAGTTTTACAGTTTGAGCTTGATGATCCACGGATTTATATACTGTACTGGCTCCAAAGCTCATACAGTGGCTGACAGATATACAGTATATCTATTCTCCCAGGTCTCATGAAGGGAGATGGCAGACCCCCCACACCTGTATATATGTAAGCCCCCCCACACACCTGTATATATGTCAGCCCCCCCACACACCTGTATATATGTCAGCCCCCCCACACACCTGTATATATGTCAGCCCCCCACACACCTGTATATATGTCAGCCCCCTCACATCTGTATATATCTATCTATATCCACTATCTCAGGACGCTATCACTGGCCGCTATCTCTGGCCGCTATCTCTGGACGCTATCTCTGGACGCTATCACTGGACGCTATCTCTGGACGCTATCTCTGGACGCTATCTCTGGCTGCTATCTCTGGCTACTATCTCTGGACGCTATCTCTGGACGCTATCTCTGGACGCTATCTCTGGCTGCTATCTCTGGCTGCTATCTCTGGCTACTATCTCTGGACGCTATCTCTGGACGCTATCTCTGGACGCTATCTCTGGACGCTATCTCTGGATGCTATCTCTGGACGCTATCTCTGGACGCTATCTCTGGACGCTATCTCTGGACGCTATCTCTGGATGCTATCTCTGGACGCTATCTCTGGACGCTATCACTGGCCGCTATCTCTGGCCGCTATCTCTGGACGCTATCTCTGGACGCTATCTCTGGCTACTATCTCTGGACGCTATCTCTGGACGCTATCTCTGGCTACTATCTCTGGACGCTATCTCTGGCCGCTATCTCTGGCCGCTATCTCTGGACGCTATCTCTGGACGCTATCACTGGACGCTATCTCTGGACGCTATCTCTGGACGCTATCTCTGGCTGCTATCTCTGGCTACTATCTCTGGACGCTATCTCTGGACGCTATCTCTGGACGCTATCTCTGGACGCTATCTCTGGACGCTATCTCTGGACGCTATCTCTGGATGCTATCTCTGGACGCTATCTCTGGACGCTATCACTGGCCGCTATCTCTGGCCGCTATCTCTGGACGCTATCTCTGGACGCTATCTCTGGCTACTATCTCTGGACGCTATCTCTGGACGCTATCTCTGGCTACTATCTCTGGACGCTATCTCTGGACGCTATCTCTGGCTACTATCTCTGGACGCTATCTCTGGCCACTATCTCTGGCTACTATCTCTGGACACTATCTCTGGACACCTTCTCTGGTCAGCCACTGTTTGCTCCCAGTACACTGATCTATTTAACCCTTGATACACCAACCAGTTTTACAGTTTGAGCTTGATGATCCACGGATTTATATACTGTACTGGCTCCAAAGCTCATACAGTGGCTGACAGATATACAGTATATCTATTCTCCCAGGTCTCATGAAGGGAGATGGCAGACCCCCCACACCTGTATATATGTAAGCCCCCCCACACACCTGTATATATGTCAGCCCCCCCACACACCTGTATATATGTCAGCCCCCCCACACACCTGTATATATGTCAGCCCCCCACACACCTGTATATATGTCAGCCCCCTCACATCTGTATATATCTATCTATATCCACTATCTCAGGACGCTATCACTGGCCGCTATCTCTGGCCGCTATCTCTGGACGCTATCTCTGGACGCTATCACTGGACGCTATCTCTGGACGCTATCTCTGGACGCTATCTCTGGCTGCTATCTCTGGCTACTATCTCTGGACGCTATCTCTGGACGCTATCTCTGGACGCTATCTCTGGCTGCTATCTCTGGCTGCTATCTCTGGCTACTATCTCTGGACGCTATCTCTGGACGCTATCTCTGGACGCTATCTCTGGACGCTATCTCTGGATGCTATCTCTGGACGCTATCTCTGGACGCTATCTCTGGACGCTATCTCTGGACGCTATCTCTGGATGCTATCTCTGGACGCTATCTCTGGACGCTATCACTGGCCGCTATCTCTGGCCGCTATCTCTGGACGCTATCTCTGGACGCTATCTCTGGATGCTATCTCTGGACGCTATCTCTGGACGCTATCACTGGCCGCTATCTCTGGCCGCTATCTCTGGACGCTATCTCTGGACGCTATCTCTGGCTACTATCTCTGGACGCTATCTCTGGACGCTATCTCTGGCTACTATCTCTGGACGCTATCTCTGGCCACTATCTCTGGCTACTATCTCTGGACACTATCTCTGGACACCTTCTCTGGTCAGCCACTGTTTGCTCCCAGTACACTGATCTATTTAACCCTTGATACACCAACCAGTTTTACAGTTTGAGCTTGATGATCCACGGATTTATATACTGTACTGGCTCCAAAGCTCATACAGTGGCTGACAGATATACAGTATATCTATTCTCCCAGGTCTCATGAAGGGAGATGGCAGACCCCCCACACCTGTATATATGTAAGCCCCCCCACACACCTGTATATATGTCAGCCCCCCCACACACCTGTATATATGTCAGCCCCCCCACACACCTGTATATATGTCAGCCCCCCACACACCTGTATATATGTCAGCCCCCTCACATCTGTATATATGTCAGCCCCCCCACACACCTGTATATATGTCAGCCCCCCCCCACACCTGTATATATGTCAGCCCCCCACACACCTGTATATATGTCGCCCCCCCCACACACCTGTATATATGTCAGCCCCCCCACACACCTGTATATATGTCAGCCCCCCCATATACACAAATCTGTAAACACACAAGCCACTGGTACCTCCCTGTACACAAACAGCCCCCCTCCCTTTCCTTCACAGCCCCTACTTGTAAAGGAAATCTTTCTACCTGGTCCCAGCTCGTTTTCACAAAGCTGACATGTTGCTGACACAGAGGAGCCCAGTACAGGCAGCTCACACGAGGGGCGCACATGCACATAGTAGCCAGAGGTGGCAGTAAAGAGCTCGATGTCTGAGCTCAATGACACAGAGAGCAGCAGAAGCTGTGAGATCGTTTCTATAGTGCACAACACGGCTCCCCTTCACCCGTCCTGCCTTCTTCTGGCCCGGGTGGGCCCCCCAGACCCCCGGGGCCCCTTACAGTTGTATCGGCTATACCCCCCCCCCCATGGCAGCCCTGAATATAACAGAGCATGCACTTATTGCTTGCACCTCTCAGTGCCCCTCAGTGCCCAAGGGCAGTATGTATCCTCCTGTAGGGGGGCCCAGGCACACAAGGGGGGCCCAGACAGCAAGGGAATCAGTGCAGCGGACAGGTGAGGGACAATTACAGTACGATGCCCTGTGCATCTCTCTGCAGCAGCTAAAAGCAAGCTTTTCACCCTCTCCCTCCCAACCAGCTTTCAGCTGCTGCAGGGAGAGACACTTATTTAGGAAATTGTTCCTGTAACTGCCCCCCCGCCACACCGATCCCCCTCTTTGTCCTGCCCACATCTGATTCCCCCTGCGGTATGCCTAGGGTCGCCACCATTTCTTCAAGCCAAACCCAAACACTTTAGCGACGCACAGCATTTTTTTAAAGGGGGGAATGTTCTGGACTCTGTTGTAGAGAGGAACTGTGATGTGGGGTGGGGGGGGGGTTCTGCTCACCAAAGCCCCCACTTACATCAGAGTTCCCAGCATCCCCCCTTAAATCAGGGTGCCCAAAGCCCCCCTTACATCAGAGTTCCCAGCATCCCCCTTAAATCAGGGTGCCCAAAGCCCCCCTTACATCAGAGACTGCAGAGCACCCCTTACATCTGAGTCCCCCTTGCCTTAGCGTACTCACTCAGGTAGGAGAGAGAAGGCAGGGAAGAGTGAAACTTAGGTCAAAAACGGATGGTGAGCTCACTCACCTGAGGATGGAGGCTCAGGCATCGGCGCCTTTCATCCACCATGTACTGTATTTGTTAGCTACTGGGTTTCAAATTTCCTGCCCTCACAGAGACAGACACAGAGGGGTAGGGAGGGAGGAGGAGGAGGAGGAGCAGATCAAGTCCTCTTTCCTTTCCCACCCATGTGTGATGGCGGGGGGGAGGGGGGGGCAGAACTGTACTGGCTTTGGGCAGTGTATGAGAGAGTCACAGCCACTTGGCCACTAGGCTTAGTCAACTGCAGTTAGCCCTCCAGAGAGTTGGCAACCCTGGTGATTAGGGTGATGCCCAGGCACACCTGGCCCATGCGCACGCCTACGCACTCAGTGGTTGTGGTACTCGGTTACTTGAAGCCACGGTCCAATCTGAACAATGAGCCCGGGTTTGAAACCCGGACACATGATTCAAAACCCGAACTGTCCGGGCGAACCCCGGACAGGTGGCAACCCCATGTAATCATTTTGTTCCCACGAATAGAGCTTTCTTTTGGTGGTATTTGATCACCTCTGGGATTTTTATTTATTGCTAAACAAATAAAAAAAAGACCAAAAATTTTGAAAAAAAAGTTGTTGTTTTTTTTGTTTCTGTTACAAAACTTTGTAAATAAGTAAGTTTTCTCCTTCATTGATGGGCACTAATGGGGCCGCACTGACGGGCACTGATGAGGTGACACTGATGAGGTGGCACTGTTATGCAGCACTGATAGGTGGCACTGATGGGCACTGATGAGGTGACACTGATGAGGTGGCACTGTTATGCAGCACTGATAGGTGGCACTGACGGGCACTGATGAGGTGACACTGATGAGGTGGCACTGTTATGCAGCACTGATAGGTGGCACTGACGGGCACTGATGAGGTGACACTGATGAGGTGGCACTGTTATGCAGCACTGATAGGTGGCACTGATGGGCACTGATGAGGTGACACTGATGAGGTGGCACTGTTATGCAGCACTGATAGGTGGCACTGACGGGCACTGATGAGGTGACACTGATGAGGTGGCACTGTTATGCAGCACTGATAGGTGGCACTGACGGGCACTGATGAGGTGACACTGATGAGGTGGCACTGTTATGCAGCACTGATAGGTGGCACTGACGGGCACTGATGAGGTGACACTGATGAGGTGGCACTGTTATGCAGCACTGATAGGTGGCACTGACGGGCACTGATGAGGTGACACTGATGAGGTGGCACTGTTATGTGGCACTGATGGGCACTGATGAGGTGACACTGATGAGGTGGCACTGTTATGCAGCACTGATAGGTGGCACTGACGGGCACTGACGAGGTGACACTGATGAGGTGGCACTGTTATGCAGCACTGATAGGTGGCACTGATGGGCACTGATGAGGTGACACTGATGAGGTGGCACTGTTATGCAGCACTGATAGGTGGCACTGATGGGCACTGATGAGGTGACACTGATGAGGTGGCACTGTTATGCAGCACTGATAGGTGGCACTGATGGGCACTGATGAGGTGACACTGATGAGGTGGCACTGTTATGCAGCACTGATAGGTGGCACTGATGGGCACTGATGAGGTGACACTGATGAGGTGGCACTGTTATGCAGCACTGATAGGTGGCACTGATGGGCACTGAGGCACAGGGAGTACATGCAAACTCCAGGCAGGTAGTGGTTAAAATTCATTAAAAAAATCATTTAAAACATAAAAGACTCATCCACGTGGGTCCTCTGGCCCATAGAGTGTGAATTAGTGGTTTGTGCGGCTGGAGCCACCTGCTACTCTGAGGCTGCAGCCAGGGCCGTCTTTAATATTGATTGGACCCGGGGCAAACATTTTCTTGGGCCCTCCTCAATCAACTATTTGGGGGGTGATGTGGCCTCAAAGGGCAGCTGCTTTGGGCCCCACAACAACCAATGGGCCCGGGGCAGCTGCCCTTTTTTTGCCCTGCGTTAAAGACGGCCCTGGATGCAGCATCTGTATGAACACAGCCACAGGTCCTAATTTGGTAAGTGTGTGGGGCCCCAAATACACGCTGTCCGTGTTTGGAGGCCATACACCTCCATCCACATATCTGTCCGATTATGACCCGTGGCTGTGTTCATACAGTGGCTGCCTCCCCATAGTGTAACATAGGCTTCCTGCACAAAGCAATAGCCACATAAAAACAAAGAACAAACCACCGATTCACACAGTAAAGGCCACGGCATCTATGCGAACGAGCCCCAATACCTCATTTACACACAGAACTGTATTAAAGTGGTTGTAAACCCTTACAGACCACTTTTTGCTACAGGTAAGCCTATAATAAGGCTTCTCTGTAGCTACCCTGGATATCCCCTGTATTGGCATGTGCCGACATCATTGGCACATGTGCACCGAAGCAAACTGAAGAGTGAGTGTGCCATTACCGGCGGCCCCTGGCACGCATGCGCGGGGAGTGACGTCATCGCGGCTCCGGCCAATCACAGCGCTGGAGCCGAGATACCCGGAAGTAACCCCCCCCCCCCCCCCCAGAGTGATGTCGCCGGCCGGTGCTGTGTACGAGCACCGCAGTGAGGGCTTCGATCTCAGGGGAGTAATACATAATGAGCTAGTATGCTATGCATCTTCTCAGCATTTTGGCTAAGATCAAGTGTAGTATCTGTTCTTATCAGTTGCCAGAGGAGGCGCTGTGCTACTCCCAAGTGTGTGTGTGTGTGTGGGGGGGCAGATGCAAATCAAATGGTGTCATTGCCCCTGGAAGGGCGGTTTCAGTAGTGACCGGGGTCTGGGCGCCCTTTGAGACGTCAGCGGAGTCGAGTCTGAGCCGTCCAGAAGGGTGCTTGCTGGTGAGGATGGGTGCTGCCTTGGGTCTGGCCAGAGGGTCGGGTCCCGGGCCTTCTGGCCTAGATTGGGGGTAGTTCTAGCTCCCGTCAGTTTTTCGGGAGAGAACATTGGCTCTCCCCTTTCCCACCGGGGGGAGCGGTTAGTATTTTCCCGAATGTAATTAGGTAGGAGTGATGGGAGCGACGGTTGAGCCTGATGGTAAAGGGCTCTCCCTAAGCTCTCAGAACTTCATGCCTTTCTGCCCGGGGTGTGGGGGCTGCGCTGGTCTGGGTTGTTGGTCAGGGTTGGGACGAAAGGCCTGTGGTGAATGTGCCCCTGAAGTGGCAATCACTGTGGGTGAGGGTCACTTTGAGTTATGGCACCGTGGTCACCTCACCATACACACGTTTTTTCACACCTGCCTCTAGGGCCGAGCCCTTTGGCCAGGACCAGGGGAAATGTTTTATTCCTGGGCCTGAAGGGCCTGGCCATTGTATTGTATTGCACAATGGTCACTCTTTCACTTCCCCCCACTTTCCTATTTATTTTGAACCCCGTTTTGTCACTTTTTTGTATTTTTTTTTGTTTGGTGTGTACATGTTTTGTCACTGTGTGATGAGTAGGGTGTGGGTCCTCGGGCCTACAATGAAAGTCTTGGGATGGGGGTGGACATAGGCCATTTGGCTTGGTTCGCCCTCTCTCATGGGGTTTCCCTTCGTCCCACCGAGTACTTGGGTGGATCTGTTTTGACAGACCCTCCAGAGAAAGGGGTACGTCTAGTTTCGGCCAGATGGACCCAAGTGAAGTACCTCAGTCCCCATCAGGAGCCTAATGCCCCGGCGGGGGGGGGGGGGGATCAGGGTAAGGTCCTTCCTTGGGAGGATCGTGTAACACCCGTTGCACATTTTGTGTTTCACTCTTTATGTGTCTGCACTTCTTTTTTTGGCACCGGGTGGAGTTTTTGGGTGTGTTTCACACGCTACAGGCTTTTCAAAAAAAAAAAAAAGCTAGTATGCTATGCAAAGTAGCTCAGTATGCCTTTGTATTGCAGGTTCTACTAGCGATTTTTTTGAGCTTTTTTTTTTCCTTTTTTTTTTTTTTAAAGGAAACGGCAAAAACGCTAAAAACACGCCAACGCTTCTAAAAACACTACTACAAAAAGCTATTACCAGCGGTTTTTATCCAGCCTTTTTTTCCAGCGTTTTTTTTTTGCTTAAAAAAAAAAATAAAAAAAACGCTAGTGTGCATGGAGCCTAATACAGTTGTATCTTTTAGATTTAGGAAGACTTTTGTAAGGTATGTTATGTTTGTCTCTGCTAATAATGATTTTATTGTATTTTTAGTGAAAATATCCGTATTTTCGGGGGTGGGAAGGGGCTATCGGGCAGGCTGTACAGGGCCTTGTGATTTCCATCAGCAGTCCTCGGGCCCCCTGAGAGGCTCCTCGTACCTTTTGTAGCCTCCTCAGCCTATCACAAATCACCCAGTTTTGGACCCTCGGATGACCTGCCTGTGCAGTGCATGCCGGGAGAGGACAATTCGGTGGCTCCCGGCATAGACCGTCTATGAGGAGAGGCGGCAGAGTATCCGGGGCAAGATGGAGCACCAGAGCCTGGTCTTAGCAGGACTCCCAGCTCAGTGACTGGAGCCTACTGGCTGCCTTCATGATGAAGAGACACCCTGAGAAGATGGTGGGCTGCTAATTCCTTGCCCAGGGGATGAAGGATTGGATGAGAGAGACACCAAGGGACACCGCTGGGGGGAGGAGGGGATACTTGGGGGGGGAAGGGTGAGAGAAACCAAACGTAGGGGAGACTAGGGATACCTGGTGGAGGAGGGGGCAGTGCAATATGTGAGTGTGGTTTGAGCGTGGGCGGGGACACAGGGGGCCTCATGATCTCCTATTGCCCAGGGGCCCCATCATTTCAGTCCACCCCTGAATCCGCCTATCAGTGCAGCCTCTTCAGTACCTCCTCATCAGTGCCCGCCAGTGCCGCCTCATCAGTGCCCATCAGTTCCACCCATCAGTGCCCATCAGTCGGCCTATCAGTGCAGCCTATGTATAAGAGGGAACAATCAGCACAAACTAGTAGCACATGGATGCAAGCTGAACACTATAGGGAATCACAAAACCTATAAATACTGATGATTAAAAACAATGTTAGTGCAGCGCATAAGTAGAACAGTCCATAACATATAAAAATATTCAGAGGAAGAGAAGATCCCTTGTGACAGAAAGGGGAACAAGTTCTTCTATATTAGGTCACCTAATATAGAAGAACTTGTTCCCCTTTCTGTCACAAGGGATCTTCTCTTCCTCTGAATGTTTTTATATGTTATGGACTGTTCTACTTATGCGCCGCACTAACATTGTTTTTATCAGTGCAGCCTCATCAGTGCCCATCAGTTCCGCCTATTAGTGCCCATCAGTCCCTCTATCAGTGCAGCCTCTTCAGTGCCCACCAGTGCCGCCTCATCAGTGCCCATCAGTTCCACCTATCAGTGTCACCTTATCAGTGTCTATCAGTGCCCATAAGCGCCGCCTCATCTGTGCCACCTCATCAGTGCCCATCAGTTCCGCCTTTTAGTGCCCATCAGTCCCCCTATCAGTGCAGCCTCATCAGTGGCCATCAGTTCCGCCTATTAATGCCCATAAGTTCCCCTATCAGTGCAGCCTCATCAGTGCCCACCAGTGTCACCTCATCAGTGCCCATCAGTTCCACCTATCAGTGCCACCTCATCAGTGTCTATCAGTGCCCATAAGTGCCACCTCATCAGTGCCACCTCATCAGTGTCGCCTCATCAGTGCCCATCAGTTCCGCCTATTAGTGCCCATAAGTCCCCCTATCAGTGCAGCCTCATCAGTGCCCACCAGTGTTGCCTAATCAGTGCCTATCAGTTCCACCTATCAGTGCCACCTCATCAGTGTCTATTAGTGCCCATAAGTGCCGCCTCATCAGTGCCACCTCATCAGTGTCGCCTCATCAGTGCCCATCAGTTCCGCCTATTAGTGCCCATAAGTCCCCCTATCAGTGCAGCCTCATCAGTGCCCACCAGTGTCGCCTCATCAGTGCCTATCAGTTCCACCTATCAGTGCCACCTCATCAGTGTCTATCAGTGCCCATAAGTGCCGCCTCATCAGTGCCACCTCATCAGTGCCACCTCATCAGTGGCCATCAGTTCCGCCTATTAGTGCCCATCAGTCCCCCTATCAGTGCAGCCTCATCAGTGGCCATCAGTTCCGCCTATTAATGCCCATAAGTCCCCCTATCAGTGCAGCCTCATCAGTGCCCACCAGTGTCACCTCATCAGTGCCCATCAGTTCCACCTATCAGTGCCACCTCATCAGTGTCTATCGGTGCCCATAAGTGCCGCCTCATCAGTGCCACCTCATCAGTGTCGCCTCATCAGTGCCCACCAGTGCCGCCTCATCAGTGCCCATCAGTTCCACCTATCAGTGCCACCTCATCAGTGTATCAGTGCCCATAAGTGTCGCCTCATCAGTGCCGCCTCATCAGTGCCACCTCATCAGTGTCTATCAGTGCCCATCAGTGCCGCCTCATCATTGCCCATCAGTACAGCCCATCAGTGCCCATTAATAAAGAAGAAAAATTACTTATATGCAAAATTGTATAACAGAACAACATCCAGCAGCCATATCAGTGCCTCTTTATCAGTGCCCATCATTGCTACCTCATCGGCTCTGCGTCATCAGTGAAGGAGAAAAATGACCCGTTTGTAAAATTAAAGTATGAAAAATGTGTGAAAAGATCAAATATTTGAAAATATTTGTGTGAAAAGAAAATGATAAAAATGTCATATGGGTGCAGAGTTGCATGAATTGTCATTCAAAGTGTGAGATCGCGGAAAATTGGCCTGGGCAGGAAGGGGGGGGTATATGTGCTCGGTATTGAAGGGGTTAAATAGAAAGAATATAGCCATCTTCCGAAATTCAAATTTTTAAAGGTTTTCTTTTTTTTTTTTGTTTCAATATTTTTTTATTGAACATAAGAAGTAGGTACAATAGTGCAGTACATCCGAAACAAAACGTGACGTGGTACATACGTGTAGATCATCTGTGCATATTCATATGGGGAGTCTGAAAACTCTAAAGGTAAACATACAGGATAGGTACACGTACACCAGTTTCCTTGACGGAATAGGTAAATATCCGTAACAATAGAATTCCAATTAAAACAATTCATACATGTGTTACACAACCTGAAGAATAAGGAAGAAGATTCTTACTATGTCTTAGAAATGGAGGTTTCTGACCATATTGCCCAGTTGTGATCGAAAGCTGCTTTATTGAGGGAATTGATGGTGTTGAAAATTGTTGTTTTGTTGGACCAAGACCAGAACATCTGAAATATTGAGGGAGTCTTCTGATTTCCATTTATGAGATTTACTAACTGCTAAAACCAACAGCCAGTACTCCATACTCCTACTACTTGACCTCTCTGCGGCCTTTGATACTGTTGACCACCCAACTCCTTCTCAATAAACTACATTCCCTTGGCCTCCGAGATTCTGCTCTATCCTGGTTCTCTGCCTACCTATCGCAACGCTCCTTCAGTGTCACCTACAACTCTGTCTCCTCCTCTCCATTGCCCCTTTCTGTAGGGGTCCCCCAAGGCTCGGTTCTTGGACCCCTTCTCTTCTCTATCTAGACCTCCTCCCTTGGTCACTTAATAGCTGCCCACAGCTTCCAATACCACTTATACGCCGATGACACCCAAATCTATCTGTCTACTCCTCACCTCACTCCTTCAGTCTCCTCTCCATTACTAACTTACTAACTGACATATCAGCATGGATGTCACTCCATTCCTTCGAATAAATCTCTCTAAAACTGAGCTATTAATATTCCCCCGCCCCCGCCCGTGCCCCCCTCCATGACTTTTCCATCAAAATCAACAATGCAACCATCAGTCCCTCCCCTCACGCCAGGGTACTCGGTGTAATCCTAGACTCTGACTTGTCATTTCAGCCCCAAGTCCAATCGTTGTCAAAAGTTTGTAGAATTCACCTCCGTAACATCTCTAAAATTCGCCCCTTTTTTAACAAATGAAACCACCAAGCTCCTCATTCACTCCCTTGTTATCTCTCGCCTTGACTATTGCAACTCCCTTCTCATTGGCCTACCGCTCCATAGGCTATCCCCTCTTCAGTCTATCATGAATGCTGCTGCCAGACTTATCCACCTTACCAACCGCTGCCAACCCTCTACTTCAATCACTACACTGGCTCCCAATCACCCAGTGAATTAAATTCAAAATTCTAACCACAACATACAAAGCCATTCACCACTCTGCCCCGAGCTACATCATTAATCTTGTCTCCAAATATCACCCAAACCGTCCTCTCCGCTCTTCTCAAGACCTCCTGCTTTCAAGCTCTCTCATCTCCTCCTCTCATGCTCGTCTCCAAGATTTCTCCAGAGCCTCTCCCATCTTCTGGAACTCGCTACCTCCATCTATCCGGCTATCCCCTACTCTTGCTACCTTCAGGCGATCCCTGAAAACTCATCTCTTTGGGAAAGCCTATCACGTCTCCAACTAATCTCCTACCACTTCCACCAGCTCATTCCCCACAGTTACAACCTTTTGTACCACCTGCCCCACCCTATTAGATTGTAAGCTCTTCTGAGCAGGGCCCTCTTAATCCTTTTGTATTGTATTGTATTATAACTGAATTGTCTCCCATTTATATTGTAAAGCGCTGTGTAAACTGTTGGCGCTATATAAATCCTGAATAATAATAATAATGAGAGGGCGGGCTGTTAAACGTAGTTGCGTAATTACTTGCCTAAAAGAACCCGGGGGGTATGAATCAACGCCAACATGGAGTATAGCCAGACAAGGGCTTGGCAATAAGAGGGAGGATATTACTTGGAAAACCTGATTCAAAAAACTTGTCAGACTCGGGCAGTTTCACAAGGCATGAAGTCCTGGATCTCTCGGAAGGTGGATTTCCACTGGTTTGGGGTAAGGGGGCATTTAGATTGTTTTTCCATTTTAGGATTGAGCTGGTTTTCCTTAAGAGAATCTTTCCTTGTAAATTGTTGTAGAAGAGAGATATGACTTTACTCACAGGTTTCTGAGAAGTGTAAAACTGCCATGCCTTGTCGTGGATATGGAGCTCAACAGTAGTGGGGAACTTACGTAAAAAAAAAAAAAATGTAAAATGTGGGGACACGTGAACTGAACCGCTCTTGGGAGGCTGAAATTTCTGATCAGAGTCTCTAGGTTCTTTGGCTTTGGAGTTATGTACAAAATCTTACACGTGATGCAACCCATGCCCACAGAGCTGGCCAGTGGAAAGCATGGGAACTATAGCCTCAAGTACCTTCAGGGAAAACTTACATTGCACTTTTGTTGTTTGATATGGTTTTTTTGTTTATGTAAGTGGCGCCAGGCCTGAAGGGAAGCGTGCAAAGGTGGAGATAGAGAAGATGTGTCCACAAGGTTTCCACGGGTCCCTCATGAGGAGCAAGGGTAAATCACGTGTGGGAGCCGTGGCTGTCTCCACATTCAGCCACAGGGGATCTTCAGAGCCCCTAAGCCAATACTGGATTTGGTCCAATCTGACCGCCCAATAGTAATCTCGAATGGCAACCATACCTGCCCCTCCAACGGTCCTATGCAAGATTAAATTTAAGTGGGAGCATCTGGCCCTTTTGTCTTTCCATATGCATTTCTTCAGCAGACTCGACAGGGTGTTACAATAGTGGTTGGGAATGATTGAGAATGGGAATTGGCAGGACTCTAAATATATACAAGATTTGATGTAGAATCAGCATTTTGATTTGCAGCTATTCTGCCAGCCCAGGAGAGCTCCTGTCGAGCTATATTTTTGAGTTGGGAATCAACTTTTGTAGTGAGTGGCTTAAGGTTGGCTGCAGCCATGGTGGAGTATGTGGCGCTTAGAGTAATCCGCAAATATGGTATCCCTTGTGTGTTCCATGTGTACAGTAGGGTAGTCTGAAGTTGTAGCTTGGTGACCCTCTGGGTTCCTAAGTCTATAATGAGGGACTTGGTGAAATTGACCTTGTAAAATGAAATAGCACTAAAGCTTTCTAGTACCTGGTGAGCGTGTGGAAGAGAGGTGAGTGGGTTGGTCAATAAGAGAATAATATCGTCCGCAAAGAGATTAATCACATGCGATCTAAAGTTAAATTTGAAACCAGTGGTGAGAGAGTGCGAACCACTTGTCTCAACCAGGGGTTCAATCATTGGATTAAAGATGGAAGGGGAGAACGGGAACCCCTGTCGAGTTCCATTGGAGATGCTAAATGGTTTAGACAGAAAGCCAGATGTGTAAATCCTTGCCGTCGGAGATGAGTACAAAGCCAAGATAGAAGATAGTATGGGTCCCTGAAATCCAAACTTGGATAGGACCATAGACATGTATTGCCAGTGGACCCTGTAGAATGCCTTTTCTGCATCTATGGAGAGCAGCAGAGAAGGCGTTCGTGTCCCCTCAGCGTGGTGCATAATGTTCACTATTCTTCTTGTAGCATTATCGGACTGCATACTCCTCACGAAACCCATCTGGTCTTGTTGTAGCAAGGAGAGAAGTATGTCGGTTAACTGTTTGACCAGGAGTTTTGCGTAGACTTTATTGTCAGTGTTTAGGAGCGAAATTTGCAGGGTGGTTCAAACCTCTAGCGTTCAATATAAGACATTTAAGGGACATTATGTACAGTAGAGGTGAATCTGAGTGATGGGTGGGTAAAGTTTCTCACTGTTGCGGTAGGGATCTGCCTTGCCGAGGCTGAACCATCGCAGTCTGATAAAGGCGTTAGTGTTCCTGGGAGGTCGGTCTTGGTGGATTGCAGTCTTGGGGTATCGATCCTGGGTAAGAGCGATGACGTAGCTGTTGACGTGTTGTCAGGAGATGAGTTCTTCAGCAGAGCGTAGACAGCGATGCGTGTACCGGACATGTGGGGGGGGGGTAAAATAAACACATTGAAGAAACATAACAACATAAAGGAAACTGTAAGAAGAGGATCCAATGCAAGATCCATGAGCAGATTTGACTGCCGAGAGAAGCTGAGGGGGAAGAGGGAGATGAACATCACATTAGCTGGGGGGAACAAGAATGTGCTAAATCATTTGTGAAGATGGGTGCATCCATTAGTGTGTTTCTTAGGAGATCGCTTGTGTGACTACAGTTTCCATTGCTGACGGAGGGACTGGTGGAGCAGTGTTGGCCAAATCTGGTAGGATACCCCAGAGGCAGAGAACGGTCAAGCCTTCATCCAGCGTAGCTACAGTGATGGTGTTGAGATTATGAGTAATGGAAAGGATAGTGTAGCAGGGTATTTCCATTTGTGTGGAATTTGATGGTTTCTCAGAGCCTTTGTTATGATCAGCAGATTCCACCGGCGTTGCAGCGTATGCTTGGACTGGTCGAGGAGCAAGTGGAGTGAGAGTATATTGGTTAGGGACCTTGTCTGCCTTTGCAGAATGCTACCAACAGCTGATCTTTGATGTGATAAAAGTGTACCCTAAGCAGAACATCTCTCGGTACCTCGGCTGGGAGGAAGGAGGTTTTTGGGACCCTATGAACCCTGTCCACGATAAGGTCATGGGCTGGCAGAGCTGGTAGGAAGGATGAGTATAGGGTATGGACGTACTGCGCTCCGGGGGAGAGCAGCGGGCGCCCCTAGTGGCCACAGGGCGAAGAGACGTAACTTAACGGCATTTCGCCCAGCCGTGCCATTCTGCCGCAGTACAACTGCGGCGGCTGGTCGGCAAGTGGTTCAAATTAAAATTTTATATCAGCAAATAGTATCAAGTCCACGGGTAAAAAAGAGAAAGGTCTGGTGTTCCCAGTAACACACTTCAATCCCTATAAACATATAATAAAACAAAGGATTCGCCCTGGGACTTTAAATGAAGTGGGTACCGTTTCTGCCAGTAAACATAACAGTAGTAAATACAGTATATAGTTTATTCAAGTAGAATTGTTTACATGGATAGATAACACCAACAGTTGCAAAAAAAGATATATATAAAACAAGAAATATTGGTACATGGATGTAATAGCAGTCATAGTACACGGGCATCATACTACCCGACTAGTTTCACGAGATCCAGCTTGCTCTTCAGGGGTGGATGTGTGTAACATTATAAAAAGTATATAGTTGGCAAAATGGCACAGTATTAGTTATAAAGGCACAGGGTAGGAGGTGTTATGGGTCCCCATACTCACCACTGAGCTTGACCATGGCTACCGGTGTGCAGCTCCAAGATAGCGGCAGCAGGTGCCTCACCAGGAAGCCGAGGGGGCGGAGTTAGATGGGACCCCACCAGGGGCCAAACGTCGAGCAGGCATGGCATGGGTATAATGATGTAACCCTAGAGACCTCGTTAGTTCATAAAGAGTGTAGGCTGTAAACATAAGTAGGTTTGTCAGGCATCTAAAGTAGTAAAGTAGAATCAATAAGTATTAGCATGAAGATATAGATGCATGAAATGAGAGGCCTGGACCCAAAGATGGTAGGGAACATGAAGATGGTGGGAAACATAGGATAACAGAGAGATACTAACAGATGCAAAAATAGAAAAGAAAAAGAAGTGAAAGAAGTGAACTGTGATTGTGTAATAGTAGGGTAGTAATGTATCCCTAGAAACCTCATTGGTCCATACAGAGTATAGCCAGAGTATGTTTGTCGGGCATCTAAAGTAGTAAAATCAATGAGTATTCGCATACAGATATGTATATATAAGTAAAAGGCCTGGGCCAAGGATGGTAGGGACATGGAAATGGTGGAAAACATAGGATAGCAGAGGGATACTAACAAGTGACTTGATGAAAAAGACAGAGAGAAAAGAGGGGTGGATTGTGATAGTGTAGTGAGATGTCTGATATCAAAAATAAATAAAAAATAAGTGCTCAAAAAATAAATAAGAAAGGAGTAAAATAAATAAAGCTATGTGTGAGGTATGCAAGTAGCCTAAATATAACAAGTATCAAAAGGTGAAGATGGTAAGTACCTGAGTGCAATGGCGACCCTAGGGGGGGCCAGAGGGGGCCCTGACCCCCCCAACATTATGCTGGGCCCCACAATGTGCCCTCCCCCCCAAAAAAAAAATAAAAATATTTTTTTATTTTTATTTTTTTTACAAAAAGGCAATTTCTTTTTGTTTGCATCCATATCGGATGTGCCACATCTTACTCGGGCCACCGCTGGAGTAACACAGTCTCTATTGAGGGGGAGAACGTCCTCAGTCAGCTCCTGCAGGTGATTCCTCCCCCCTCCCTCTGCTCGCTGACACTGCATAATGCGAGCGCTCACACAACCACGGGCCGCCCGATCTGCTCCTTCCCCTGCATCCTCATTGGCAGGGAGAAGAGCGAGTTGCAGGAAGGACTCCACCAGGACTCTTAGTTACTGAAAAAACAGACTGATTTCTCCCATCCTTAGGACATGAGAACCAGCCTGTAAATTCCAAGAGATGCCAGACCAGAGCTGTCAATAGCAGGGGCAGGACAGCAAGAGGAGGCTGGGGAACCCCACAGTGACAGAACACCAGGGCCCGGTGGCAAGACAACCTTTGCAACCCTGATAGTTCTCCCATTGCTTTAATATCTTGAATATAAGAGTAATGTGACACAGCAGGCAACCTCCACAGCTGTGTGTGTCCTCAATGAAGAGTGAAATTGAAATGCAAGCCATGCCTGACCTCCAATTCAACCCCAGGAGAGCCCAGGAGGCTCCGCCCCCAACACCATGTGTGGATGGCTGACATGTGAGCACAGGAGGCGCCCACTGTCATAGGGAGGCATGCAAATGGGGACACATCCCCCAGCCATTAGATGATATAGTGCGTCCAGCTGCGCTGACATCCGCAAAATCACAGATGCTACACCTCCGGAGCCTGATGGTGCCGATGTGTAGGTGTCCCCATCCGCCCAAAAGCAGATGGGGACAGCAGGAGACATGGAAAAGCCTCCCTTTGTACACATCGCAGCCCCCAATGCGAGACAGAAAATGCCAACGCCAACCAAAGAATCGCACAACAGTTGATTCAATGTTCATTGGTCCAATGTTGATTGGATTTTCTGAACTACAAGACGGCCAGTCTGGCCTAACGGTCATGTCTGAGTCATCTGGGCTGTCTAAAGGCATTAGTTAATTAGCTCATGTTAATTAGGTTAATTAGGTTACAGCTGTATTGTTAGAGTAATATGAGCAGGAGGTCTGCACCTCCACTTTGAGTGTATAAAAGCCTGTATTTTGCAATAAAGTGAGATTCCTGTTTGAAGTTACATACAGCCTGCCTGGTGTTTGTTCTGAGCTATCACAACTGGAGTAGAACGGCACATAGCTGTAGTTCTAGTCCCTGGTGCATCGGATGACCGAACCATCAGACGTTGCGATCTGATTCAATAGCTGCAGAGGAGTGTCGGGAGAGTGGAACCCGAGCGAGCAAGGGGCTTGTTACAAACCTCATTTGCCATGTAGTTGCCCACCCCATTAATCTGTTCAGATCTTCTTGCAAGGTTTCCACATCCTGCGGAGAAGTTATTGCCCTGCTTAGCTTAGTATCGTCTGCAAATACACAGATTGAACTGTTTACCCAGTCCTCCAGATCGTTTATAAACAAATTAAATAGGGTTGGTCCCAGCACAGAACCTCAGAGAACATGTGACAGCAGCTCCAGCAATTTTATAAATTATATACTACAATTAAAAAGCCATAAACGTATTTTGCAACGTATGAAGCTCCTGCCCTGCTGCCACCCATGTGGTCTATAAAAATCCAAAAAAGGAAGCATATGCATCACAAATCTATATAAAAGAGGAACATTACAAGGAGTTTGAAGATCTTTCTGCAGCTGTACCTGCGGAGGTGATTGGTGGTCCTGATTAGGGATGAGCCGAACACCCCCCTGTTCGGTTCGCACCAGAACATGCGAACAGGAAAAAAGTTCGCTCGAACACGCAAACACCGTTAAAGTCTATGGGGCACGAACATAAATAATCAAAAGTGCTAATTTTAAAGGCTTATATGCAAGTTATTGTCATAAAAAGTGTTTGGGGACCTGGGTCCTGCCCCAGGGGACATGGATCAATGCAAAAAAAAGTTTTAAAAACGGCCGTTTTTTCAGGAGCAGTGATTTTAATAATGCTTAAAGTCAAACAATAAAAGTGTAATATCCCTTTAAATTTCGTACCTGGGGGGTGTCTATAGTATGCCTGTAAAGGGGCGCATGTTTCCCGTGTTTAGAACAGTCTGACAGCAAAATGACATTTCGAAGGAAAAAACTCATTTAAAACTACCGCGGCTATTAATGAATTGCCGGTCCGACAATACAAATAAAAGTTCATTGATAAAAACGGCATGGGAATTCCCCACAGGGAAACCCCGAACCAAAATTAAAAAAAAAAAAAATGACGTGGGGGGGGCCCCCTAAATTCCATACCAGGCCCTTCAGGTCTGGTATGGATATTAAGGGGAACCCCGGCCAAAATTTAAAAAAAAAAAATGACGTGGGGTTCCCCCTAAATTCCATACCAGACCCTTCAGGTCTGGTATGGATTTTAAGGGGAACCCCGCGCCAAAAAAAAAAAAAAAAAACGGCGTGGGATTCCCCCAAAAATCCATACCAGACCCTTATCCGAGCACGCAACCTGGCAGGCTGCAGGAAAAGAGGGGGGGACAAGAGTGCGGCCCCCCCCCTCCTGAACCGTACCAGGCCACATGCCCTCAACATTGGGAGGGTGCTTTGGGGTAGCCCCCCAAAACACCTTGTCCCCATGTTGATGAGGACAAGGGCCTCATCCCCACAACCGTGGCCGGTGGTTGTGGGGGTCTGCGGGCGGGGGGGCTTATCGGAATCTGGAAGCCCCCTTTAACAAGGGGACCCCCAGATCCCGGCCCCCCCCTGTGTGAAATGGTAAGGGGGTACTTACCCCTACCATTTCACTAAAAAAGTGTCAAAATAGTTAAAAATGACAAGAGACAGTTTTTGACAATTCCTTTATTTAAATGCTTCTTCTATCTTCCTTCATCTTCTTCATCTTCTGGTTCTTCTGGCTCTTCTGGTTCTTCCTCCGGCGTTCTCGTCCAGCATCTCCTCCGCGGCGTCTTCTATCTTCTTCTCCTCGGGCCGCTCCGCACCCATGGCATGAGGGGAGGCTCCCGCTCTTCTCTTCATCTTCTTCTTCATCCTCTTCTCTTCTTCATCTTCTTCATCTTCTTCATCTTCTTCATCTTCATCTTCTCTTCTTAATTTTCTTCTGCGGGCCGCTCCGCATCCATGCATGGAGGGAGGCTCCCGCTGTGTGACGGCGTCTCCTCGTCTGACGGTTCTTAAATAATGGGAGGCGGGGCCACCTGGTGACCCCGCCCCCTCTGACGCACGGGACATGACGGGACTTCCCTGTGGCATTCCCCGTGACGTCACAGGGAAGTCCCGTCAAGTCACCGTGCGTCAGAGGGCGGCGGGGTCACCGGGTGGCCCCGCCCCCCGTTATTTAAGAACCGTCAGACGAGGAGACGCCGTCACACAGCGGGAGCCTCCCTCCATGCCAGCATGGCTGCGGAGCGGCCCGGAGAAGAAATGAAGAAGGAAGAAGAGATGAAGAAGAAGAAGATGAAGAAGATGAAGAAGAGAAGAGGATGAAGAAGAAGAAGATGAAGAGAAGAGCGGGAGCCTCCCCTCATGCCATGGGTGCGGAGCGCCCGAGGAGAAGAAGATAGAAGACGCCGCGGAGGAGATGCTGGACGAGAACGCCGGAGGAAGAACCAGAAGAGCCAGAAGAACCAGAAGATGAAGAAGATGAAGGAAGATAGAAGAAGCATTTAAATAAAGGAATTGTCAAAAACTGTCTCTTGTCATTTTTAACTATTTTGACACTTTTTTAGTGAAATGGTAGGGATAAGTACCCCCTTACCATTTCACACAGGGGGGGGGCCGGGATCTGGGGGTCCCCTTGTTAAAGGGGGCTTCCAGATTCCGATAAGCCCCCCGCCCGCAGACCCCCACAACCACCGGCCACGGTTGTGGGGATGAGGCCCTTGTCCTCATCAACATGGGGACAAGGTGTTTTGGGGGGCTACCCCAAAGCACCCTCCCAATGTTGAGGGCATGTGGCCTGGTACGGTTCAGGAGGGGGGGGGGGCGCACTCTCGTCCCCCCCTCTTTTCCTGCGGCCTGCCAGGTTGCGTGCTCGGATAAGGGTCTGGTATGGATTTTTGGGGGAACCCCACGCCGTTTTTTTTTTTTTTTTGGCGCGGGGTTCCCCTTAAAATCCATACCAGACCTGAAGGGTCTGGTATGGAATTTAGGGGGAACCCCACGTCATTTTTTTTTTTAAATTTTGGCTGGGGTTCCCCTTAATATCCATACCAGACCTGAAGGGCCTGGTATGGAATTTAGGGGGACCCCCCCACGTCATTTTTTTTTTTTTTAATTTTGGTTCGGGGTTTCCCTGTGGGGAATTCCCATGCCGTTTTTATCAATGAACTTTTATGTGTATTGTCGGACCGGCAATTCATTAATAGCTGCGGTAGTTTTAAATGAGTTTTTTCCTTCGAAATGTCATTTTGCTGTCAGACTGTTCTGAACACGGGAAACATGCGCCCCTTTACAGGCATACTATAGACACCCCCCAGGTACGAAATTTAAAGGGATATTACACTTTTATTGTTTGACTTTAAGCATTATTAAAATCACTGCTCCTGAAAAAACGTCCGTTTTTAAAACTTTTTTTTGCATTGATCCATGTCCCCTGGGGCAGGACTCGGGTCCCCAAACACTTTTTATGACAATAACTTGCATATAAGCCTTTAAAATTAGCACTTTTGATTTCTCCCATAGACTTTTAAAGGGTGTTCCGCGGCATTCGAATTTGCCGCAAACACCCCAAATTGTTCGGTGTTCGGCGAACTTGCGAACAGCCAATGTTCGAGTCAAACATGAGTTCGACTCGAACTCGAAGCTCATCCCTAGTCCTGATCCAACTTAAGACGTGGATGGCGTCTCTCTTGGCATATTAAGGGCTGATTTTATGCTTACATCTAGTGAGTGAGAACCCCTAAGGGGAGTGTGACGCACGTTTTGGAGGATCTTGGTGTGGGGTGCACAAGTATTATTCAGCAATAGGACCACATCCTGCGTCTTTTGGACTTTTTCTCAATCACCATCTGTCATCTATATTTTCTCATGTGCTTATAATCATATAAAAGCTTGTGATATGGTGAAATGACAATAGTGCTGCTTTTAGTATATATCATAAAACTTTATTGATGTGACAGAGGTTATAGTACAGCCAACACGTATCCTCGTGGCTGTTCCCTCAAAAAACTTTAGCTCTACTGTAACCTCTATTACCCCAATAAAGTTTTATGATAAACCACCAAGCGAGAGGACCATCTGCAACCTGGTGCTATTAATTACTTGCTCAGAGTTGCAACACGGGAGCCCAATTGGGAGTCAGGCACAGAGTGTTGTCACTAGGGCTTTTTTTTACAGAGAATAGGTGCAGGAACTCCCCTCTCCCAAGCCACCCCTTGTCTCCACCCCCTACCCTCCTCCAAACACCGTCCCTTGGTTCCAACCCCTTACCCACCGTCCAGTATAACCTCTTTTAGAGAAAAGAGTGTCCTTCCCCAGTCCCAATCTCCTCCATCCCATGTCCTCCTTTCCCAGTCCTACCTCCTCCATCATATCATGTCCTCCTACTCCAGTCCCACCTCTTCCTTGTCATGTCCTCCTCCTCCAGTCCCACCACCTCCATCTCATGTCCTCCTCCTCCAGTACCACCTCCTCCATCATCTCATGTCCTCCTCCTCCAGTCCCACCTCCTCCACCATCTCATGTCCTCCTCCTCCAGTCCCACCTCCTCCATCATCTCATGACCTCCTCCTCCAGTCCCACCTCCTCCACCATCTCATGTCATCCTCCTCCAGTCCCACCTCCTCCATCTCATGTCCTCCTCCTCCAGTCCCACCTCCTCCATCTCATGTCCTCCTTCTCCAGTCCCACCTCCTCCATCATCTCATGTCCTCCTTCTCCAGTCCCACCTCCTCCATCTCATGTCCTCCTCCTCCAGTCCCACCTCATCCATCTCATGTCCTCCTCCTCCAGTCCCACCTCCTCCGTCATCTCATGTCCACCTCCTCCAGTCCCACCTCATCCATCATCTCATGTCCTCCTCCTCCAATCCCACCTCCTCCATCATCTCATGTCCTCCTCCTCCAGTCCCACCTCCTCCATCATCTCATGTCCTCATCCTCCAGTCCCACCTCCTTCATCATCTCATGTCCTCCTCCTCCAGTCCCACCTCCTCCACCATCTCATGTCCTCCTCCTCCAGTCCCACCTCCTCCATCATCTCATGTCCTCCTCCTCCAGTCCCACCTCCTCCACCATCTCATGTCGTCCTCCTCCAGTCCCACCTCCTCCATCTCATGTCCTCCTTCTCCAGTCCCACCTCCTCCATCATCTCATGTCCTCCTTCTCCAGTCCCACCTCCTCCATCTCATGTCCTCCTCCTCCAGTCCCACCTCCTCCACCATCTCATGTCCTCCTCCTCCAGTCCCACCTCATCCATCTCATGTCCTCCTCCTCCAGTCCCACCTCCTCCATCATCTCATGTCCTCCTCCTCCAATCCCACCTCCTTCATCATCTCATGTCCTCCTCCTCCAGTCCCACCTCCTCTATCATCTCATGTCCTCCTCCTCCAGTCCCACCTCCTCCATCTCCTCATGTCCTCCTCCTCCAGTCCCACCTCCTCCACCATCCCATGTCCTCCTCCTCCAGTCCCACCTCATCCATCTCATGTCCTCCTCCTCCAGTCCCACCTGCTCCATCATCTCATGTCCTCCTCCTCCAATCCCACTTCCTCCATCATCTCATGTCCTCCTCCTCCAGTCCCACCTCCTCCATGATTTCATGTCCTCATCCTCCAGTCCCACCTCCTCCATCATCTCATGTCCTCCTCCTCCAGTCCCACCTCCTCCATCTCCTCATGTCCTCCTCCTCCAGTCCCACCTCCTCCACCATCTCATGTCCTCCTCCTCCAGTCCCACCTCATCCATCTCATGTCCTCCTCCTCCAGTCCCACCTCCTCCATCATCTCATGTCCTCCTCCTCCAATCCCACCTCCTCCATCATCTCATGTCCTCCTCCTCCAGTCCCACCTCCTCCATGATTTCATGTCCTCATCCTCCAGTCCCACCTCCTCCATCATCTCATGTCCTCCTCCTCCAGTCCCACCTCCTCCATGATTTCATGTCCTCCTCCTCCAGTCCCACCTCCTCCATCTCATGTCCTCCTCTTCCAGTCCCTCCACCTCCATCTTATCTCCTCCTCTTCCAGTCCCACCTCCTCCATCTCATGTCCTCCTCCTTCATCCCATGTCCTCCTACTCCTCCTCCAGTCCCATCTCCTTCACCCCATATCTTTCTTCTCCACCTCCATCCCATGTTCTCCTTCAGAACCAAGTATAATTTTGTGGAATTTAGTAACTATAATAGGAAAAACAGTAAACAGCATCCAGCAACAATACCCCCCCCCCCGAAGCAAAAATAGACACCCCAATAATAACAGATTGCTCCTCGCAGAAACAACAGATTGCTTGAAACAGAATACCGCTGAGCAACAACAGGCCCCACACCAGGAACATAGTGACCATCAGCAACGATAGATCTCCCAGCATTACTAGACCCCCCAGCAGCCAGCAACAATAGACCCCTCCTCAATAGTAGATCCCTCCCAGCAACAATTGACCACCAGCAACATAAGACCCCCCCAACAACAATAGACCCCTTCCTCAGCAATAGATTCCACAGCAGCCAGCATTAATAGACCCTCCAGCACCCAACAACAATAGACCCCCCACGCAACAGTAGATTCCTCCCAGCAACAATTGACTACCAGCAACATAATACCCCCCAGCAAACATAGACACCACCAACAGCTGGCATCATTGGACCCTTCAGCACATCACACTACCCCTTGTCATTGCATACATTCAGCCCTTTGGGCTCCTTCACGCGGGGGGCTGATAATCTGAAGTTTTATCTCCGCTGGACCACGAGCCTTAAAGCGGAGTTCTGCCAATTTTTTTTTTTAAACGTCAGCAGCTACAAATACTGCAGCTACTGACTTTTAAAATATGTACACTTACCTGTCCAGGGCGCCCGCAATGTCCTCACCCGAATCTGATCTGTCCCTGGGCTCTCAGGTGGAGGCACTGTCGTCTTCGGTAAGGGAATCAGGAAGTGAAGCCTTGTGGCTTCACAGCCCGGTTCCCTACTGCGCATGCGCGAGTCACGATGCGCAATCCCATTGGTCCCTGCTGTCTTCTGGGACCTGTGTGTCTCCCAGAAGACAGTGGGGGGGAACAGAGGAGGGGCCGGACATGGCTTAGATGTCCGCGGATACTGCGGCTATCTATGCCCAGAAGTGGGAGAAAATACCTGGATTAGACAGGCATCTGCCCCCCACCCCCCACTGCCGCAAGTGTGAATAAGCCCTCAAAGTAACCCCTAAACTTGATCCAAACCCGCCTCTTATTTAACCCTCCTTGACCTAGGTGACCCCCCCCCCCAAGGTCAGAATGTCACCTAAATATTTGGGCCGATCAGGCTGATACTGCCACGGCAATTTGTACCAGTGCCAAAACCTCCAGACGCCATTGAACAGTTAATAGCCAGAGGCTAATAGTGAACATAATCACAGAACTACAGAGTCGATGTCTCTTCCGTAGAGGAAGTTGTACCAAGAGCCGGTATATATTGACTTTTATAAAGAGGAGCAGCGCACAGCGGCAGAGCCGTCCAAATGGCATCATCGGCCCCTGGGCAAGGTAATGCACCTACCAGCCTGCCCCCATATGTACACACCTACTCTCAAGAATTAAAGTAGAAATAGTTTAAAGAATTAAACATTTATTTACAGTGCCTTGAAAAAGTATTCACACCCCTTGAAATTTCCCACATTTTGTTATGTTACAACCAAAAACGTAAATGTATTTTATTGGGATTTTATGTGATAGACCAACACAAAGTGGCTCATAATTGTGAAGTGGAAGGAAAATGATAAATGATACAAATAAATATGTGAAAAATGTGGGGGGCATTTGTATGGCGCCCCCTGGAGTCAATACTTTGTAGAACCCCCTTTCTCTACAAGTCTTTTTGGGGACGACTCTACCAGCTTTGAACATCTAGAGAGGGACATTTTTGCCCATTCTTCCTTGTAAAATATCTCAAGCTCTGTCAGATTGGATGGAGAGCGTCTGTGAAGAGCAATTTTCAAGTCTTGCCACAGATTCTCAATGTGATTTAGGTCTGGACTGTGACTGGGCCATTCTAACACATGAATATGCTTTGCTCTAAACCATTCCATTGTAGCTCTGGCTGTATGTTTAGGGTCGTTGTCCTGCTGGAAGGTGAACCTCCGCCCCAGTCTCAAGTCTTTTGTAGACTCTAACAGGTTTTCTTCTAAGATTGCCCTGTATTTGTCTCCATCCATCTTCCCATCAACTCTGACCAGCTTCCCTGTCCCTGCTGAAGAAAAGCATCCCCACCACATGATGCTGCCACCACCATGTTTCATGGTGGGGATGGTGTGTTCAGGGTGATGTGCAGTGTTAGTTTTCCCCCCACACATAGTGTTTTGCTTTTAGGCCAAAAAGTTGAATTTTGGTCTCATCTGACCAGAGCACCTTCTTCCACATGTTTGCTGTGTCCTCCACATGGCTTCTCACAAACTACAAACAGGACTTCTTATGACTTTCTTTCTCCAATGTCTTTCTTCTTGTCACTCTTCCAAAAAGGGCAGATTTGTGGAGAACACGACTAATAGTTGTCCTGTGGACAGATTCTCCCACCTGAGCTGTGGATCTCTGCAGCTCCTCCAGAGTTACCATGGACCTGTTGGCTCTTCTCTGATGAATGTTCTCCTTGCCTGGCCGGTCAGTTTTGGTTTGCAGTTGTGCCATACTCTTTCCATTTTCCGATGATGGATTGAACAGAGCTCCGTGAGATGTTCAAAGCTTGGGAGATTTTTTTTTTTAAATCTTTATTTTAATTTTTTACATACAAAATAATCAGACATCCAGAGAAAAAGAAATAAAAGCGAAACAATATATCTACCCATTCTTATCCCCCCCTTAAAACTAACCCACCTGTCCCCCTCCCTCCCCTCTCTTGCAACTTTCAAGGTAGGCTAAGGTTTCTTTTTTTCTAATTCCTAGTCTTCTCACCTTTGCACTTAAGCTCCTTGACGTATCTCCACGTTTTTTTAAAAGCTTGCCACGTTTCCCATTTATCCTTACGTTCCCGCTCTTCTTCTAGTTCTACTCCCCTATCGTCCAAACTCTCTATGTTGTATATTTCATTCACACAAAAAAAAATCCAGTCCCAAAATTTGGGTCCCTTCCTTTTCCTGCCATTTCCTCTGTATCTGGCTTAAAGCTGCATTCAACAAAATCGGTGCAATAGATGTTTTATATTGTTTAAATGATTCGGCTGACCCATGAAACAAACATGTCCACGGGTCTTCCAGGATCTCTTTATTAGTAATTTCTTTTATTAACTGTATAATTTCTTTCCAATATTCCTTAATTATGGGGCAATCCCACCATATGTGGGCCATTGTTCCTGCAGCCTTACATCCTCTCCAACAGTCCCCTGACTGGTCCGGTTGGAATTTACTTGTCTTGTCTGGTGTCGCGTACCTCCTCGCTAAGCATTTATAGTTTACCTAAATCATCTTAGAATCTACTGAGACACAATGTATCCATTTCCAAATGTTTACTAAAGTGTGGTTGTTACAGTGTAATCCTAATTCAATTTCCCATTTCCTAATGTAGGGCAGAACATCCAACTCCTCTCCATGCATCTGTATTTTATATAGTCGCGAAATATTGTTTTTTGAATTCTCTCTCAGACATAGTAGTTCCAACGGCCTATAATCTTCCTGGCCTCTAACTGGCTTAGGAAGCTTTTCCACAAATTGAGTGAGCTGGATGTACCGCCATGCATCAATCGTCATTAAATCAGTGTCAGTTCTTAAATCCTGATAAGTGATTACCGTATATACTCGAGTATAAGTCGAGTTTTTCAGCACATGTTTTTGTGCTGAAAGTGCCCCCCTCGACTTATACTCAAGTCAAGCACTTTTCTGCAGCAAAAAAAATGACATTTTCCGAACTGACTTTGGGGCCTCGTATCTCGGGGCCACTTGGTGCTAGGAACCCCAAATTTGGTGTGCAAACCCAGTGGAACTAGTACCAGAACATATCCAAAGCTGGGGTTCCTAGCACCAAGTGGCCCCTGAGATACGGGGCCCCAAATTCGGTTCAGAAAATGTAATTCTCTGCTGCAGAAGTGCTTGACATTTTCTGAACCGAATTTGGGGCCCCGTATCTCGGGGCCACTTGGTGCTAGGAACCCCAGCTTTGAAAATGATGAAGTTCTTTTAATACTTTATGTCTCTTGGTAGGGGAGTTCAGGCCCCTAACATTGTAGGACAGGAAATTTACCTCTGTCATTTGTTTCGATCTAATAAGAGACTTCTTTTCTGTACCATAGCCTTTCTTCTAAGAGAATTCTGCCCACCCATCCCGCCCCCCGCCACCAACCCACCACCCCACCACCCCCCCCACCCCCCCCCACCCCTTCCCACCCCTATCTCCCACAGGCCTAATTAAGGCCACAAGTTCAAGGATGAGATTCCATGGCGAACCCATCCAAAGTACTTCCTTTAGTAGGGTGTGACTCCGCCTGCAGCCTCCCGTGTCCTCGCCACTCCCCCCCCACCCACAAGGGGGAGGGGAGGGGTGGCAGGAGCAGGCAGACGCAGGCACCAGGACCATTAACCCCATCCCTGACCATTATAAATCCTTAAGCCTCTCCCCCCCCCCATCCTCCCCAAATCTTAATATCTCATATTATTCCCATTACTGTCAAATAGTCAAAATCCATCTGTTACCTTCCTTTATACCCTTCTATCAGGGAATGATTGGGACAGGAATATCTAAATTTTTACAAAAATCTTGTAGGTCCTCCAGGAACTTTAATCTGACTGTTCTTCCATCTCTCTGCACAATTACCGATGCTGGGAATCCCCAACTATATTTTATATTGGCTGTCCTAAGTTGTTCTAAAAGGGGGATTAAGTTGACGTCTCCGGGCCGGAGTTCCTGCTGATAAGTCAGAGAATATCTGTACTTCTGCGTCTTCATATTGCACTGGGCGGGCTCCTCTGAGTTTGCTCCAAATCTTAGCTTTATCTTCATAAAGGTTAAATTTGCTAACAACGTCCCTGGGAATTTCCTCTCTCAGTCCAAGAGGCTTCCTGATCCTGTGCACGCAATCAATCTTTAAGTCCTCTTCTGGCCTCCTGTCCAAAGCAATGGATTAAATTTTTTTTTTTTTTTCATTTTAATCATCAAGTCTTCTCCTTGCTGTTCCGGCAAAGCTCTAAATTCTAAGGTTTTGGCGGCGACTTTGGTTTTCTTGATCTTCCAGCTTGTATAATATGTCTTGGTGTCTGGTTTGCATTTTAAATATTTGTCATTTTAGATCATTTATTTCTTGGGCTTGTTTTCCTGCGAGTTCCTCCGCTTCTTCAACTCTCTTTAGTAATTGCCCCATATCTGTCCTTACATTTGAAATCTCTGTTTTAATCGAGTTTTCTAATTTGGCAAACATTTCAAGCATTTCCGTTTTCCTTGGAATTGAGGCCATGTTCATATGATCTTCCACTCTGCTGGAGCCAAGATCTCCCCCCAAATCCAACTCTTCCCTAGATTTTTCTCCTTGGTCCCCTCTGTGTTTCACCTGTTCTTTCTTCTTTTCTTTAGCCCCCCGGTTGGTTCTTTTCTAGGCCCGGGCTTTTTAGACTTGCGTCCTTAAGATATTTCTGAATCGTACTTGTATTCAGACTTTCTTTTGGGGTCTTTAAATCTGTTGTTTTTTTTGTGACCTCCCTCTCATGATCTCTGTATACAATGTTCTGCCTCCCTTTCCTAATCTGTATTTTCTATATATCTAAGAAGTTGTACCCTCCAATGGAGGCAGAGAGGGGGAAGAAGTGAAGAAAAGAGCGAAAGGGCCTCTTCACTCCCCTACATAGCTGAGGTCAATAAACACTATAGGGTTATATCCACACAGTACCCAAACTGTTTCTGCTTACGGGGTGAAGCTGACTTTATAATGTGTTTAACCACTTCAATACCAGGCACTTAGACACCTTCCTGCCCAGGCCAATTTTCAGCTTTCAGCGCTGTCGCAATTTGAATGACGATTGCGCGGTCATGCAACACTGTACCCAAACTAATTTTTTATCATTTTGTTCCCACAAATAGAGCTTTCTTTTGGTGGTATTTGATCACCTCTGTGGTTTTTATTTTTTGCACAACAAATAAAAAAAAGACCAAAAATTTTGAAAAAAAACAAGTTTTTCTTTGTTTCTGTTAAAATTTTTTGTAAATAAGTATGTTTTCTTCTTCAGTGACGGGCACTGATATGGCTGCACTGACTGGCACTGATAAGGCGACACTGATGGGCCCCGATGAGGTGGCACCAATGAGGTGGCACTGATGAGGTGGCACTGACGGACACTGATGATTTGCACTGATAGGCGGCACTAATGGGCACTGATAGGTGGCACTGATGGGCACTGATAGGTGGCACTGGTATGCGGCACTGATGGACACTCATAGGTGGCACTGATGGCCACTCATAGGTGGCACTGATGGGTACTTATGGGTGGCACTGATAGGTGTCACGGATGGGCACTGATAGGTGGGCACTGATGGGCACTGACAGGTGGCACCGATGGACACTGATTGGTGGCACTGATGACACCGATGGGTGGCATTGCTGGGCATCACTGATATATAATGGTGCCAGTCAGTGCCCATTTGTGGGCACTGATTGGCACAGATTGAGCATAATTTGCACATGTGGATGGCCATGGGGTACATACCTGGCCATCTACATTTTGCCCCCTTCCCTGGTGGTTCTGGCAGCTCCCCTGGTGGTCTAGTGTGGGCGTCCGAGGGGGGGGCTGTGCTGATAAACAATCAGCGCAGACCCCCCCTGTCAGGAGAGCCACCGATCGGCTCTCCTCTACTCGCGTCTGTCAGACGCGAGTGAGGAAAAGCCGATCAACGGCTTTTCCTATTGACATCGTGATCAGCCGTGATTGGACACGGCTGATCACGTGGTAAAGAGCCTCCGCCGGAGGCTCTTTACCGAGATCGGTGGAGCGGTGTGTCAGACTGACACACCGCTCCACCGATCGTCGCGATGCGGCGGCTGTTACCCTGCTGGACGTCATATGATGCCCGGTCAGGATAACTGGACCACCGCCCAGCTGTCAATCTGCTATAGGCCGGGCGGGAAGTGGTTAAGCAATAACACCATCAGAGACCTTGACCGAGGAACAAAAAAAAAAAAGGGGGGGGGGGGAAGCAGCCAGCAGCTAAGTATTTACAAGAGTACTCTTTTAAGACAATGTACTCAGTTCCGTGTCTTTTTATTGCTCACAATTTGACTCAGCTGCCTGGGCGGAACCAATCCAAGGACAGAAAGGATTCAGTCACATTAGTCCAGATTTTATCAGGGCCTCAAAAACACATAATAGCTTCAAAATGGATCATAAATCTTCCAAGGCAAGTGTACATCTCAGACTTTTCCCCTCTCCAGGCCATGTATCACTCAGTTCAGACTGCTTGTAAAGTTGTAACTTCAGGTTCCCTTGAAGAATCTCAAGGCAGAATCATCTATTAATACGTTACTATTTTAAAGGATTAGTTCATAACTGGGGGGGGGGGGGGGTTCCCCTTGCTGAGATTTTTCAATCTTACCCTCCTGGTATATAATTCTCCGGCAGTGTGACACGGAAGTCTGCAGCCGTCCTTCAGTGATGTCCTGGTCCGTCAGTTGTTTCAACTTTTAGATACGGGTCAGCTGCTGCCTTTTTCTCCTCCTGTCTGACCGGTTTGGGTTAAAAAGACCCAGTAAGAAGAAAGACGAGGAGGGGGAGGTAGTGTCGTACACAGGGAGCCTCCGGTCACTTGCAGCGGGTCTCTGCAGGCGATAACTGCAGCTACTCCGTTACCTTAGTCGTCCATCCGCCGCTTTTTACTCTCCCTGATTTCGCCGGCTAAGACCGGGGCTAAGACCGGAGCCACCGATTGCTTCAGCCCGTGCGGGGGATTTTATGCATCGGGTGCTCCGCGGTCTCTCACCCAGATCGGTCCATCCGGGCGCCTCCGTCCGCTCTCACCAGCGCCACAGACAGGCCCCTCCCCTAGCTCTGATGCGTCACGTACGCATCTCCCCCTTTTTTTTTTCATAACCTAACCCTGCTTTATACTTCTCCACAACTTTATCCCTGACCTGTCTGGTGTGTTCCTTGGCCTTCATGATGCTTTTTTTTTCACTAAGGCTCTCTAACAAACCTCAGAGGGCTTCACAGAACAGCTGTATTTATACTGAGATTACATGACATGCAGGTGGACTCTATTTACTAATTGGGTGACTTCTGAAGGCAATTGGTTCCACTAAATTTTAGTTAGGGGTATCAGAGTAAAGGGGGCTGAATACAAATCCCCCCCCCCACTTTTTACATATATATTTGTATCATTTATTCTTTTCAATTACATGCCACTTTGTGTTGGTCTATCACATAAAATCTCAATAAAATACATTTACGTTTTTGGTTGTAACATGACAAAATGTGGAAAATCTCAAGGGGTATGAATACTTTTTCAAGGCACTGTATTAGTACTTTCAATAAAATTGATTTTAAACAATAAGAAAACATACCATAAATCAAAGACTAATCAACACAAAGGGCACAGTACGGGGGGGGGGGGGCAGAAGGGCACAGTACAGGGGGGGGGGGCAGAAGGGCACAGTATAGGGGGGGAGAGGGGGGCAGAAGGGCACAGTACAGGGAGGGAGAGGGGGGCAGAAGGGCACAGTACAGGGGGGGAGAGGGGGGCAGAAGGGCACAGTACAGGGGGGAGGGGGGCAGAAGGGCACAGTACAGGGGGGGAGAGGGGGGCAGAAGGGCACAGTACAGGGGGGAAAGGGGCAGAAGGGCACAATACTGGATTTAGGAGGACACAGTACAGGTTCTGGGATGCTGTCCTGGACACGGCCATCCGGGATAGCTTAGTAAAAAGCGTGACTGTCCCGGACAGTTGGCAAGTATGATGTAATGCTAAATTATCATGGAACCAGCATGCACCTGGGACCCCTGAACAGTGCCCATGCATTAAGACAGGCCTGCATAGCGGGAGAGAGCAGAGAGGGAGCATGTATGTGTGTGTGTATCCTCCCTTCACCTCATCACATTGAAACCTCAGTGGTATCTCCAATGGACGTCCCACCAATGCCAGTGCAACCGCTTCCTAGTGTTGGGATTCTAATATGCTGAGCAAGACTTGCAGCTCCAGGGCAGAAGATAACTCACCCATTACGAGTTCATATAAGACAATTATATTGAATGCTTCCAACCAGATCATGTACAATATATACTTACCAGTTTACTGGGAGTGATGCAACTGATAATGCTTCTGATAATTGCCTATATATGCTTAGCTATCCTTTAAATTTCCTACCTCCTTCCAGAAAGTCCTATTGTTGGAAAGCCTGACTCTCAATGGTCAAGATGTTGCTGGACACATGGCTGAGCCTTTCTTGTTTTATTGGAAACAACAGGAGCATAGGGACATGAAATTACATCATAACCATGTAGTTCCACTAGGAAGAGCATTACATTATACAATTATTAAACACTACCACCTAGTGGCAAAATTGCAAATCACAGTATAATATATGAGAATAGTTGTTGCACCTATGTCTGTACAGTATAAACAGCATATTAACACTTATACCCATCTGCAGTGGCGGCCCCTCCATTAGGGGCGCTGGGGCACCGCTCCCCCTGATCCAATGCGCCTGGCTCCTGATCTCCATGCAGGGCGCCGGACGCATTGATTTCAACCAGGTTTTCTTTTTTTTTTGCAAGCACATGATTAGTGCCGGTGGCTTCAAAAAAGGTGGGCTCACCCACTTATCTTCCTGCCTCTCCTCCCGGCCAATCAGGAGCGGCTCCTAAGATCCGACCGGCCAGGAGTCTTAGGACGAGTCTCAGGACC
Organism: Lithobates clamitans; assembly: GCA_037952925.1. Lineage (NCBI taxonomy): Eukaryota > Metazoa > Chordata > Amphibia > Anura > Ranidae > Lithobates > Lithobates clamitans. Next base: position 208,097 of record JBBGZY010000770.1, on the reverse strand, counting down.
CGCCTCCTGTACCTACCCCGGATGCAGCAGAGCATCACCACCTCGTCCTCCTCCCCGCACCTCTACCGCAGTAAGGTATGGCCATCCATTGTGCCCATGCGGGGGGGGGTGAGGGGTGGTGCTAATGTGAGAGGATCGCGACCAGGGCTGGGGGGGGGTTTGTGTAGTGCCAGTGAATGTAGTGTGTAGTGCCAGTAAATCGCCCAGAGGGGGGTTGTTCCAGTGAGGGGGCCAGGTCTGCTTGAATGTGCGTGCACGCGTGGGGGGGGGGTTGGTGCTAATGTGAGAGGATCGGGGCCGGGGGGGGGGTTGTGTAGTGCCAGTGTATGTAGTGCCAGTAGATCGCCCATGGGGGGGATGAGTGAGGGGGCCAGGTCTGCTTGCCGCCCCCCCCCAAAAAAAATTTTGACCACCAGCCGCCACTGTGCAGCCCAAGTGGAGCAGCAGAAGGGGCTGTGCGGGCCCCATGGGCCAGCAGTATGGACATTTTGGGATGGGAAGGAGGTGCCAAATTCTTGGAGGTTCAGGCATGACTATGTCTGGTATTGATGGGGTGGTAGGTGTTTTACATACGATTTTTACTTTGGTTTCACATTTTTCCTCTCGTTTGATTTCTTTCTCAGAACATTGCTCCAAGAAGGGAAGATGCACGGACGCCTGCTGCAAAACGCAAACCAATATTAAGCTCAAAATGCTTTAAAATGTGATGTCCCTGTGAATAATCCATCATGTTTTCCTTGACACGGCTCATATGCTTTTCCTGTACCAAGTGGAGGATCACCCGCATCTTGTTTCTGGCCTTGCTCCTCTTTACGTTGATGGTGCTTATCTTCAGTAATGTAAGGTGGCTCCCTGGGAAACTGGCGAAGTCCACCATACAAATGCAGAATGCCCTGGCCATTCTGTCTGGCAGGGTTCAAACCAACACGTCACCGGCAAATAATCACACCCCCACTGTTCATCATTTGATTACAAATGCTTCAATGACTCCAAAATCAAGCAAAGACCCTCAGAAAAGAGTTCATACATATGACTACGTCATCAACGAGCCTGATAAATGTAAAGACAGCAATCCATTCCTTATTCTGCTCATTACCGTGGAAGGGTGGCGGAAGGAAGCTCGGCAAGCCATCCGGCAGACATGGGGAAAGGAGGACTTCCTACCTGGGGTCAGGATATTACGGCTGTTTTTTTTAGGCAAGGACCAGGGGTGGAATGACGATGGGCAAAGGTCTCTTGTTGAAGAAAGCCAGATGTTCCATGACATCATTCAACACGATTATTTGGACGTCTACTATAACCTGACCACAAAGGTCATCAACGGGTTAAACTGGATTTCCACATATTGCCCGAACGCCTCATACGTCATGAAAACGGACAGCGACATGTTCGTCAACACCGAACATTTAGTCTACCGTGTCCTGAAACCAGACGGGCCTCAAAGACTGAACTATTTTACTGGATATTTGATGATCAATGGAAGCCCTATTCGGAATCTGGATAGCAAGTGGTATGTTCCCCCTGAGGAATACCCGGAGGAGAGCTATCCGTTGTTTTGCTCCGGGACTGGCTACGTGTTCTCTGGCGACCTGGCACGTAAGATCGTCCAAGTCTCCCCAAATATTAGCTGGATCCGTCTTGAGGACGCCTTTGTGGGCCTTTGTCTCGACAAGTTGGGGGTTCTGCCAGTGGCCCCACCGAAGGACTCCGACTTCAGTCCCTTGAGAGTCATCTACTCAGACTGTGAATACAACCAGATTGTAACTTCTCATTTCTTCAGTCCGGGGGACCTCGTGTATTTTTGGAACAGGTTACAGCAAAATAAACATACATGTGTTTGAACCAATGGGCACAAACCATTGGATAGCCAGCAATAGCCTTTGACGGCCTTATTTTAACCACTTCCAGTCTGCGCCAATTCTGACGTTCCCCTCTTATATGTCAAAAACATTTTTTTTTTTTTTTGCTAGAAAACTACTTAGAACTCCCCAACATTGTGTGTATATATATTATTTTTTTAAGCAGAGGCCCTAGAGAATAAAACGGTGGATGGTCTTATTTTAGACCACTTCCATTCTGCGCCAATTCTGACATTTCCCTCCTATATGTAAAAAACATAATTTTTTTTTTGCTAGACAACTACTTAGAACCACCCCCCCCCCCCCACACACACACACACACATTATATATATATTATTTTTTTAAGCAGAGGCCCTAGAGAATAAAATGGTGGGTGGTCTTATTTTAACCACTTCCAGTTTGCACCAATTCTGACATTAGACACTGTTAGACCCCCAGATCTCTCTACTGACTACCAATGCAGTCGATCAGACACAGATCGGTCTGATTGGCTGCTTACCTGGCCGTTAACCGGGAAACCCGGGAGTGGCGAAATCCTCATCGCTTCTGGTTTCCGACGTGACACAGTGGGAGGAACAACACCCGTTCCCTCTCACCGTGTGCCCGGAGCCGGATGCCGCTAATCGCATCCTTACTGGGCTCCCCCCCCCCGATTGCATGGGAGAGCTCCAGTAAAGGCGGCGGTGGCGGCGGTGGCGGCGGCAGCGGGAGGGGAGTGGGACCCCCTTCCGCAGGCTTTGTAGGGAATCGCCAGACCTAAAAAAACGAAATCTTGATCATTGCTGCAGCCGAGATATCACCCTTCCCAGGACGTTTATAAACGTACGGCGGCCAGCAAGTGGTTAATTCATTCTGAAATATTTTTGTTTACCATGATTTTCAATTGCACCTTTTTTCAAACAACTTTATTCTTATTTTATTATACCGGGGGGGCACTTATACACCTTCCTGCCCAGGCCAATTTTCAGCTTTCTGCGCTGTTTAAATGACAATTGCGCGGTCGTGCTACACTGTACCCATATGAAATTTTTTATCATTTTGTTCCCACAAATAGAGCTTCCTTTTGGTGGTATTTGATCACCTCAGCGATTTTTATTTTTTGCTAAACAAATAAAAAAAAGACCGAAAATTTTGAAAAAAAATAAAAGTTTTGCTTTTGTCTCAGTTATAACATTTTGTAAATAAGTTTTCTCCTTCACTGACGGGTACTGATAAGGCGGCACCAATGAGCGGGCACTGACGGGCACCGACGATGGGCACTGATATGCGGCACTGATGGGTGGCAATGATATGCAGCACTGATGGGCATTGATAGGTGGCACTGAGTGGGCACTCATGGGTGGCACTGGTGGGCACTGATGGGCACTGATAGGCGACACTGATGGGCACTGAAAGGAGTTTGATTCAAATTTGATTCAGATTAGAATTTAGGCAGAATTTTGTTTCATTATTTCGGATTCGTTTAAATTCGTTACTATTGTAATTTGGAGATTCGGATCCGAAAAAAAATAATTTGTCTGAATTTTGATACGGAACGAAATGAACCTCACATGTCTACTGTTGAAGAAGGGATTTCACTCCCTATGGAGCAATTTTTTCTCACTTCCGGTTGTGTCTCAAGCGTAGGAAGTGAGAGTAAATCTCCACATAATACAAACAGAAAAAAAAAAAAACTGTTGCTCTTAAATAATTTTTAGCTTACTTTTTTTTCTTTAAATCTAAGCCTTCTGTCATTATAGGTGCTTTAATAGTTTTATTTATACCCTTTTCTACACAATTGGATACCAGGTTTGAGTTTTGAATGTGGTTCTTATGCCCCCTGGTGGTCATTTTGGTAAATTTTCACCAATATTTCCTATTTGGATAATTATTATCACTCTCTCTTTCGTTTTTTACCAGTATTTTTTACATTTATTTTTGTATGTTTTTTAGCCCTAGTGAGGGGAGATTTTTTATGGTACTTTTGATAATAATAAAGGAATTTTGGACTCTTGAGTTGATCAGTTGGCTCTCTTTTTGGCTCAGGTACATGTGGATTTCTCGGTATGGGTGACCCCTCCTTTGTTTTTAGAGGTCCCCGGCTTTGTGGAGATCTCAAGCCACTGAGCTCAACCAAAGAATCCTATCCGACTTCAGTCCAGTTGCCTCATCTCCAAAAAAAAACCTGATTGGGATTTTGAATAATAATATTTTGGCTACAGAGTTACTTTGAAACCAAGATCAAAGAATTATTATGCTTTCAATGCCATATATGATATAAAAGTCACTAGATAGTGATAATGTGCCTTAACCCTTGAGGGGATAATATCTGAGATGCATTTGAAGTATCCATGTGAGATAAGGCTGATCCAGATTGCATCTTTTACCCAGTCACCATTTGCCTTAAAGGTCAGACCCTGCATGGCACCAAAGCAGTGCCCATTCCTATGACTACCACGTGACATTGGGATAAACGATAGACTTTGGATCATCAGAAGCGTCTAAGGTCCCTTTTGACTCTCCTTTAATTCAGGGGTCTTCAAACTTTTCAGTATGAGGGCCACGTTGTATTTTATCAAATATTTGCTGGCTGAAAAAAATGTGTTTTGTAAATTAATGAACACACTCCAAGGAATAACATCAGAAGTCCCCCATCACATCTGAAGTCCCCATTACATTAGAAGTTCACCCTTAACATCAGAGTCCCCCCCCATCACATCAGAAGTTCCCTATCAGAAGTCTCCCATCACATCGGAGGTCCTCATTACATTAGAAGACCTCCATTTAAATCAGAGGTCCTCCCATCACATCAGAAGTCCCCTATCACATCAAAGGTCCTCCCTTCAACAAGAGGTCCTCCCTTCACATCAGAGATCCTCCATCACATCTGAAGTCCCATGTCACTTCTGAATTCCTTGTTCACTTCAGAAGTCCCCTGTTCATATCATTAGTCCCCCATTACATCAGAAGTCCCCATTACATCAGATGTCCCCTATCACATCAAAGGTCCTCCCTTCAACAAGAGGTCCTCCCTTCACATCAGATGTCCCCCATCACATCAGATGTCCCCCATCACATCAGAGATCCTCCATCACATCTGAAGTCCCACGTCACTTCTGAATTCCTTGTTCACTTCAGAAGTCCCCTGTTCATATCATTAGTCCCCTATTACATCAGAAGTCCCCATTACATCAGAAGTCCCCCATTACATCAGAGGTTCTCCCTTCACATCAGAAGTCCCCCATAACATCAGAAGTCCCCTGTTACATCAGAGGTCCCCCATCACATCAGAAGTCCCCCATAACATCAGAAGTCCCCTGTTACATCAGAGGTCCCCCATCACATCAGAGGTTCTCCCTTCACATCAGAAGTCCCCCATAACATCAGAGGTCCCCCATTACATCAGAGGTCCTCCCTTCACATCAGAAGTCCTCAATCACATCAGAGAGCATCATTCTTTGTTCACTTCAGAAGTCCCATATTCATAACATTAACCCCCCCATCACATCAGAAGTCCTCCATCAAATCAGAAGTCCCCTATTCATATCATTAGTCCTCCATTCACATCAGAGTTCCTCCTATCACATCAGAAGTCCCTCATCACATCAGAAGTCCCTAATCAAATCAGAAGTCCTCCCTGTACATTAGAAGTCCCCCTATTACATTAGAAGTTCTCCAATCACATAAGAGGTCTCCTATTCATATCATAAGTCCCCCATATTAGAGGCCCTTCTTCACATCTGAAGTCTCCCTTCACTTCAGAATTCTCATTTCCTAGCGCATCAGAGGTCCCACATTACATCAGAGGTCCTCCCTTTATATCAGAGGTCCCACATTACATCAAAGGTCCTCCCTTCACATCAGACGTCCCCCATAACATCAGAGGTCCCCCATTACATCAGAGGTCCCACATTACATCAAAGGTCCTCCCTTCACATCAGGAGGTCCCACATTACATCAGAGGTCCTCCCTTTACATCAGAGGTCCCACATTACATCAGAGGTCCTCCCTTTACATCAGAGGTCCCACATTACATCAGAGGTCCCACATTACATCAGAGGTCCTCCCTTCACATCAGGAGGTCCCACATTACATCAGAGGTCCTCCCTTCACATCAGAGGTCCCACATTACATCAGAGGTCCTCCCTTTACATCAGAGGTCCTCCCTTCACATCAGAGGTCCCACATTACATCAGAGGTCCTCCCTTCACATCAGAGGTCCCATATTACATCAGAGGTCCTCCCTTTACATCAGAGGTCCTCCCTTCACATCAGAGGTCCCACATTACATCAGAGGTCCTCCCTTCACATCAGGAGGTCCCACACTACATCAGAGGTCCTCCCTTTACATCAGAGGTCCTCCCTTCACATCAGAGGTCCCCCCCCCATCACATCAGAGGTCCCACATTACATCAAAGGTCCTCCCTTCACATCAGGAGGTCCCACACTACATCTGAGGTCCTCCCTTTACATCAGAGGTCCCACATGACATCAGAGGTCCTCCTTTTACATTAGAGGTCCCCCTTTACATCAGAGGTCCCACATGACATCAGCACACCCCCATAACATGAGAAGTCCCACATTATATCAAATGCCTCCCCATTACATTAGAGCGCCCCCCCCCCCCCCATCATTTCAGAGCTGGGGGCCTAATAAAATGTTGTTGCAAGCGGGGGAGGTTCGGAGATCCCTGCTTTAAACAGACGGTCATTCTGGAGCTTCATTCCAGGGGGTGGTGGGATTGAACCCAGAGTACTGATCGATCCATTGATTGTTCAGGATTGTACATAGAGATACCAAATATTGTTTCATTACATCAAAGGTCCTCCCTTCACATCAGACGTCCCCCATAACATCAGAGGTCCCCCATTACATCAGAGGTCCCACATTACATCAAAGGTCCTCCCTTCACATCAGGAGGTCCCACATTACATCAGAGGTCCTCCCTTTACATCAGAGGTCCCACATTACATCAGAGGTCCTCCCTTTACATCAGAGGTCCCACATTACATCAGAGGTCCTCCCTTCACATCAGGAGGTCCCACATTACATCAGAGGTCCTCCCTTCACATCAGAGGTCCTCCCTTCACATCAGAGGTCCCCCCCCATCACATCAGAGGTCCCACATTACATCAAAGGTCCTCCCTTCACATCAGGAGGTCCCACACTACATCTGAGGTCCTCCCTTTACATCAGAGGTCCCACATGACATCAGAGGTCCTCCTTTTACATTAGAGGTCCCCCTTTACATCAGAGGTCCCACATGACATCAGCACACCCCCATAACATGAGAAGTCCCACATTATATCAAATGCCTCCCCATTACATTAGAGCGCCCCCCCCCCCCCCCATCATTTCAGAGCTGGGGGCCTAATAAAATGTTGTTGCAAGCGGGGGAGGTTCGGAGATCCCTGCTTTAAACAGACGGTCATTCTGGAGCTTCATTCCAGGGGGTGGTGGGATTGAACCCGGAGTACTGATCGATCCATTGATTGTTCAGGATTGTACATAGAGATACCAAATATTGTTTCATGTTTTATTGAGTTTGATTCACACATTTTTTTTATACTTTTTTTATTATGTGATCTGCCAATTATTATTTTTTTTTTTTTGGTCATTTGAATATCTTTTGCACATATTGAATGTATATGTTACTATATATTGTACTGTATATTGGGGTGTCTATGTACCGTATTGTATATTGGGGTGTCTATGTACCGTATTGTATATTGGGGTGTCTATGTACCGTATTGTATATTGGGGTGTCTATGTACCGTATTGTATATTGGGGTGTCTATGTACCGTACTGTATATTGTACATTGGGGTGTCTATGTACCGTATTGTACATTGGGGTGTCTATGTACCGTATGTACCGTATTGTATATTGGGGTGTCTATTACCGTACTGTATATTGTATATTGGGGTGTCTATGTACCGTATTGTATATTGGGGTGTCTATTACCGTACTGTATATTGTACATTGGGGTGGCTATGTACCGTACTGTATATTGGGGTGTCTATGTACCATATTGTATATTGGGGTGTCTATGTACTGTGATGTCATAAGCTGCAGCTTCCAGATAATCGTGACACGATACTTTATTTTCAATGTTCCGGTAAATGAATACAGCTCTGTAATCATGAATCATTGCATCATTAAATTTATTTTTTATATAAAATGTAACCAGTTTAAGTGCCTGAATGTGACCTGGCATCACTTGCAATGCCTGTACCAGGAGAGCTCAGACTGGGAGAGGGAGAAGCAGCACAAAGAGAGAATCAGTTGTGCTGCAATGCAAGTAGCATGCTGATAGGAGGAGAGAGACAGAGAGATAAGCTTTTCCCTTTCCTGTCCAATCACCACCTGGGGGAGCGACAAGACCTGTAAATGTTGCTTAATTGTGGGAGAGAAAAACATTTTTAGCAAGGATGTGCCGTTTTGCAGAGCTGTGTAAATCTCGGGACTGGATGGACAGAAATCCGGTCAGCAGCAGCTGCAGGGGAAAGGAGGGAGCTCCAACAATGGATGGGCCATTAAAGCCTGTGGGGGACATCACTGCTTTAAGTTTTACCAGCCGTTGTCTGCACTCTCTCCACTCCCCTGCAGCTGCTGCTGGCTGACACAGGGGATCACAGGGGACTGCAGTCACTGGATGACACAGGGGGTCACAGGGGACTACAGCCACTGGCTGACACAGGGGATCACAGGACACTGCAGTCACTGGCTGACACAGGGGATCAAAGGGGATCACAGGGGACTGCAGTCACTGGCTGACACAGGGGATCACAGGGGACTACAGCCACTGGCTGACACAGGGGATCACAGGGGACTGCAGTCACTGGCTGACACAGGGGATCACAGGGAACTGCAGTCACTGGATGACACAGGGGATCACAGGGGACTGCAGTCACTGGCTGACACAGGGGATCACAGGGAACTGCAGTCACTGGATGACACAGGGGATCACAGGGGACTGCAGTCACTGGCTGACACAGGGGATCACAGGGGACTGCAGTCACTGGCTGACACAGGGGATCACAGGGGACTGCAGTCACTGGCTGACACAGGGGATCACAGGGGACTGCAGCCACTGGCTGACACAGGGGATCACAGGGGACTGCAGTCACTGGCTGACACAGGGGATCACAGGGGACTGCAGTCACTGGCTGACACAGGGGATCACAGGGGACTGCAGTCACTGGCTGACACAGGGGATCACAGGGGACTACAGCCATTGGCTGACACGGGGGATCACAGGGGACTGCAGTCACTGGCTGACACAGGGGATCACAGGGGACTACAGCCACTGGCTGACACAGGGGATCACAGGGAACTGCAGTCACTGGCTGACACAGGGGATCACAGGGAACTGCAGTCACTGGATGACACAGGGGATCACAGGGGACTGCAGTCACTGGCTGACACAGGGGATCACAGGGAACTGCAGTCACTGGATGACACAGGGGATCACAGGGGACTGCAGTCACTGGCTGACACAGGGGATCACAGGGGACTACAGCCACTGGCTGACACAGGGGATCACAGGGGACTGCAGTCACTGGCTGACACAGGGGATCACAGGGAACTGCAGTCACTGGCTGACACAGGGGATCACAGGGGACTGCAGTCACTGGCTGACACAGGGGACTGCAGTCACTGGCTGACACAGGGGATCACAGGGGACTACAGCTTTGTTTTGTTCAATACATACTATTTTCTCTTGTTGGTTACTTTCTCACATTCATGAATAAAAAGAAAACATAAAAAGGAAAAGAAAAAAAAAAAAAAAGGTAAAAAAATATTATTATTAAAAAAAAAAAATTATATATATATATATATATATATATATATATATATAATAAAGGGAAAATAAACTGATTGGTTGTTGTTTTTTTTATAATCCTTTTTTTTCTCCATTATTATTATTTCTTCTATTATATTATGCAAACATTAACTTAGATCACGGGATGTGTATTTAATAAAAAAGATAGTGAATTACATCCATAAACATAAAAGAAAAAATAAAGGAAAAGAAAAAAAAAAAAAAAAAAAAAGAGAGAGAGAGAAAAAAAAAAGGAAAGAAGAATATATATATATATATATATATATATATATATATATATATATATATATATATATATATATATATATATATATATATATATATATATATATATATATATATATATATATATATATATATATATATATATATATATATACACATACATACATACATATATATACATACATACATATATACACACACATACATATATATATATATATATATATATATTATTATTATAAAAAGGGAAATAAATTATCTAATTGGTTACAATATTTTTTTGTTTTTGCTTTGTTTTTTAACAATAATAAATTACAGAAACCATCAGTTAAAAATAGACCATCAGCTCAAAGGTTTTGCAGTTTTTTTTTTATTGAACAGCCCAAATACAATACACATAAAAAGCATGCATAGGTTAAATCCCCCAAATGCTGACTAGAATATAAAGTTCACTACAATAATATATGGAAATAATGCATGTCTAAATGAAACCACACAGAATATAACGTTCACTATAATAATATACAAAAAGAATGCAAGCATAAAAGAAATTACACATAGTATAATAAAAAAATTGCTACAATTATATATAAAATGATTGCATGCATAAAGGAAATTACACATAATATAATATAACGTTTGCTACAATAACATAAAAAAAAATAATGCTTAAATAAAAATCACATAGAGTTTAACATAGTGTGGATCTACTGGCAGGATTGACAGGTAATACGCGTTACTACAAATCCCATGAGGCATTGCAAAACTCTGACAGCCATAATCATGACTTCAACTGGCAGGGGAATGATGGGATTTGTAGTCTCACCAATTCTGGAATGCCGAGGTTGCCTCCCCCTGATACAAAGATTGCTTTAGCATCAATTAAGGAACTTTTCAGCTTACATGCTCCAATTTTAATGCAAACATTAATACACTAAACCCGCTGGCCCACCAAGTATGTTTTCCCCCTTGGGCTGCGTTCCCCATGTAATATTCCTTACCTCTTGATCCTGCCAGTAGATCCATTATTTTTCCACTTCCTGTTCCAGGGTGACAACGCTGTTCCTTCTGCAGTGAAATTATACAGAAGCATTGTCCCCCTGTGGGCGGGGTCCTCTTAGATGGACATGGACAAATATACTTTAAGTAAGAGAGAAATTAAAGCCCAGCTCCAGCTGACAGTTATAAAGCAGATAGAGCAACAGTTATTTTTTTCCTTTGATGAACGATTTAAGCCATATGAATAAAGTTGACCATTGGTAGCGACCCTGGCAGTGTTTTATGATGTATTGCAACCCCTGTCCCTTTTGCTGGACAGCTTGGCCTGCTAGTGGGAGTGTTAGCATGCTGTTTGTATAGATACAGATGCAACAACCATTCTCATATACTACACTGAGATTAGTAATTCTGCCACTAGGTGGCAGCGTTCTTGTATATTATAATATAATATTCTCACAAATTCCTAGTTCTCAGTGAAAATACAAAAAAATACACTCTATTGAGAAAAAGTTAAATTTTTGAAACCCCTCTTTTTATTTTTTAGGAACTCTATACTCTGTACTGAACATTACAAAGTCTAATTTTTTTAAACGTTTGTACATTTTTATTTTACTATTTATATTTCACTTTTCCATGTTTATTTTAGAGTTTCTAGTTTAAAAAAAACAAAATTGTACTTGGCATTAAAAAAAAAAATAAAAAAGCCAATTAACAAAATATTTTTACCCTGTCCATGACAATGACAATGTAGAAAGTTCTCTAATGTAGTTTTTCTTTTTTTTTTTTTTTACAGTTTTAACAATTAAACTTTTTTTTATTAAGGGTATTTTTTTTAGGGCTTTCTAAGTATCTGAATTTTTTGGGGGCATCACAAATAGTTAGTGTAGTCGATGAAGAATATACTGTTTTTTCCATGTATATGTTGTTCAGCACAGTCAATGACATTGTCAACAGCAATGTAGCACATTTTTACATCTTTTATTTTTTTAGATTTTTAACAATTAGATGTTTTTTTTGAAGGTTTCTTTTTTTGGGGGATTTCTTAGTACCTGTACTTTTTTCGGTGTAACAAATAATAATGTGACTGAAGAAGACTTTAGTTTTTTTACACATACATACACTGCACTGAACCCTGTCAATAAAAATTAAGCACATTTTTATGTTTTATTTTATTTATTTTTTTAATTTTTAACAATTAGATTTTTGCTTTGAGGGGTTCTCTTTTTTACGATTTCTAAACTGCTACAATTTTTTTTTATCAGGTATCACAATTTAATGTAGCGGATGGGAGAAAACTGGACTTTTTTTTAATGTACATACATTGTACTGAACCCTGTCAACTGCAATGTAGCAAATCTTTATGTTCTTTATTTTTTAAGAGTTTTAACAAGTAAAATATTTATGTTTAATTGTTCTTTTTTTGGGGATTTCTGAGTACCTATATTTTATTTGACACTATAAACAATTTCCCATAGCTGAATGAATAATGTAAATATTTGACTTTTTCATGGACATACACAGTACTGAATCCTGTCAATGACAATGTAGCAGTTTTAAGGCTTTTTCTCTTTCTATTAATTTATTTTATAGGTATACTAATTATATTTTATTTTTGAGGGTTCTTTTTAGGATTTTGAGTGCCTGTATTTAATCAATTTTCCACAAATAATTTGGCTTAAGGGTGAATATTTGACTTATTCATGTACATACACTGTACTGAACCCTGTCAATCACAATGTAGCAGATTTTCGTGTTCTTTATTTTTTTTAAAGTTTTACCAACAAACATTTTTTTATTTTTAATGGTTAATTTTAGGATTTATTTTAGGAGTACTTGTATTTCAGTGGGCATTACAAACAGTTAACGTAGCTGAATGAAGAATATTTGACTTTTCCCATGTACTGTACTGAACCCTGACAATGTCATTGTAATACATTTTATGTTCTTAATTTTTGAGATTTTTAAAAATTAGATTTTTATTTTGAAAGTTTTTTTTTTTTTTTTTAGCATCTGAGTACAGTACCTCGGTTATATTTGGCATCATTAACAATCTAGTTAAAGGAATTATTATTATTATTATTTTTTATTACTTTTTCAAGTACATACACTGTACTGAACCCTGTCAATGACAATGTAATAAATTCTATGTTCTTAATTTTAGAGTTTTAAAAATTAGATTTTTATTTTTAAAGGCTATTTTTTTTTTTAGCATCTGAGTACACTACCTCAATTTTCTTTGGCATCATAAACAATCTAGTTAAAGGATTGTACATACACTGTACTGAACCCTGTCAATGACAATGTAATACATTTTATGTTCTTAATTTTAGAGTTTTAAAAATTAGATTTTTATTTTGAAAGGTTATTTTTTTAACATTTTCTGAGTACAGTACCTAAGTTTCTTTGGCATCATAAACAATCTAGTTAATGAATTTATTTTTGTGCTTTGTCATGTACATACACTGTACTGAACCCTGTCAATGACAATGTAATAAATTCTATGTTCTTAATTTTAGAGTTTTAAAAATTAGATTTTTATTTTGAAAGGCTATTTTTTTTTTAGCATCTCTGAGTACAGTACCTCAATTTTCTTTGGCATCATAAACAATCTAGTTATCGAATTTATTTTTGTACTTTGTCATGTACATACACTGTACTGAACCCTGTCAATGACAATGTAGCAAATTTTCTGTGCTAGTAATTTTGTATTATTCTTTTTTTAGGGTTTCTAAGTACCTGTATTTTTTTTTTTCACATGATAAAACAATTAACATAGCTGAATGGGGAATATTTGACTTTTTCCCATGTACAGTACATACACTGTACTGAACCCTGTCAATGACAATGTAGCATATTTTTATGTTCTTTATTATTTAAAGTTTAACAACTACTTTTTTTTTATTTTTAAGTGTTCTTTTTAGGATTTACGAGTATCTGTATTTTATTTAGCATTTCATAAAGTTAATGTAGCTGAAGATTATTTGACGTTTCCATGTACATACACTGTACTGAACCCTGTCAATGACAATGTAGCAAATTTTTGTCTTTTTTTTAGAATAAGGTTTTTATTTTGAAGGTTTTTTTTTTTTTTTTTTTATAGGATTACTGAGTACCTGTATTTTAGTAGATTTCACAAACAATATTGTAGCTGAAGGGTGTATAATGGACTTTTTTTTCACATACACACGCTGTACTGAACCCTGATAATGTAGCAAATTGTTATATATTAAATTTTTTAGAGTTTTAGCAATTTAGATTTTTTGAAGTTCTTTCCCCCTTTTTTTTTCTTTCTTTTAGGATTTCTGTATTTTATTTGGCATCACAAACAATAAGCTAGCTGAATGAAGAATATTTGACTTTTTCATGTACATACACTGTACTGAACCCTGTCAATGACAATGTAGCAAATTTTTGTATCCTTTTTTCTTTTTTAGAAAGTTAACAGATTTTGATTTTGAACAGATCTTTTGGGGATTTCTAAGTACCTTTTTTTTTTTTTGTAAGTCTTCAAAAACAATGTAGCAGAAAGATGAATTATGGACTCTTTCACATAATACACTGTACTGAACCCTGTCAATGATAATTTAGAAAATTATTATATATTTCCTTATTTAGAGTAGTAGGCTCCATGCACACTAGCTTAAAAAAATAAATAAAATTTATATATATCTGAAGGAAGAATATTTGACTTTTTCATGTACATACACTGTACTGAACCCTGTCAATCACAATGTAGCAGTATTTTTTATGACTTATTATACTAAATATATATATATATATATATATATATATATATATATATATATATATATATATATATATATATATATATTAATTAGTATATATTATATATACTATATTTATATATACTAATATATATATATATTATATTTTTTTTATAAGTATACTATTATTATACTTATACATTTTTTATTTTGAGGGGTTCTTTTTTTAAGGATTTCTCAGTACCTGTATTTTATTTGGCATCACAAAGAAACAATAAGGTAGCTGATGGAAGAATATTTGACTGTACTGAACCCTGTCAATGACAATGTAGCAAATTGTTGTGTCCTTTTTTAAAGAATGTTAACAATTTGATTTATTTGGAAGGTTTTATTTATTTATTTATTTTTTTTTTAGGATTGCTTAGTACCTGTATTTTATCAGCCTTCCGAAGGAAGAATATTTGACTTTTCCATGCACATAGACTGTACTGAACCCTGTCAATCACAATGTAGCAAATTTGTGTCCTTTTTTAGAAAGTTACCAATTAGATTTTTATTTTGAGGGTTTTTTCTTAGGATTGCTCAGTAGCTTATTTTATCAGCGTTCTGAAGGAAGAATATTTGACTTTTTCATGTACATACACTGTACTGAACCCTGTCAATCACAATGTAACAGTTTTTTATGACTTTTTTTTCTTTTAGCGTTTTAACAATTACATTTTTTATTTTGAGGGGTTTTTTAAGGATTTCTCAGTACCTGTATTTTATTTGGCATCACAAAGAAACAAAAAGGTAGCTGAAGGAAGACTATTTGACTTTTTCATGTACATACACTGTACTGAACCCTGTCAATGACAATGTAGCAGTTTTATGTCTCAGTAGTGCTGAAGGAAAACATTTATATATCACTCATTAAAAACCAATTCACGTGCATGCACTATACTGAACACAGTTGGGGGGGCACTATACTCACGGTTGGGGGGGCACTACACTCACGGTTGGGGGGGCACTATACTCACGGTTGGGGGGGCACTATACTGAACACAGTTGGGGGGGCACTATACTGAACACAGTTGGGGGGGCACTATACTGAACACAGTTGGGGGGGCACTATACTGAACACAGTTGGGGGGGCACTATACTGAACACAGTTGGGGGGGAGCACTATACTGAACACAGTTTGATTGAGGGGGGCATAAGAAAATAAAAAAATATTGATCCTAGCCAATAATAAAAGTATTTTCCTCGGGGTATTCATGTACATTCACTGTACTGAGCACTGTCAGTGACAATCACCTTTTTTCGGGATATTAGTGTTTTGACTTTAAAATCTGTAAGTGAGAATATATTGGCGTCTGGGACTCATTTATAATTGCTTTCCAATACATTCACTGTATTGATCACTGCCAATGACAGTTTAGGTAATGCCCTGAACTCCGGGCAGAGACAAATTAATGCATTAAAGGATATGTAAACTTAAAAAAAAACAAAAAAAGCCCCCAAACAAACAGGTCCTACTTACCTCCTCTGTGCAGTTGGTTTGGCCCCAATCCCACTCTTCTGGGGACCCTTATTGGCGCTCCTGGCTCCTCCTCTTCTTGAGCGCCCCGTCAGAGAAGCGCTTTCCCTTGGGGCACCCATGCCGGCGCGGTCCCGTGTCCTGCTGCTGCATCCATAGACACAGACAGCAGGACTCGGCTCCGCCCCCTGGCTCCCGCCGTCATTGGATTTGATTGACAGCAGCGGGAGCCAATGGCTGAGCTGCTATCAACCTATCTGATCCGGACCCGAGACTTCGGCTGGAGCGGGTGTGCAGGAATGCAGGAATGATCGGCCTCAGGTAAGTAAAAGGGGGGGGGGCTCTAGGGGGCTGCTGCACGACAACAGGTTTTTCCCCTTAATGCATAGAAGTGAAAAACCGGGAGGGTTTACAACCCCTATAACCGCTCGCTGATCGCCGCATGGACATTTACGTCGGCAGAATGGTACGGACAGGACAATGGGCGTACAGGTACGCCCTTTAAATTTGCCGCCGTGTGGTCATGTGTGCGCCACCGGCGGCACGCGCGCGACCCTGCCGCGAGCTCCATGAGTGTGATCGCAGGTCCCACGGATTCGATGTCTGCGGGGATACCCGCGATCGTCTCACGGAGAGGAAGAACGGGGAAATGCTGATGTAGACAAGCATTTCCCCGTTCTGCCTAGTGATAGGACACTGATCGTGGCTCCCTGTAATCGGGAGCGGTGATCAGTGTCATGTCACATGTAGCCCCTCCCCCCACAGTTAGAATCACTCCCTAGGACACACTTAATCCCTGCAGTGCCCCCTCCTGGTTAACCCCTTCACTGCCAGTCTCATTTACACAGTAATCAATGCGTTTTTAATCACACTGATCGCTGTATAAATGTGTGAATGGTCCCAAAATAGCGCCAAAAGTGTCCGATGTGTCCACCATAATGTCGCAGTCACGATAAAAATCGCTGATCGCTGCCATTACTAGTAAAAAAAAATAATAAAAATGCCATAAATCTATCCCTTTTTTGTAGACGCTATAACTTTAGTGCAAACCAATCAATAAACGCGTATTGCGATTTTTTTTTTACCAAAGATATGTAGAAGAATACGTATCGGCCTAAACTGAGGAAAAAAATGTTTTTTTATATATATTTTTGGGGGATATTTATTATAGCAAAAAGTAAAAAATAATGCTTTTTTTTTTTCAAAATTGTCGCTATTTTTTTTGTTTATAGTGCAAAAAATAAAAACCGCAGAGGTGATCAAATACCACCAAAAGAAAGCTCTATTTGTGGGGGAAAATAAAAGGACGACAATTTTGTTTGGGAGCCACGTCGAAAGACCGCGCAATTGTCAGTTAAAGCGGCGCAGTGCCGAATCGCAAAAAGTGCTCTGGTCTTTGGCCAGCCAAATGGCCCGGGGCTGAAGTGGTTAATACATCCTTAAATGTGTGTGTGTGTGTGTGTGTGTGTAATATATATATATATATATATATATATATATATATATATATATATATATATATATATATATATATATATATATATATATATATATATATATATATATATATATATATATATATATATATGCAGAAAATGCCTCAATATGGCCACTAGATGGAGCTGAGACGCATATTCATTTCCTATGACAGTCAGCACCATCTAGTGGCCACAATGGCTGTATTTTGTGCATTCCCACGTTCGAATGGCAGAGAATATAGTCTAAGAGCATTCGATTTTGTCTCACTCCCACTGAGGGAATTCATATACATTTTTTTTTTTTAAAACACACCAAGTATTTTTAAAAGGAGAGATAGGATATGGTAGTCTCAGTGCTTGTTTCATAATTGCGTATCCCTGTTATATAGAAAAGAGCATTGTACAAAGTTCACCCAAATCGCCCCAATGAATTGAAAACTGGAATTTAGCGGTTTCCATAGGTCTTGGCATTGCCCAATTAATGGGCTGGATTGCAGCACAGGAGGCAGATAGTAAAAGCTTCATCAGACAATAGAAAGCAGAGAGTGACACATAGCTGTGGCCCTTCAATGGGCCGTCACTTTACTCGTCTTTTACCCCTCCATGATGCCCCTACACCAGGGGGATTTCATTCACTTGAGGAACAGGATTCTGTTGTTCTTTAGCAACCGGAAAATACATTTTTTTCCTGTCAAAACAATAGAAAAAAAAAAATTTACATTTTGAATGAAGAACAAAACAAAGAAAAGAGGAACGTTTTAGTACATATAAACTCAAATATCTAAAATCTCATTAATGCTTTAACATGTCATTTCAAAGGTCATTTTCGCTATTTTTAAATCTACAGCTTTTATTAAAACGATCTCTGTGGATCCTGCCATATAGATCTTTGTTCGGACACTTCCTGTTGTAAGGTGACATCGCTCTGTCTTTGTTCTCCTGCATTGTCACCCGGCTCCAGTGGAGGAGAAATGTCAGGACCTGGATCACACCTGCTGGTGGTACTGGTGGCTTCCCAGAGCGCAATCTTGTAGTTCCAGTGTCCACCAGCGGGTGTCTCCCAACAGCCAGCAGATCTCAGTAATCAGTGTTCACCTGATGCTGGCTTTTGGGAGGGTATTTAGGTCCTCCTCTGCTATTACACAGTGTAACAGTGCTTTGCTTCGCTTGTTGCCAGATACTGTGTGCCGTTTATCCTGCTCCTGCCCTGCATCCTGCTGCCTTATTTCTGCGCTCCTTGTACCTGATCTAGGGTTGCCACCTCATCCCTTTAAAACTGAACACATAATAATTACACGGGTTCTGTGGCTGATTAAGGTGGTAATTAACCCCTTCCCGACCGGCGCACGATGATGTACGTCGGCAGAATGGCATGGCTGGGTAAATGGGCGTACAGGTACCTCCATTTGAATTTCCCACCGTGTTATTGCGCGCCGGCCGGGAGCGCCGTGAGTCGGGACGCGGGTCCCGCGGACTCGATCGCCGCGGGGATACCCGCGAACATCTCACGGAGAGTATGAACGGGGAGATGCTGATGTAAACAGCATCTCCCGTTCTGCCTAGTGACAGTGTCACTCGATCTCTGCTCCCTGTCATCGGAGCAGCGATCAGTGACTGTCACACACAGCCCAACCCCCCCCCACAGTTAGAAAACACTCCCCAGTACTGACTTAACCCCTCCCCGCCCCCTAGTGGTTAACCCCTTCACTGCCAGTGTCATTTACACAGGAATCGATGCATTTTTATAGCACTGATTGCTGTATAAATGACAATGGTCCCAAAAATGTGCCAAAAATGTCCGACATGTCCGCCATAATGTCGCAGTCACAATAAAAATCGCTGATCGCTGTCATTACTAGTAAAAAAATAAAAATTAAAAATATTAATAAAAATGCCACGACCGCGCAATTGTCAGTTAAAGCGACGCAGTGCCGAATCGCAATAAGTGCTCTGGTCAGGAAGGGGGTAAATTCTTCTGGGGCTGAAGTGGTTAAACTCACTTGGTGCCTTATCTGCATTAGGTTAGCCTCAGAACCCGTGTAATTCATATGTGTTCAGGTTTAAAGGGATGAGGTGGCAACCCTAACCTGATCCCAGCCTTAGTTCCCCGTTCCCGATTGTTCTCTTCACCTCCAGTTTACCCTGTTTATCTGTGTTCCCCATTCTTGTACATATATTGTACGTATATAGTTAGTTTGTAGTTACTATACAGTATCTCACAAAAGTAAGTACACCCCTCACATTTGTGTAAATATTTACTTCTATCTTTTCATGTGACAACACTGAAGAAATGACACTTGTCTACAATGTAAAGTAGTGAGTGTACAGCTTGTATAACAGTGTAAATTTGCTGTCCCCTCAAAATAACTCAACACACAGCCATTAATGTCTAAACCGCTGGCAACAAAAGTCAGTACACCCCTAAGTGAAAATCTCCAAATTGGGCCCAAAGTGTCAATATTTTGTGTGGCCACCATTATTTTCCAGCACTGTCTTAACCCTCTTGGACATGGAGGTCACCAGAGCTTCACAGGTTGTCACTGGAGTCCTCTTCCCCTCCTCCATGGTGACATCACAGAGCTGGTGGATGTTAGAGACCTTGCGCTCCTCCACCTTCCGTTTGAGGATGTCCCACAGATGATCAATAGGGTTTAGGTCTGGAGACATGCTTGGCCAGTCCATCACCTTTACCCTGTGTACTGTTTGCAGACCCCCCCCCCTCCAAATAAATACCACCGACCACCACTGATAGGACCTCTGTGACCAAGCCCTGGTGGCCGTGGCTGGAGTGGCACTGTCTGAGGCCACATGTTTTGTTAGCACTGTGTCAGTTTGAACGGTGTCTCATGCAAAACCTATGATATATTATATTCTAATATATATATATATATATATATATATATATATATATATATATATATATATATATATATATATATATATATATATATATATATATATATATATATATATATATATTATATTTATTATCTTATATTCACATCAACTATTGATACCTACCTAACACATTTAAAAACAACCAGACCTGCTGGGACCAAACAAATCACCATCACTCCAAGAACAATGACCAAGGTGGTTTTATAATCTTTCAAAGTGCCATTAGAAGTCACAGAGGTGGGATGAGGGGTAGGACAAGCTGTAACATAAAAAAAAAAAAATTGTAACAAACATACTAAAATCTTAATAAAAAGCTCTTCTACCTTCTCAAGATTTTTGACCAGGAGTTATTTGTTTTGCATTTTCTTAATTTATCAATAAGAAATAATTAACTTTATTATACAATTTGATTTAAAAAAGTTACATTGAAACATATAAAAAAAAAAAAAAATAATACACAAAGAAAAATATAAAAACACTAAGAACACGTGAGGGGGGCAGTAAAACCAGGAAGAAAAGCCATGGCTTTGACCACCCCCCTCCCCCCGCTCCTCCTCCAACCACTGCTGTGAACAGGAACACATGACCGCTCACAGCTGTACATGTGCCACGGCAACATTTACGTGTCACTTTCATTGGGCGGTGCTTGAGCTGAACATGACTAATGAGTTCAATGGGGCCACGCAGGAACAATGCAATGTGTATTATGATTGCGGGGGGGGGGGAAATAGTACGGCAATTAAAGGGTTAAATATCACCTCCTCGCCGCTTGGCAAACACCTCTGAAAAGCGATCCGAGTGTGGATCACTTTTTCAGAGGAGTGGCTGTGCTTTTAGCAGTTGTGAATGAGCCCTGAAGTTGGATTCACATCAATACACTCACTTGATTTGTGTTTACAGAATACATATTGGCCTAAATTGATGAAAGAAATTAGATTTTTACAATTTTTTTTATTGGTTAAGTTTTATAGCAGAAAAATGTTGTTTTGTTTTTTCATTTATAGCGCAAAAAAAATAAAAAAAAACCCCAGAGGTGAGCAAATACCACCAAAAGAAAGCTCTATTTGTGGGGGGAAAAAAAATATGACATACATTTCATCTGTGTACAGCGTCACACGACCGCCCAATTGTCAGTTAAAGTAACTCATGGTTATGAAGGGGGGTAAATCTTCCAGAATTCAAGTGGATAAACATTGATCAGACAGGAGATAAAGAGATACAAAGTAACATTGTTTATAAACATTGTTCAGACAGGAGATTGAGAGAGACAACGTGACATTGTTTATAAACATTGATCAGACACGAGATAGCGAGATACAATGTTTATAAACAATGTTACTTTGTATCTCTATCTCCCGTCTGATCAAAGTAACATTGTTTATAAACATTGATCAGACAGGAGATAGATACATTGTTTATAAACATTGATCAGACAGGAGATTGAGAGATACAATGTTTATAAACAATGTTACATTGTATCTCTATCTCCTGTCTGATCAAAGTTACATTGTTTATAAATATTGATCAGACAGAAGATAGCTCCATTGTTTATAAACATTGGACAGGAGATAGATACATTGTTTATAAACATTTATTAGATAGGCGATTGAGAGACATTGTTTATAAACATTGCATCTCTCTATGTCTGATCAATGTTTATAAACAATGTTACTTTGTATCTCTATCTCCTGTCTGATCAAAGTAACATTGTTTATAAACATTGATCAGACAGGAGATTAAGAGATACAAAGTAACATTGCGTATAAACATTGATCAGACAGGAGATAGAGATACAAAGCAACAGTATTACATATTTATTTACTCCATTTCATTTATCTGCAAATTAAAAGGATACGTTTCCATCTGCATATCTGTTACAGAAAACTTACAGGTAAAAAAAAATAAAAACGCTTTTATGAAAAAAATGTAAATGAAGTTTGTTCCTCTTTAACCTCCAATTAACTCTTATTTTACCCAAATCAGCCCTGATCATCTCCCTTTCACTTGTCCCATTAACTATTATATTCCTAATGATTTTTTATCTGTTTTACCAACCACTAACATTTAAACTTTTTTTTCTTTGTTTTGTTTGTTATTATTTTAGTGTCACATTAAAAAAGTTGGGGTAAAAAGCCGTGATTTCATTTGTAAAATACTTTTGCAATGCTTACTATGAGAGTTCTAATTTAAATGTGATCGAAAGGCCAGAACACGGTGCGGGAAAACCCTTGTCCTGTGTGCGTTTCCCGCACCGTGTTCAAAACGCACTGCAGCGGGCGTCAATGTTAACTTGCTGACGCCCTAAACGCATATTGGCAAGTGCAGTGTGTTTGCCGGCATCGTATCCAGGCGCGGCATTCCCACGACCGGAAAGCGATAGCACAAGTGATGGAATGTGTACACATCTATATTCTCCAGTGATTGACGCCACCATACCGGCCTTCTTTGAAGGGCAGGTCTTCCCAGGCTCGTGGTCTCTCCCGTATTCTAATATCAAGCTGGAATTTTCCCCCCTGGGACTCTGGACCAGAAGATAGAAGGGGGTCAGCAACGTGGCGGTGGCTTTGGAAACACAGGATACGTCTTCCCCGATCGGTGTGTTCTTATTAATCATGCAGTAAGGACCTGCCGTGACATCTTTCTTGATCACAAGAGTTTGGTTGGAAAAGTCGGAACAGGTGAAGCATTCACAATTATGATCGACTGCCTCATCTGTTTAAAATAAAAAAAAAGAGATCACAAATGTTACAACAGCTGGATGGCTAATATATAAATAATATAGTATAATATAATATAAAAGCATAATAATAGTGTGTGACTGTGGGGGGAGGGGACATTAGAGTGTAAATTTTTGTTTATTAAAAAAATCATACAAACATACAGCTTATTAATAAAAACATATTTACACAAAAATAAACAACAACTAAACAAAAACAAGCGTGCTTACATCAGCAAGTAAAGAAAACCGTTTCCTGACAAGATAACATAGAAAGAAACAAATTTGTCATATATGACAACAAAAAAAAAAGAGACTACAAACTCCGAACCTCAACTTAAACACAACCCAGGCTAAGAAATATTTTGAGATTTAATCGCCATCAGGAAGCGATTCCAAACCCCCCCAATAACCCCTCCCCCACATCATTCGCCTTGCATTCTGCACCAGCCACTCTCATTCCCTTCCCACCTCCCCCTCCCCCCCCACCATCATCCAATCCATCCCTCACTCCACCCCTTTAGTGTCTGCCGATCTCCAGCCGCACTTCTGCCATGCTGAGGAGGAGGGGTTGGCACCACCATACATTCTGGTCCAGCACCCTCCACTGCCTTCACTACACTAGGAGAAACAATAGGTGCAGACACAGACTTGACAACCACACTTTCTGACACAGACTTGACAACCACACTTTCTGACACTGACTGGGAGACCACAGACTGGGGGGACACTGACACCACAGACTGGGGGGACACTGACACCACAGACTGGGGGAACACTGACACCACAGACTGGGGGGACACTGACACCACAGACTGGGGGGACACTGACACCACAGACTGGGGGGACACTGACACCACAGACTGGGGGGACACTGACACCACAGACTGGGGGGACACTGACACCACAGACTGGGGGGACACTGACACCACAGACTGGGGGGACACTGACACCACAGACTGGGGGGACACTGACACCACAGACTGGGGGGACACTGACACCACAGACTGGGGGGACACTGACACCACAGACTGGGGGGACACTGACACCACAGACTGGGGGAACACTGACACCACAGACTGGGGGGAACACTGACACCACAGACTGGGGGGAACACTGACACCACAGACTGGGGGGAACACTGACACCACAGACTGGGGGAACACTGACACCACAGACTGGGGGGACACTGACACCACAGACTGGGTGGACACCACAGAGGGCCTCACAGACACAGATTCTGATGGGACAGAGACACTAAGATCCCCTGGTACAACCTCCACCAACCCAGACTCTTCCCTATCCAGATGGAAGAATTCCTCCACTAGCTCTGGCTTATTGTGCAAAGCCTCAGGGCACCGGCTATAAGGGTGACCAACCTTATCACATAGGTTACATTTAATGATGTTACAGACCCTGGCCAGATGCCCCAGTTCCTGGCACAAAGAACACTTCTGTTCTGGACATTTAGAGGAGAAATGTCCCTTGACTCCACATTTATGGCACACCTTAGGTTGACCAGGGTAGAAGACAGTAATCCTATCTCTACCAATAAAGGCAGAGGAGGGCAAATGCTGGACCACATTCCCACACACAATTAACCTCATTGACACTGACCACCCACCCGTCCAGATTCCTCTATCATCCTCGATCTTTTTTTAGGGGACACAACATTTCACCAAACCTCCTCAACCAGACCCATAAATCCTCGGGGGGTATAGACTCATTCCTTGTCAGGATAGTCACATTGTTATAATCAAGGGCTGTCGTGAAACAACTTTGTGGACAAGCCCCTTCCAGTCCGGCTGGCCCCTATACACATGCTCATACCGCTCCCAAAACAGATCCAGCGATTCTGGACAAACAAATAACAAATCATGTCAACACAACAACGACAGAGAAATATCTTTATTTTAGGGTCCTGTTTGTCACAATGACCACGGGATAGACAAGGTCTGATAAGAATGTCAGCATTAAATAGTTTAAATGATGTCTGAAATGTTATGTCTCATGTGATAAACTTTGTCCTCCCTCCCTCCTTTCTCTTTAGGTTGTGCAATATTCTTTGTCCATATTTTGTATAAAAGGTACAGCCCACATTCCCATTTGTACAGCTCACGCAGCCAATAAACTGAGCATTCATTGAGATGGCTATTTTGTCTTCTGTGCATTGGATGCTTCCAGAGCTCTGAAAAGAATTTCTCCCTGATTGTCCAGAAACTAAGCAGAATTAACCCCTTACACAGTGCAGAGTATTTCAGGAGAGGAGAGTTATAAAGGAAGGAGCAGAGTCCCCCAGCAGTGCAGAGTATTTCAGGAGAGGAGAGTTATAGAGGAAGGAGCAGAGTCCTCCAGCAGTGCAGAGTATTTCAGGAGAGGAGAGTTATAGAGGAAGGATCAGAGTCCTTCAGCAGTGCAGAGTATTTCAGGAGAGGGGAGTTATAGAGGGAGGAGCAGAGTCCCCCAGCAGTGCAGAGTATTTCAGGAGAGGAGAGTTAGAGGAAGGAGCAGAGTCCTCCAGCAGTACAGAGTATTTCAGGAGAGGAGAGTTATGGAGGAAGGAGCAGAGTATTTCAGGAAAGGAGAGTTATAGAGGAAGGAGCAGAGTCCTCCAGCAGTGCAAAGTATTTCAGGAGAGGAGAGTTATAGAGGAAGGTGCAGAGTCCCCCAGCAGCCAGAGTATTTCAGGAGAGGAGAGTTATGGAGGAAGGAGCAGAGTCCTCCAGCAGTGCAGAGTATTTCAGGAGAGGAGAGTTATAGAGGAAGGTGCAGAGTCCCCCAGCAGTGCAGAGTATTTCAGGAGAGGAGAGTTATAGAGGAAGGAGCAGAGTCCTCCAGCAGTACAGAGTATTTCAGGAGAGGAGAGTTATAGAGGAAGGAGCAGAGTCCTCCAGCAGTGCAGAGTATTTCAGGAGAGGAGAGTTATGGAGGAAGGTGCAGAGTCCCCCAGCAGTGCAGAGTATTTCAGGAGAGGAGAGTTAGAGGAAGGTGCAGAGTATTTCAGGAGAGGAGAGTTAGAGGAAGGAGCAGAGTCCTCCAGCAGTGCAGAGTATTTCAGGAGAGGAGAGTTTTATTTTTTATTTTTTAGTATTTCAGGACAGTCTAGTTCCTATTTATAATAACTTACCATTTGTAGATCCAACATGAAATATGACCATCAGGAAGACGACTGCATCCATTATACAGCCTGATAAGGACAAAATATGGCAGATTAAAATGAAACAAAAACATTTATAAAAATAAAATGAAATAAATACAACACAACCCATCCCCCCTCTTCTTTCCGTTTCCCTCTTCTAGTATTGGAAGGTTATGTCCACCACTGAAGGATTTGAAGGTCTTAACACCACAAACCCCAACTAGACCGACTAAATAAGATAAAGAAAGACTCACCGCGTGTAACCCGACAGACAGCAAATCCCTTTGTTATGGCCGCGTGCGTGCGTGTGCACTTCCTAACAATGGCGTCACCCCCGTCCTAATATGGGCATATACCATCCCACACATGTGCTGAGAACCTTTTATTGTCTGGAGATAAACAAACCTGAAAGCAGTTTTGCAGCTTTGGCTTGTGTTAGTAAACCTGAACATATCATCGCAGCGACCTCGGGGGTCTATGTAGAAAAATAAATGAGGAATTACCGTTTAGCTGTTAAATTTCCTGTTGTTACAGCGCTGTGTTGTGCTCACCGGCACCCCCCCACCCATCCGGTCTGGTGAGGCTGCCATGTGACATCCAAGGTCCTATGACAAGTCCCAACATGTACTACAAGGAGGAGAACAAGTCCCAGCATATTAACCCTGCATTTCTCCTACCTGTAGTACTACAAGTCCCAGCACAGCCTCCCCGCATTTCTCCCATCTATAGTACTACAAGTCCCAGCACACCCTCCCCGCATTTCTCCCATCTATAGTACTACAAGTCCCAGCACACCCTCCCCGCATTTCTCCCATCTATAGTACTACAAGTCCCAGCACACCCTCCCTGCATTTCTCCCATCTGTAGTACTACAAGTCCCAGCACACCCTCCCTGCATTTCTCCCATCTGTAGTACTACAAGTCCCAGCACACCCTCCCTGAATTTCACCTATCTGTAGTACTACAAGTCCCAGCACACCCTCCCCGCATTTCTCCCATCTATAGTACTACAAGTCCCAGCACACCCTCCCTGCATTTCTCCTATCTGTAGTACTACAAGTCGCAGCACACCCTCCCTGCATTTCTCCCATCTGTAGTACTACAAGTCCCAGCACACCCTCCCTGCATTTCTCCCATCTATAGTACTACAAGTCCCAGCACACCCTTCCTGCATTTCTCCCATCTATAGTACTACAAGTCCCAGCACACCCTCCCCGCATTTCTCCTATCTGTAGTACTACAAATCCCAGCACACCCTCCCGGCATTTCTCCCATCTGTAGTACTACAAGTCCCAGCACACCCTCCCTGCATTTTTCCTACCTGTAGTACTACAA
This sequence comes from Lithobates clamitans, assembly GCA_037952925.1. Lineage (NCBI taxonomy): Eukaryota > Metazoa > Chordata > Amphibia > Anura > Ranidae > Lithobates > Lithobates clamitans. The sequence goes on along the minus strand of JBBGZY010000770.1, from coordinate 180,379 downwards.
GTCCCAGCATGCCCTCCCTGCATTTCTCCTATCTGTAGTACTACAAGTCCCAGCACACCCTCCCTGCATTTTTCCTACCTGTAGTACTACAAGTCCCAGCATGCCCTCCCTGCATTTCTCCTATCTGTAGTACTACAAGTCCCAGCACACCCTCCCTGCATTTCTCCTATCTGTAGTACTACAAGTCCCAGCACACCAACCCTGTGTTACTTATATCTTCGGTAAAATGGTGGCTCAAGCGCCAGCTTTTACCACCCCCCCAGCCTCACATCTGAAGGAATCCTTAGAATTCCAGCCTGTAGGGGGGGCCAGTGAGGGTGTCATCTATAACTTCCGGCACAGGTGACATACGGCCCGGATCTCGGCCATTATACAGCAAGCGTGTCATTAGAACCGATCTGCTGCAATGTATCAGGATAATCAGGAAAAAGCAAGTGAACAAATATCTGCGCTAACTAAAAAAGAGCAATAAAAGCAGCCAACATAGTTTGTAGATTTCATCAAACAGAAGTATATAAAGTCAAAATGCAGCGCTTAAGTGAAACAAATATGCCTGGTGCCCTGGTCCCTCTGTATATAGGAATGTAGCCCCCTTGCCTTGACCCCTCTGTATATAGGAATGTAGCCCCCCCTTACCTTGGCCCCTCTGTATATAGGAATGTAGCCCCCTCTTGCCTTGGTCCCTCTGTATATAGGAATGTACCCCCCCCCCCGCCTTGGTCCCTCTGTATATAGGAATGTAGCCCCCCCTGCCTTGGTCCCTCTGTATATAGGAATGTAGCCCCCTTGCCTTGACCCCTCTGTATATAGGAATGTAGCCCCCCTCTCTTGCTCACTCCCGGGATGGACTATGGGATGTGGAGAGTACATGACTACACCTAACATGCTTTGCTCATTCCTAAGAAATGGACGTTCCGTATTGGATGAGGACGGATTATCTTCAGATAAAAGGATATAATTTGTGTCCCTTCATGTGAAACGCGTCGAGTTTTCCTATTTGAGGTCTGTTGGTTGTCACAACAAATCTCACAATAAACAAGAAAGTGAAGTTCTTTCCTTTTTTCTGTAACTTTGCTGCGAATCTTTATTTACTGTCCTCACTTTCCCTGAAACATTCCTATTGGTTAATGAGGCAGCCTGTCATTGGGTCGGGCCAATCAGGAGGAATTGCTGAGCGAATTCAGATGGTTAACCCTTTCAGATCAGAGGGGGTGTGGCGGGGAGGGGCGGGGAGGGGTGCGGTTTATATTTATGAATTGATTATTATGATATAAAGTCAAAATGCAGCGCTTAAGTGAAACAAATATACAAATAAATGTGATAGTCCATAAAAATCAACGAGAAGTAAAGATGACGTGACGCCTCCACCAAACTTCAGTGTGCAAAGGAAAAGCACACCACGCCCACGTGCTATCAATCTGCTTACCAGAAAGATATGAAAAACAGGCGATGTGATCATATGATGCAAAGGGTTAACAGTAGATCCGAATGGCACACTCCATCATGGAAATAGTCAGGTCATCACATATCAGAAGAACTTCAGGACTCACATAAGGGATGGATGATTGGTGCAATCACCAGCAGGATAAGAAGAAAGCAACAATAGTGAAGCCCGTAGGTAAAACACACGGAGTTTATTGTAGTCTACTTACAGGTAAGAAGTAAAAATCATCACAGAACAAGAATACTCCGCGGCTCTCGGCGTACTTGCATCGGCCAGCCTGACATGTTTCACCTCATGTGGATATCATCAGACGCATGATGCCTTTGATGATATCCACATAGGATGAAACATGTCCGGGCCCTGGTGTTCTGCCACTGTGGGGTTCCCCAGCCTCCCCTTGCTGTCCTCCCCCTGCTATTGACTGCGCTGGTCTGGCATCTCTTGGAATTTCCAGGCTGGTTCTCCTGTCCTAAGGATGGGAGAAATCAGTCAGTTTTTTCAGTAACTGAGAGTCCTGGTGGAGTCCTTCCTGCAACTCGCTCTTCTCCCTGCCAATGAGGATGCAGGGGAAGGAGCAGATTGGGCGGCCATGGTTGTGTGAGTGCTCGCATTATGCAGTGTCAGCAAGCAGAATGGAGGGGGGAGGAATCACCCGCAGGAGCTGACTGGGGACGCTCTCCCTCTTAGACATTGCCATTTTGTAAAAAAAAAACAAAAAAAAAAACGTTTTTTTTTTTTAAATTGGGGGGCACATGGTGGGGCACAGCATAATCTGTCCCCTCTGCCCCCCCCCCCCCCCCCAGGGACGCCATTGCTTATGTGAGTCCTGAAGTTCTTCTGATATGTGATGACCTGACTATTTCCATGATGGAGTGTGCCATTCAGATCTACTGTTAACCCTTTGCATCATATGATCACATCGCCTGTTTTTCATATCTTTCTGGTAAGCAGATTGATAGCACGTGGGCGTGGTGTGCTTTTCCTTTGCACACTGAAGTTTGGTGGAGGCGTCACGTCATCTTTACTTCTCGTTGATTTTTATGGACTATCACATTTATTTGTTTCACTTAAGCGCTGCATTTTGACTTTATATCATAATAATCAATTCATAAATATAAACCGCACCCCTCCCCGCCCCTCCCCGCCACACCCCCTCTGACCTGAAAGGGTTAACCATCTGAATTCGCTCAGCAATTCCTCCTGATTGGCCCGACCCAATGACAGGCTGCCTCATTAACCAATAGGAATGTTTCAGGGAAAGTGAAGATAGTAAATAAAGATTCGCAGCAAAGTTACAGGAAAAAGGAAAGAACTTCACTTTCTTGTTTATTGTGAGATTTGTTGTGACAACCAACAGACCTCAAATAGGAAAACTCGACGCGTTTCACATGAAGGGACACAAATCATATCCTTTTATCTGAAGATAATCCGTCCTCATCCAATACGGAACGTCCATTTCTTAGGAATGAGCAAAGCATGTTAGGTGCAGTCATGTACTCTCCACATCCCATAGTCCATCCCGGGTGTGAGCAAGAGAGGGGGGCTACATTCCTATATACAGAGGGACCAAGGCAAGGGGGCTACATTCCTATATACAGCGGGACCAAGGCAGGAGGGCTACATTCCTATATACAGAGGGACCAGGGCAAGGGGGGGCTACATTCCTATATACAGGGGGACCAAGGCAGGGGGGCTACATTCCTATATACAGCGGGACCAAGGCAGGGGGGCTACATTCCTATATACAGCGTGACCAAGGCAGGGGGGCTACATTCCTATATACAGAGGGACCAGGGCAAGGGGGGGCTACATTCCTATATACAGGGGGACCAAGGCAGGGGGGCTACATTCCTATATACAGAGGGACCAAGGCAGGGGGGGCTACATTCCTATATACAGAGGGACTAAGGCAGGGGGGGCTACATTCCTATATACAGAGGGGCCAAGGCAGGGGGGCTACATTCCTAAATACAGAGGGACCAAGGCAAGGGGGCTACATTCCTATACACAGAGGGACCAAGGAAGGGGGGCTACATTCCTATATACAGAGGGACCAAGGCAGGGGGGCTACATTGCTATATACGGTGGGACCAAGGCAGGGGGGGCTACATTCCTATGTACAGAGGGACCAAGGCTGGGGGGGCTACATTCCTATATACAGCGGGACCAAGGCAGGAGGGCTACATTCCTATATACAGAGGGACCAAGGCAGGGGGGCTACATTCCTATATACAGAGGGACCAAGGCAGGGGGGGCTACATTCCTATATACAGAGGGACCAAGGCGGGGGGGGCTACATTCCTATATACAGAGGGACCAAGGCGGGGGGGCTACATTCCTATATACAGGGGGACCAAGGCAGGGGGGGCTACATTCCTATATACAGAGGGACCAAGGCAGGGGGGGCTACATTCCTATATACAGAGGGACCAAGGCAGGGGGGGCTACATTCCTATATACGGTGGGATCAAGGCAGGGGGGGCTACATTCCTATATACAGAGGGACCAAGGCAAGGGGGCTACATTCCTATATACACAGGGACCAAGGCAGGGAGGCTACATTCCTATATACAGAGGGACCAGGGCAGGGTGGCTACGTTCCTATATACAGTGGGACTAGGGTGACCACATTTCCATAAATATAAAATAAGTGCAGCGCTATAAATTATACAAAAGTGAGGTGACAAATGTGAATATCAACATATAACATTCTAATAGTGATAAATGTCCATTTTCAATAAATCAAAGTCCATCATTTTGTGAAACCATTGTAATCACCACGTGGATATAGGACTGAAATAGTGACCAGACAATCCCCAAAGTAATGAAGGCGTACCATAAATTTTGGACCTAAGAATAGCATATGCTACGTAGGTCAAAACAAGCCTTTACTGCCCAATGGCAATGGTATAGACGATGGAGACCAAAGGAAGATATGCGGTCTTGGAAGCCTTCTCAGGGATTTAGTATGGAAACCAGACTTGTGCAAATACCACCACCCACATGAATGGAGGCTTACCGGAAGGTTGGGACTCAAAACAGCGTATGCTATATGAGTCAAGCAAGCTTAAACTGCCCACTGGCAATGGAGAGGAGATCCCAATGGCACACTGGAGAAGAGGTCCTAGGGGTGCCTCACCGGAGTACTTTCTCCATGTAGATGTTAAAAACGTCCTCAAGCATGCCCCACATAGGATAAAAAAGGGCCATATAGTGTAATTCCGTAAAAATATGAATTTTATTAAAAAAGAGAAACACTTACATTTCAGAAGTAAACAAGCGCTTGTATGTAATAAAATGGCGGCAGTGGAGTCCTCCCAACGCGTTTCGTCACATAGGACTTCGTCTGGGATACTTACCCACTGCAGCCAGACTCCTTAATATAGGCACTTACGGAATTACACTTTATGGCCCTTTTTTATCCTATGTGGGGCATGCTCGAGGACGTTTTTGTATGTAGTCTCGGAGTTAACGGGGATTTCAGGGGCGAGTGATTTGTCAGGTGAATGGCTGGTTTTAGCATTTATATCATCCCAACACCGTGCTTGATATGGTGTCAGGATGATCAAATCTTATTATTTCTATTACTACATTGGAATTATTTAATGAAATAGTTCAACTCACCATAATGCAGAATCATCAGTGCCTATCAGTGCAACCTCATCAGTGCTGCCTATCTGTGCCGCCTGTCAGTGCCCATAAGTTCTACCAATCAGTACCGTCCTATCAGTGCCCATCAGTGATGCATATTAGTGCCTCATCAGTGCAACCTCATCAGTACAGCCTATCAGTGCCAATCGATGCCTCCTCATCAGTACAACCTCATCAGTGAGGCCCGGAGTGAGTGGAAAGTAATGGAGCTAGCAGAGGGCTGGCATGACAGGAGTGAGAAGGGGACATCAAGGGGTTAAGGTAAAAGTGGGGAGAGGTGGATTGGAAGAAAAGGAAAGAGGGGAGGGGTTTAGTTCATTTATTGGATAGGGGGTTCCCTGGGCAGCATTGCAGGGAGAAGTCTAGACAGGGAACAGTTTCCTTCCCTCCCTGTTTTGTTGTGTGTTCATTTTGCTTTATTTCAGGTGCAGTGCAAGAAGGACATGTCATGGCAGCAATGGAATTGGTGGTGGTCTTCGATGGTAGCAAGATAACCTACGAGACGGAAGTGTGAGGGACTCATCGGTGGTATGGGCCGTGTATTCCAGCTAACAAGGTTTAGCATGAATGGTTGCACTGCGAGTAATGGGTTGTCTCCGAGCTGGTGTTACACGGCTGGGGGCCGAGTACAGAAAAAGGCCCGCAGTGTAGAAGTGGAACAGAGCGAAGTTGGGAAGTGCCGTCAAAAACCACCGGGGAGGAGCAACTGATAGTTGGAGTATGTATACACCCCAGATATCCCCCCAGCACTCTGACCCCTCTACACCCCAGATATCCCCTCAGCACTCTGACCAATCTACACCCCAGATATCCCCCCAGCACTCAGACCCCTCTACACCCAAGATATCCCCCCAGCACTCTGACCCCTCTACACCCCAGATATCCCCCCAGCACCCTGACCCCTCTACACCCCAGATATCCCCCAGCACCCTGATCCCTCTACACCCCAGATATCCCCCAGCACCCTGATCCCTCTACACCCCAGATATCCCCCCAGCACTGTGACCCCTCTACACCCCAGATATCCCCCCAGCACCCTGACCCTACTACATCCCAGATATCCCCCCAACACTCTGACCCCTCTACACCCCAGATATCCCCCCCAGCACTCTGACCCTTCTACACCCCAGATATCCCCCCAGCACTCTGACCCTTCTACACCCCAGATATCCCCCCAGCACTCTGACCCCTCTACACCCCAGATATCCCCCCAACACTCTGACCCCTCTACACCCCAGATATCCCCCCAGCACCCTGATCCCTCTACACCCCAGATATCCCCCCAGCACCCTGATCCCTCTACACCCCAGATATCCCCCCAGCACTGTGACCCCTCTACACCCCAGATATCCCCCCAGCACTCTGACCCCTCTACACCCCAGATATCCCCCCAGCACTGTGACCCCTCTACACCCCAGATATCCCCCCAGCACTCTGACCCCTCTACACCCCAGATATCCCCCCAGCACCCTGACCCTACTACATCCCAGATATCCCCCCAACACTCTGACCCCTCTACACCCCAGATATCCCCCCCAGCACTCTGACCCTTCTACACCCCAGATATCCCCCCAGCACTCTGACCCTTCTACACCCCAGATATCCCCCCAGCACTCTGACCCCTCTACACCCCAGATATCCCCCTAACACTCTGACCCCTCTACACCCCAGATATCCCCCCAGCACCCTGATCCCTCTACACCCCAGATATCCCCCCAGCACCCTGATCCCTCTACACCCCAGATATCCCCCCAGCACTGTGACCCCTCTACACCCCAGATATCCCCCCAGCACTCTGACCCCTCTACACCCCAGATATCCCCCCAGCACTGTGACCCCTCTACACCCCAGATATCCCCCCAGCACTCTGACCCCTCTACACCCCAGATATCCCCCCCAGCACTCTGACCCCTCTACACCCCAGATATCCCCCCCAGCACTCTGACCCCTCTACACCCCAGATATCCCCCCCAGCACTCTGACCCCTCTACACCCCAGATATCCCCCCAGCACTCTGACCCCTCTACACCCCAGATATCCCCCCAGCACTCTGACCCCTCTACACCCCAGATATCCCCCCAGCACTCTGACCCCTCTACATCCCAGATATCCCCCCCAGCACTCTGACCCCTCTACACCCCAGATATCGCCCCAGCACTCTGACCCCTCTACACCCCAGATATCCCCCCAGCACTCTGACCCCTCTACACCCCAGATATCCCCCCAGCACTCTGACCCCTCTACACCCCAGATATCCCCCCAGCACTCTGACCCCTCTACACCCCAGATATCGCCCCAGCACTCTGACCCCTCTACACCCCAGATATCCCCCCAGCACTCTGACCCCTCTACACCCCAGATATCCCCCCAGCACTCTGACCCCTCTACACCCCAGATATCCCCCCAGCACTCTGACCCCTCTACACTCCAGATATCCCCCCAGCACTCTGACCCCTCTACATCCCAGATATCCCCCCAGCACTCTGACCCCTCTACACCCCAGATATCCCCCCAGCACTCTGACCCCTCTACACCCCAGATATCCCCCCCAGCACTCTGACCCCTCTACACCCCATATACCCCCCAGCACTCTGACCCCTCTACACCCCAGATATCCCCCCAGCACTCTGACCCCTCTACACCCCAGATATCCCCCCAGCACTCTGACCCCTCTACACCCCAGATATCCCCCCAGCACTCTGACCCCTCTACACCCCAGATATCGCCCCAGCACTCTGACCCCTCTACACCCCAGATATCCCCCCCAGCACTCTGACCCCTCTACACCCCAGATATCCCCCCAGCACTCTGACCCCTCTACACCCCAGATATCCCCCCAGCACTCTGACCCCTCTACACCCCAGATATCCCCCCAGCACTCTGACCCCTCTACACCCCAGATATCGCCCCAGCACTCTGACCCCTCTACACCCCAGATATCCCCCCAGCACTCTGACCCCTCTACACCCCAGATATCGCCCCAGCACTCTGACCCCTCTACACCCCAGATATCCCCCCAGCACTCTGACCCCTCTACACCCCAGATATCCCCCCAGCACTCTGACCCCTCTACACCCCAGATATCCCCCCAGCACTCTGACCCCTCTACACCCCAGATATCGCCCCAGCACTCTGACCCCTCTACACCCCAGATATCCCCCCAGCACTCTGACCCCTCTACACCCCAGATATCCCCCCAGCACTCTGACCCCTCTACACCCCAGATATCCCCCCAGCACTCTGACCCCTCTACATCCCAGATATCCCCCCCAGCACTCTGACCCCTCTACATCCCAGATATCCCCCCAGCACTCTGACCCCTCTACACCCCAGATATCCCCCCAGCACTCTGACCCCTCTACACCCCAGATATCCCCCCCAGCACTCTGACCCCTCTACACCCCAGATACCCCTCAGCACTCTGACCCCTCTACACCCCAGATATCCCCCCAGCACTCTGACCCCTCTACACCCCAGATATCCCCCCAGCACTCTGACCCCTCTACACCCCAGATATCCCCCCAGCACTCTGACCCCTCTACACCCCAGATATCCCCCCAGCACTCTGACCCCTCTACACCCCAGATATCCCCCCAGCACTCTGACCCCTCTACACCCCAGATATCCCCCCAGCACTCTGACCCCTCTACACCCCAGATATCCCCCCAGCACTCTGACCCCTCTACACCCCAGATATCCCTCCAGCACTCTGACCCCTCTACACCCCAGATAACCCCCCAGCACTCTGACCCCTCTACACCCCAGATATCGCCCCAGCACTCTGACCCCTCTACACCCTACACTCTAATAAACAATGCCATTTAAAAAGGTGCCATTTGAGCTTCATTGGATGCCTATAAGCTGCTGCTATTCTTCCTTCTAAAAAGCAATTCACCACAGATCCCATTTCCGTGGAAGGTGAGGGGGGGGTAAGCAGTACTACAAGTCTGAAAGAAGCTTTCATGACCTACTTTAACTTTAACCACCTCAGCTCCGGAAGGTTTTACCCCTTTCATAACCAGGCCTAGGGCGCACTGCTGCCTTGGGCACCCGGCCGCTGGTGTTCCTACTCTCTTCTCTCTGCAGCAAGCAAGTCTCAGCCTCAGCAGGCAGCCGCCGCTCTGTTCGCACATAGTGTCAGCGAAAGAGGACTGTGTCTGTGTCCTGACTCCCGAATGAATTGAAGCAAACATTCATTGATGGGCGCTGGTAGGCTGCATTTGATGGGCACTGGTGAGGCTGCATTTGTTGGGCGCTGGTGGGGCTGCATTTGATGGGCACTGGTGGGGCTGCATTTGATGGGCACTGGTGGGGCTGCATTTGATGGGCACTGGTGGGGCTGCATTTGATGGGCACTGGTGGGGCTGCATTTGATGGGCACTGGTGGGGCTGCATTTGATGGGCACTGGTGGGGCTGCATTTGATGGGCACTGGTGGGGCTGCATTTGATGGGCACTGGTGGGGCTGCATTTGATGGGCACTGGTGGGGCTGCATTTGATGGGCACTGGTGGGGCTGCATTTGATGGGCACTGGTGAGGCTGCATTTGATGGGCACTGGTGAGGCTGCATTTGATGGGCACTGGTGAGGCTGCATTTGATGGGCACTAGTGAGGCTGTATTTGATGGGCACTAGTGAGGCTACATTTGATGGGCACCTAATACCATGCCACTGCCAGAGTGATGGCAGAATTGGAAGAAGTTTAAAAGGCATCCGCAATGTCACCTTTGGACAACCAAGCGCCCTCGCCTACCCCAATGATACGTTGTATTGCTTGATCCACCAATGCATACTTAAGTGAAAACTCCTCTGATGGAACCAAGGAGTTAAGGCCAGGCACCTGCGAACAACAAGGGGCTGACAAGTTGTAAATCAACTGTAATTTATTAGAAAACTTCCCTTTGACAAGGGCCAAGGGGTTGACCCTCCAAACCCGGAAGGGTGATGTTGGGAAAAGGACCAATGACAAAGCCCTTCTTGAGTTGGGACTGAAGTAACAAATCCACCGCCTCTAAGTCTGTGGCAGATGACCTCAGATTCTGACACTCAGAAGTGCCTAATGGAAACAAACCCGGTGTGGAACCCCTCTGTGAAACCTTCCACCAAAAATTTGCTCAACCACGGTGATGGATGGGAGGCTAAACAAGCCTGTAAAAAAAGACCGCGTTAATGCGGCTTAGTCACATGTCGCAGTGTCCAGGCCGACTTGGGGTGAGCCCTGAAACAACTGGTACAGATATGTAAAAGACGGCACTGCCTACAGTTGCATGAACCAAGGTTGAAATTGTTACAGACCTGTGACTTGCCTAGAAAATGAATGGGCCGGCCAAATTTGTCACAAGGTGCGGGATGGACTGGGGTCGGGAGTGAATTGCCCGAAGCCCTGGATGTCCCCGGTAGCGCAGGGGGTCTCGAATTGGGGCACCAGTAAGCGGTGTGAGTGGGCGATTGCCAAGTAGCGCAAACTGGCGACCTAAGCCCAGCGAAATGCAGGCAAAACAGTTCCGTGTCTACGTTACTCCAAACCGTCACTTGGTATTGAGCAAAGCAGGCTGTGGCCTTGGTAGAAAATGAACATTGATAGTCGTAAAAATGTGCCCCCCCCCCCCATACTTCTGACCTAATTCTGGTAAAGTTCCAGTTTTTCCCTCCTGAGTGGACTTACCGAGCAAATGACGTCTCTGAACAAACTAAAAGCCAGGACAAACTCTGAGCTTGCGGCTGAGCCTATGATCCCTGGTCTTAACTATCACCGAAACATCACCGCAAGCGTACGATCTATTATCGGCAACATCATGGGCAGCTATTCACAGGGATGCTAAATTGACATCTTTGCCCTCCAGAATGTCTTTACTGATGTTCATGGGAATAAAATGTGCCGGAGTAATGGGAGGAACACCCATTCTATTACCTGGGCCTATAGGCAAGGGCGTCCGCAGGTAGGGGCAAGGGGGGGCGAGTGACCCTGTATTCCTCCATCATCACTGACTGCAGATATACATCATGTGTCCTGTATACAGCTATATACACCCACCTTCCTTCCTGTATATACTAATACCATCCACCCCCTCTATATACACATGCTGTACACCCTCTATACTGTACAGGCCACATTTGATCGGCACAGTGAGGCTGCATATGATGGTCACATGCCTGCGCTTTATGGGATAATGACTAAGCCCCTCCCCTTCATGAAACTGTCAAAGGGGCGGAGCATGGGTGACTTTAAAACGATGCCCCCCCCCCCCCCCTGAAAAAAGTTTTGCGGACGCCCATACCTATAGGTATAGGGCTTGGTACCAATGGGGTCCCGGGACCAGCTAAAGTCCCTGGAGCGGTAGATGCTCCTGGCACTGGGTTCGGCTGAGTCTCCAAAACCTCGACCCTGGCATGCAATCCTTGGCAGGAAGTTGCCAAGGAAATCAGGGTAGCGTGAATTTGAGAGAGGAATGAGGCCACAGTCCGAAGGGTCACTTGCTCTGCGCAGGGCCGTCTTTAAGGCATGGCAAAAGGGGCAGCTGCCCTGGGCCCTGTCATTGTTGTGGGGCCCAAAGCAGCTGCCTCATGCTTGCCAACTATCCCAGTTTAAATTCCCTTGTCCCTTTAAGTTTGGTCCTGTACTGTGTCCCAATAACTCAGTGTGAAGTGAATGCTGCTCAGCTCTGCCCTATTGTTGTGTACAAATGACTCACCTGTAGACCCTGTGTTTACATGTAAATAACTGGCATTGATATGTAAATAGCGGCGGCATTTATATGTACATAGCGGCGGTTGGCGGCATTGATATATAAATAAATGCGGCATTCATATGTATATCATGCCCCCCTGAGGTCATATCCACCATCACCTATGCTGACTGCTGCCCACTGGGGGGGGTAAAGGGGCATGCTGGAAAGTCCTGCCTGCAACTGCGGTCATTAATCCTAACATCAGCCTGTTCTGCAAAGGCGTGGAATAGAATCCTTTCATTCACACTAGTGGCCAGTGTGAATGTTCCCCTTACATTGGTGGTCAGCAGGGGCATTCCTAGGTCTACAAAAGATCTCAGGCTAGAGCCCATAGCAACATAGTAAAGAAAGTCATACGCTTGGGTGGGCATACACATGTATATACAGTAATATACGTGTATGTGTATATCCCCAGAGAGCCCCCCTTACACCATGGTCCCCAGAGAGCCTCCCCCTTACATCAGGGTCCCCAGAGAGCCCCCCACTTATTACATCAGGGTTCCCAGAGAGCCCCCTTGCATCAGGGTCTCCAGAGAGCCCCCCACTTACATCAGGGTCCCCAGAGATCCTCCCTGCCCCTTGGGGACCCCTGCAGAGACTCGGGACTATGGGCCCCAGATTCTGGGCTATAGCCCCAAAAGCCACCCCCTAGCGACGCCACTGGTGGTCAGTGTAAATCCCTTCTTACATTGGTGGTTACTGTGAATGCTTCTATTACATTAGTGGTCAGTGTAAACCCCTATTATATTAGTGGTCAGTGTAAACCCCTATTACATTGTTGGCCAGTATTGAAACTCCTCTTTATATTGGTAGTCAGTAAAAAAAATAAAAATAAAATAAAAATCAGCATTGCCATTGATCACACCCTCCTCTCCCAGCACTGCCACTGATCCCAGGAGTCCTAGGATCCCTAGAAGTTTCCTGTCTATTGAGGGGTCCCCTCACCACCCCAGTCCATGGTGTGCAGGCAGTGAGGAAAGGATGTGCAGTAACCTCTAGCAACCAATTAGTGAGCAGTATTGATGTACAGTAATCTCTGGCAACCAATCAACAAGCAGAAATCATGTGCTGTAACCTCTAGCAACTAATCAGTGAGCCGTAATGTGTGCTGTAACCTCTAGCAACCAGTCAGTAAGTGGTAACGATATGTTATAACCTCTGGCAACCAATCGCAATCGCTGCCTGATCTGATACAGTAAACTTATTTTGAGTCTATTTATTGTCTCGGAGCAGGTGGAGAGCAAAATTGCATGAAAGAGGGGGCCCGAGAATTTTTTTTATACCCAGGGTCCAATCAATATTAAAGACGGCCCTGGCCACCGCGCTAGAGCCTGAAGCACAGGGGAACAGTAACCTAACAAGCTCAGCCTTTGCGTGCTGAAGCCGGGTATGAATGAGTCTTGGGACGGTCCCGGTTCTCAAGGAGGGTGTTCCGAACCCCTAGCCGGAGAAGGAGGGGTGGATGCAAAGTCCTCAATGTCCGCTGCTTGTGACATGACCTGCATAAAACTGAGAACAACACTGTCATAAGCCAAGAAATGTAAATCAATCGTACCCGTCCATCACCTACCTTTGACCAACCGGCTACCCTCCCCCCCCCTTTTTTTTTTTCGTAACTGAAATGACGAAGGAACGTTTGTGCAGGACTGAAAACGCGTCAGCCTCGTGAATTTACCAGGCCGAGTTCCCTGAGGCGTATCAGGCAAATTAACAACGAGAACTCAGGCCTTTGAACCTGAGAACGTGTCAGGCTACAGACAAAACGATCGTAGCGTTGAGTCGTGTGCGAACAGACGAGGAGACTTGCCACCGTACAAGCCAATTAGAAACGACCCTCTCAATCCGTACCTAGAAACCTGATAGGTGATGCTGCAGTGGTGACCCAATCGTGAAGATGTGATTCTAACATGAATGTGGTAACAGAAATTAACGTGAGAACTAGAGCTGCGCGATTAATCGTTAAGAATCGTTATCGCAATTTTTTTTTTTCCCCCTTGCGATCTTGACAAAGTATTTCCCGATTCTTTCCATGCCAGAGAATTCTCTCTGCTCTGCTGAAGCCGACAGCCGTCAATAGAAAGGAGAAAAAAAAAAGAACGGGCAGTCTGCAAAAGAATTACAACATTCTTTAGCAGTGGAACTCAAGTATAAACATTGTAACGATTTGTCCTTTAGATCAAAAGGAATAGACTTTGGTGTGTAAATGAGGGAAGTTTAACCACTTAAACACTAAACCTTTTTCTGACCTTTTTAAGTTAAAATCTTTTTTTTATTTTTGCTAGAAAATTACTTAGAACCCCCATTATATATATATATATTTTAGTAGAGACCCTAGAGAATAAAATGGTTGGTTTTTGCAATATTTTACGTCACACTGTATTTGCGCAGCGGTCGTTCAGATGCAATTTTTTGGGAAAAAATTACACTTTAATGATTTTTTTTTTTTTTTAAACTAACCAGTAAAGTTAGCCCAACTTTTTTTTTTTTGTATAATGTGAAAGATTAACATGTTAACAGAAATTAACATGAGAACTAGAGCTGCGCGATTAATCGTTAAGAATCGTTATCGCGATTTTTTTCCCCCCTTGCGATCTTGACAAAGTATTTCCCGATTCTTTCTATGCCAGTGAATTCTCTCTGCTCTGATGAAGCCGACAGCCATCAATAGAAAGGAAAAAAAAAAAAAAAAAAAAGAACGGGCAGTCTGCCAAAGAATCACAACATTCTTTAGCAGTGGAACTCAAGTATACACATTGTAACGATTTGTCTTTTAGATAAAAAAGGAATAGACTTTGGTGTGTAAATGAGGGAAGTTTAACCACTTAAACACCAAACCTTTTTCTGACGTTTGTTGGTTTTTAAGTTAAAATCTTTTTTTTTTTTTTTTTGCTAGAAAATTACTTAGAACCCCCATTTTATATATATATATATATTTTAGTAGAGACCCTAGAGAATAAAATGGTTGGTTTTTGCAATATTTTACGTCACACTGTATTTGGGAAAAAATTACACTTTAATGATTTTTTTTTTAAAAAGCTAACCAGTAAAGTTAGCCCAATTTTTTTTTTTTTTGTATTATGTGAAAGATTAACATGTTAACAGAAATTAACATGAGAACTAGAGCTGCGCGATTAATCGTTAAGAATCGTTATCGCGATTTTTTTTTTCCCCCCCTTGCGATCTTGACAAAGTATTTCCCGATTCTTTCTATGCCAGTGAATTCTCTCTGCTCTGATGAAGCCGACAGCCATCAATAGAAAGGAAAAAAAAAAAAAAAAGAACGGGCAGTCTGCCAAAGAATCACAACATTCTTTAGCAGTGGAACTCAAGTATAAACATTGTAACGATTTGTCTTTTAGATAAAAAAGGAATAGACTTTGGTGTGTAAATGAGGGAAGTTTAACCACTTAAACACTAAACCTTGCCTATGCATCGCTTGTAATGTTTAAATCTTGAATAAAAAAAAAAATTTTCTTGTAAAAAAAAAAAACAAAAAAAAAACCACTAAACCTTTTTCTGACGTTTGTTGGTTTCAAGTTACAATCATTTTTATTTTGCTAGAAAATTACTTAGAACCCCCATATATATATATATATATATATATATATATATATATATATATATATATATATATATATATATATATATATTTTTAGTAGAGACCCTAGAAAATAAAAAGGTGGTCGTTGCAATATTTTAGGTCCTTCAGATGCAGTTTGCGCAGCGGTCCTTCAGATGCAGTTTTTTGGGAACAAATTACACTTTAATGAATTTAAAAAAAAAACAAAAAACTAACCAGTAAAGTTAGCCCAATTTTTTTTTGTATAATGTGAAAGATTTTACGCCGTGATCTTTTTATTCTAAGCAAAAAAAAAAAAAAAAATAAATCGTCATTCTGGCCAGAATCGTGCAGCTCTATGAGGAAACAAAGGATACCTACCTAAAAAATGTCTGAAACTGCAAAATATAAAACTTTTGAGTCCTGTTGACGTGTAGAAAACCAACCATGGAAAAGGGACATAAGCATAGAAAACCTACCACTCAGTACAAATAGGTGCGACATGTATGCGACTAATCTAGGACAAGGATTCCTCTACTCCGTCTATACCGTGAAGACGTGTTTGCTCACATGACCCCCCCCCCCCGACCTGGAGAATGGGGCGCCCTGCTGGCCGTGGTCTGGAAAGTAACCGTGCTGAAAACCATGAACATCTGTCAAAGCAGCAGGAGGAGTGAGACTTTAGTGTCAAAGTGGGACGGAGCCAATTGAAACATGAGAACCCCTCCCCCCTTAAATGAAAAACATTCCCCCCCTGAAATATGAAAAAAAAAAAACCCCCCAAGGACCAGGGGGAAGAAACGTTCCCCCCCCCCCCCTTACCTGCTCCGTAACGCACGAAGCCTCCGATCGGACAGTGAGGACGATCGCCGTCCTACACGAGAGAGGAGAGCGGAGAGAAGCGATTACACGGTCTTCTCTAAAAACAGGAAATGATGTCATGAGAAAGTCGCCTGGAAATGACGCCCAAACGTCAGCTACCGTCGACAGGGAAGGAGGGGCGGAGGGGCAGGGGGCAGGCCTTATGCAGCCCGACTCCTCCTACAAACAAAGCTGGACCTGCGGTCAGCCTTACACTTCTAAAAATAAATCAGGAAGTTTAGTAATTACCGTGTTCTTGTTATATTTCCTGTTGTTACAGCGCTGTGTTGTGCTCACCGGCGCCCCCCCCACCCATCCGGTCTGGTGAGGCTGCCATATGACATCCAAGGTCCCAACATGTCCTACAAGGAGGACAACAAGTCCCAGCATATTAACCCTGCATTTCACCTACCTGTAGTACTACAAGTCCCAGCACACCCTCCCCGCATTTCTCCTATCTGTAGTACTACAAGTCCCAGCACACCCTCCCTGTATTTTTTTTACTCTAGTACTACAAGTCCCAGCACAACCTCCCCGCATTTCTCCTACCTGTAGTACTACAAGTCCCAGCACACCCTCCCCGCATTTCTCCTACCTGTAGTACTACAAGTCCCAGCACACCCTCCCTGCATTTCTCCTACCTGTAGTACTACAAGTCCCAGCACACCCACCCTGCATTTATCCTATCTGTAGTACTACAAGTCCCAGCACACCCTCCCTGCATTTCTCCCATCTGTAGTACTACAAGTCCCAGCACACCCTCCCTGCATTTCTCCCATCTGTAGTACTACAAGTCCCAGCACACCCTCCCTGCATTTCTCCCATCTGTACTACTACAAATCCCAGCACATCCTCCCTGCATTTCTCCCATCTGTACTACTACAAATCCCAGCACACCCTCCCTGCATTTCTCCCATCTATAGTACTACAAGTCCCAGCACACCCTCCCTGCATTTATCCTATCTGTAGTACTACAAGTCCCAGCACACCCTCCCTGCATTTCTCCCATCTGTAGTACTACAAGTCCCAGCACATCCTCCCCGCATTTCTCCCATCTGTAGTACTACAAGTCCCAGCACAGCCTCCCCGCATTTCTCTCATCTGTAGTACTACAAGTCCCAGCACACCCTCCCCGCATTTCTCCTACCTGTAGTACTACAAATCCCAGCACACCCTCCCTGCATTTCTCCCATCTATAGTACTACAAGTCCCAGCACACCCTCCCCGCATTTCTCCCATCTGTAGTACTACAAGTCCCAGCACAGCCTCCCCGCATTTCTCCTATCTGTAGTACTACAAGTCCCAGCACACCCACCCTGCATTTCTCCCATCTGTACTACTACAAATCCCAGCACACCCTCCCTGCATTTCTCCCATCTGTAGTACTACAAGTCCCAGCACACCCTCCCTACATTTATCCTATCTGTAGTACTACAAATCCCAGCACACCCTCCCCGCATTTCTCCCATCTGTAGTACTACAAGTCCCAGCACACCCTCCCCGCATTTCTCCCATCTATAGTACTACAAGTCCCAGCATGCCCTCCTGGCATTTCTCCCATTTGTAGTACTACAAGTCCCAGCACACCCTCCCTGCATTTCTCCCATCTATAGTACTACAAGTCCCAGCACACCCTCCTGGCATTTCTCTCATCTGTAGTACTACAAGTCCCAGCACACCCTCCTGGCATTTCTCCTACCTGTAGTACTACAAGTCCCAGCACACCCTCCCTGCATTTCTCCCATCTTTAGTACTACAAGTCCCAGCACAGCCTCCCTGCATTTCTTTTATCTGTAGTACTACAAGTCCCAGCACACCCTCCCTGCATTTCTCCCATCTGTAGTACTACAAGTCCCAGCACACCCTCCCTGCATTTCTCCCATCTGTAGTACTACAAATCCCAGCACACCCTCCCTGCATTTCTCCCATCTATAGTACTACAAGTCCCAGCACATCCTCCCTGCATTTCTTCCATCTATAGTACTACAAGTCCCAGCACACCCTCCCCGCATTTCTCCCATCTATAGTACTACAAATCCCAGCACACCCACCCTCCATTTCTCCCATCTGTAGTACTAAAAGTCCCAGCACACCCTCCCTGCATTTCTCCCATCTATAGTACTACAAGTCCCAGCACACCCTCCCTGCATTTCTCCCATCTATAGTACTACAAGTCCCAGCACACCCTCCCCGCATTTCTCTCATCTATAGTACTACAAGTCCCAGCACACCCTCCCTGTATTTCTTTTATCTGTAGTACTACAAATCCCAGCACACCCTCCTGGCATTTCTCCCATCTGTAGTACTACAAGTCCCAGCACACCCTCCCTGCATTTCTCCCATCTGTAGTACTACAAGTCCCAGCACAGCCTCCCTGCATTTCTCCCATCTATAGTACTACAAGTCCCAGCACACCCTCCCCGCATTTCTCCCATCTATAGTACTACAAGTCCCAGCACACCCTCCCCGCATTTCTCCCATCTATAGTACTACAAGTCCCAGCACACCCTCCCTGCATTTCTCCCATCTGTAGTACTACAAGTCCCAGCACACCCTCCCTGCATTTCTCCCATCTGTAGTACTACAAGTCCCAGCACACCCAACCCTGTGTTACTTATATCACGCCCCTCCCCGCCACGCCCCTCCCTGCCCCTTCCTGCCACGCCCCTCCCTGCCCCTCCCCGCCACGCCCCTCCCTGCCCCTTCCCGCCACGCCCCTCCCCGTCACGCCCTCCCTGCCCTTCCCTGCCACGCCCCTCCCCGCCACGCCCCCTCCCCGCCACGCCCCTCCCTGCCACGACCCCTCTGATCTGAAAGGGTTAACCATCTGTTTTGTCTTCGCTCAGCAATTCCTCCTGATTGGCCCGACCCAATGACAGGCTGCCTCGTTAACCAATAGGAATGTTTCAGGGAAAGTGAGGACAGTAAATAAAGATTTGCAGCAAAGTTACAGGAAAAAGGAAAGAACTTCACTTTCTTGTTTATTGTGAGATTTGTTGTGACAACCAACAGACCTCAAATAGGAAAACTCGACGCGTTTCACATGAAGGGACACAAATCATATCCTTTTATCTGAAGATAATCCGTCCTCATCCAATACGGAACGTCCATTTCTTAGGAATGAGCAAAGCATGTTAGGTGCAGTCATGTACTCTCCACATCCCATAGTCCATCCCGGGAGTGAGCAAGAGAGGGGGGCTACATTCCTATATACAGAGGGGCCAAGGCAAGGGGGCTACATTCCTATATACAGAGGGACCAAGGCGGGGGGGGGGGCTACATTCCTATATACAGAGGGACCAATACAGGGGGGCTACATTCCTATATACAGAGGAGCCAAGGTAGGGGGGGCTACATTCCTATATACAGAGGGACCAAGGCAGGGGGGGCTACATTCCTATATACAGAGGGACCAATACAGGGGGGCTACATTCCTATATACAGAGGAGCCAAGGTAGGGGGGGGCTACATTCCTATATACAGAGGGACCAATACAGGGGGGCTACATTCCTATATACAGAGGAGCCAATGCAGGGGGGCTACATTCCTATATACAGAGGGACCAAGGCAAGGGGGGGCTACATTCCTATATACAGAGAAACCCAGGCAGGGGGGCTACATTCCTATATACAGAGGGACCAAGGCAGGGGGGGCTACATTCCTATATACAGAGGGACCAAGGCAAGGGGGGGGCTACATTCCTATATACAGAGAAACCCAGGCAGGGGGGCTACATTCCTATATACAGAGGGACCAAGGCAGGGGGGGCTACATTCCTATATACAGAGGGACCAAGGCAAGGGGGGGCTACATTCCTATATACAGAGGGACCAAGGCAAGGGGGGGCTACATTCCTATATACAGAGGGACCAAGGCAGGGGGGCTACATTCCTATATACAGAGGGACCAAGGCAGGGGGGGCTACATTCCTATATACAGGGGGACCAAGGCAAGGGGGGGCTACATTCCTATATACAGAGGGGCCAAGGCAGGGGGGGCTACATTCCTATATACAGAGGGACCAAGGCAAGGGGGGGCTACATTCCTATATACAGAGGGACCAAGGCAGGGGGGCTACATTCCTATATACAGAGGGACCAAGGCAGGGGGGGGCTACATTCCTATATACAGAGGGACCAAGGCAGGGGGGGGGCTACATTCCTATATACAGAGGGACCAAGGCAGGGGGGGGCTACATTCCTATATACAGAGGGACCAAGGCAGGGGGGGCTACATTCCTATATACAGAGGGACCAAGGCAGGGGGAGGCTACATTCCTATATACAGAGGGACCAAGGCAGGGGGGGGGCTACATTCCTATATACAGAGGGACCAAGGCAAGGGGGGGCTACATTCCTATATACAGGGGGACCAAGGCAGGGGGGGGCTACATTCCTATATACAGGGGGACCAAGGCAGGGGAGGCTACATTCCTATATACAGAGGGACCAAGGCAGGGGGGCTACATTCCTTTATACAGAGGGACCAAGGCAGGGGGGCTACATTCCTATATACAGAGGGACCAGGGCAGGGGGGGCTACATTCCTATATACAGAGGGACCAAGGCAAGGGGGGGGCTACATTCCTATATACAGAGGGACCAAGGCAGGGGGGGCTACATTCCTAAATACAGAGGGACCAAGGCAGGGGGGGCTACATTCCTATTCACAGAGGGACAAAGGCAAGGGGGGCTACATTCCTATATACAGAGGGACCAAGGCAAGGGGGGCTACATTCCTATATACAGAGGGACCAAGGCAAGGGGGGGCTACATTCCTATATACAGAGGGACCAGGGCAGGGGGGGCTACATTCCTATATACAGAGGGACCAGGGCAGGGGGGGCTACATTCCTATATACAGAGGGACCAAGGCAAGGGGGGGCTACATTCCTATATACAGAGGGACCAAGGCAGGGGAGGCTACATTCCTATATACAGAGGGACCAAGGCAAGGGGGGGCTACATTCCTATATACAGAGGGACCAAGGCAGGGGAGGCTACATTCCTATATACAGAGGGACCAAGGCAGGGGGGGGCTACATTCCTATATACAGGGGGACTAAGGCAGGGGAGGCTACATTCCTATATACAGAGGGACCAGGGCAGGGGGGGCTACATTCCTATATACAGAGGGACCAAGGCAAGGGGGGGCTACATTCCTATATACAGAGGGACCAAGGCAGGGGAGGCTACATTCCTATATACAGAGGGACCAAGGCAAGGGGGGCTACATTCCTATATACAGAGGGACCAAGGCAGGGGGGGCTACATTCCTATATACAGAGGGACCAAGGCAGGGGGGGCTACATTCCTATATACAGAGGGACCAAGGCAGGGGGGGATACATTCCTATATACAGAGGGACCAAGGCAGGGGGGCTACATTCCTATATACAGAGGGACCAAGGCAGGGGGGGCTACATTCCTATATACAGAGGGACCAAGGCAGGGGGGGCTACATTCCTATATACAGAGGGACCAAGGCAGGGGGGGCTACATTCCTATATACAGAGGGACCAAGGCAGGGGGGCTACATTCCTATATACAGAGGGACCAAGGCAGGGGGGACTACATTCCTATATACAGAGGGACCAAGGCAGGGGGGGCTACATTCCTATATACAGAGGGACCAAGGCAGGGGGGCTACATTCCTATATACAGAGGGACCAATGCAGGGGGGATACATTCCTATATACAGAGGGACCAAGGAAAGGGGGGGCTACATTCCTATATACAGAGGGACCAAGGCAGGGGGGCTACATTCCTATATACAGAGGGACCAAGGCAGGGGGGGGGGCTACATTCCTATATACAGAGGAACCAAGGCAAGGGGGGGCTACATTCCTATATACAGAGGGACCAAGGCAGGGGGGCTACATTCCTATATACAGAGGGGCCAAGGCAGGGGGGGCTACATTCCTATATACAGGGGGACCAAGGCAGTGGGGGCTACATTCCTATATACAGAGGGACCAAGGCAGGGGGGGGCTACATTCCTATATACAGAGGGACCAAGGCAGGGGGGGGCTACATTCCTATATACAGAGGGACCAAGGCAGGGGGGGGGCTACATTCCTATATACAGAGGGACCAAGGCAGGGGGGCTACATTCCTATATACAGAGGGACCAAGGCAGGGGGGGCTACATTCCTATATAGAGGGGGACCAAGGCAGGGGGGCTACATTCCTATATACAGAGGGACCAAGGCAGGGGGGGGCTACATTCCTATATACAGGGGGACCAAGGCAGGGGGGGCTACATTCCTATATACAGGGGGACCAAGGCAGGGGGGGCTACATTCCTATATACAGAGGGACCAAGGCAGGGGGGGCTACATTCCTATATACAGAGGGACCAAGGCAGGGGGGTCTACATTCCTATATACAGAGGGACCAAGGCGGGGGGGGCTACATTCCTATATACAGAGGGACCAAGGCAGGGGGGGCTACATTCCTATATACAGAGGGACCAGGGCAAGGGGGGCTACATTCCTATACACAGAGGGACCAAGGCGGGGGGGGGGCTACATTCCTATATACAGAGGGACCAAGGCCAGGGTGGCTACATTCCTACATACAGAGGGACCAAGGCAGGGGGGGCTACATTCCTATATAGAGGGGGACCAAGGCAGGGGGGGCTACATTCCTATATACAGAGGGACCAAGGCAGGGGGGGCTACATTCCTACATACAGAGGGACCAAGGCAGGGGGGGCTACATTCCTACATACAGTGGGGCCAAGGCAGGGTGGCTACGTTCCTACATATAGTTCCTACACCCTCTGTTCAATCTCAGACTTTCTGATCTCCTGCAGCCTTTTTGCAGCCACTTCTGACCTACAGGCACTCCAGTGATGGCCGCGTGGAATTTCTCAGGGCGGGTTTCCTGGTAGTGACCACGTTGGACCACGTCTGTGTAATGTGTGTCAAAACAGCCACTTGCAGTCTCCATCAGAAGTCTTCTGACACGGTGACACCATCGGAGCACAATTGGGAGACAGAGGAGGACGGAGCGTTGTCACCCTTTAATGGGAAGTGTCTGATCAAGGATCTTCATGGCGGGATCACCAGGGATTATTTTAATGAAAGCCGTAAAATTTCAAATATTTTTTGAAATCCCATTAACCGCTTCCCGCCTGCCGTATAGTGAAATGACGGGCGGTCAGGAGAACGCTCGTTCTGGGAGGATGACATATGAAGTCCTCCCATTCTTGGTGCGTTGTGTCCCTCGGACACAGCGAATCACTGATCACGGTAAGCAGCCTATGACGTAGACTCTTCTTTACCATGGGACCAGCTGTGTCCAATCACAGTGTCAACAGGAAATGCCGGGTATCAGCATTCCTCTCCTCACCCTGACAACGCCTGAGGAGAGGAGAGCCGGTAAGCGGCATTCCTCAGGTGGGCACATCTGCACTGACAACCAAGGCACTGATAATCAGTGCAGCCCCATCAATGCTGCCCTTCAGTGATGTCTGTCAGTGCCCACCAGTGCTGCCCATCAGTACCGCCTATCAATGACCATCAGTGCTGCCTATCTGTGCTGCCTGTCAGTGCCCATAAGTTCTACCTATCAGTACCGCCCATCAGTGCTACATATTAGTGCCTCATCAGTGCAACCTCATCAGTGCCCATCAGTGCAACCCCATCAGTGCCCATCAGTGCAACCTCATCAATGCCCATCAGTACGGCCTATCAGTGCCCATCAGTGCTGTATATTAGTGCCCATCAATGTAACCTCATCAGTGCCCATCAGTGCCAATCAATGCCTCCTCATCAGTGCACATCTGTACGGCTTATCAGTGCCCATCAGTGCTGCATATTAGTGCCTCATCAGTGCCCATCAGTGCAACCTCATCAGTGCCCATCAGTACCGCCTATCAGTGTCCATCAGTGCTGCCTATCTGTGCCACCTGTCAGGGCCCATAAGTTCTTCCTATTAGTGCCCATCAGTGCTGTATATTAGTGCCTCATCAGTGTCCATCAGTACAGCCTATCAGTGCCCATCAGTGCCCATCAGTGCTGTATATTAGTGCCCATCGGTGCTGTATATTAGTGCCTCATCAGTGCCCATCAGTGCAACCTCATCAGTGCCCATCAGTACAGCCTATCAGTGCCCATCAGTGCTGTATATTAGTGCCCATCAGTGCTGTATATTAGTGCCTCATCAGTGCCCATCAGTGCAACCTCATCAGTGCCCATCGTTACGGCCTATCAGTGCCCATCAGTGCTGTATATTAGTGTCCATCAGTGTAACCTCATCAGTGCCCATCAGTACCACCTATCAGTGCCCAACAGTGCTGCCTATCTGTGCCCATATGTTCTACCTTTTAGTGCCCATCAGTGCTGCATATTAGTGCCTCCCCAACAGTGCCCATCAACGCAGCCTCATCAGTGCCCATCAGTGAAGGAGAAAAAATACTTATTTACAACATTCTATAAAAGCAACTAAGAAAACGTTTTGTTTTCTTTCCCCCAAAATTTTCGGTCTTTTTTCGTTTGTTTTAGCAAAAAATAATAAACCCCCCCCAGCGGTGATTCAATACCCCCAAAAGAAAACTCTTTCTCAAAAGATGTCATTTGTGTACAGTATGTTGTATGACCGCTCAATTGTCATTCAAAGTGTGAGAGCGCTGAAAGCTGGAAAATGTCCTGGGCAGGAAGGGGGGGGGGGGGGGGACCGGTAGACAAGGGGTTAAACATGATAAAGCTCAGCTGAGATTTTGGACCTCACAGGGGGTGGTGCCCTCTGAGATGCGAGTTGGGTGGATCGCTTTTTTGAGAGGGTGGTAAAGCAGTATTCTGACGATGCGATTGGCTTGGCAGTTGTGGCGGAGTCCCATTGGCTTCAATGGGTGAGTTTGACAGGCGCGCCCGCCACTGGTCCAACTTGGCAAGCTGGGTAAAGTTCTTGGTGGGCACAGCATGTGTACAACCCCCTCCGGCTGCTTGTAGGGGGATAAAAAAAATTTAGATCAACCACCTATTTCTACCACTCCCCGGTCGCCCGTTTGAAAGAGCCCTTAGGGTTGGGTGGCCAAGGGGTGGTAAAAAAAATAGGCGGCTGAGCTGCACTTTTACTGTCCCCCCCCAGCAGCCCACCGGATCGGTAGCGATACAGGCAGGCAGGATTGTACACATAATGTGGCTGCGACACTTTGCCTCGCTGCAGCATTTTTAACTCGGGGGGTGGCGGCGGTCAAACTTGCTCATTGAGGCCAATGGGCCGCACCACGAATGCTAAGGCTCGCGGCCGTGGCTCAGTCTTGTAAAATTGCCTTTTTCGCTATTAAAATAAAAAAATTAAAAAATCCAATTAAAAGGTGCCAGTTTCCTTGAATGCCTGTAAGCTGCTGCTATTCTTCCTTCTGAAAAGCAATTCACCACAGATCCCATTTCCGTGGAAGGTGAGGGGGGGAGGGGGGGGGTCAAGCAGTACCGCAAGTCTGAAAGAAGCCTTCATGACCTACTTTAACTTTAACCACCTCAACTCCGGAAGGTTTTTACCCCCTTCATGACCAGGCCATTATATACCATTCAGCACTGCGCTACTTCAACTGGTAATTGCGCGGTCATGCAACACTGTACCCAAATGTATCTTTTTTTTTTTTCACACAAATAATGCTTTTTTTTTGTGGTATTTTATCACGACTGGGGTTTTGATTTTTTATTATATAAATGAAAAAAGGCTGAAAATGCTGAACAAAAAAAAAAAATAATATATATATATATTTTTTTTTCCTTTCTGCTCGAAAACATAGCTGAAAAAAACTTAAAAAAAAAAAAATCTAAATTTCTTCATAAATTGTGGCCAAATTGTATTCTGCTACAGGTCCTTGGTTAAAAAAACCCCCCAAAAAAAAAAAACCTCAAGAAGCGTATATTGAAACATAAAGCATCTTCAAACTATGGGATATATATTGGAATTTGTATAAATATTTTTTTCTTCTAGTTATGGCGGCGATCAGCGACTTATAGTGGAAGTGTGTCGGGCAATCTGACACTGCCACTTGGGGGGAGGGGGGGACTGCCTAACTGACATCACCAGTGACACTCATACAGTGCTAATACTATACACTGTCACTGTACTAATAACACTGGCTGGGATGGGGTTAACATCTAGGGGCGATCAAGGGGTTCAATATGTGTCTATGTGCTGATTTCTACTACAGATCAAAGCAGGGATAAGAAACAGAGAGATCGTTTCCTCTGTACAGAGCCCTGTGTGGATTGTCAACATGGGGCTCTGGGCTGTGATTGGACACAGAGGATCAGCAGGTCCCAGCTGTAAACCATTGGCCAGGATCTTCTGGCTAAAGAGTAGTACACACTATTAGTTTTTTCTTTTCCGTCTCCTGTACTAACTATCAGATGTTAGTACAGCGATCTCCCCCCCCCCCGCTGAACTATTGTGCCCCTCCCCTGCCAAAACACATCGGTTAGCGCTCCCAGCCATTGGCTAAGAGCACTGATCAGATGCCAATTAGCAGAGTTTTTTTTTTTTGGTCATGCCCCGTGGTCAGAAGCCGGACGTTTGCCGGCTTCTGTCGGACCGCCTGCCGTGCACATGGGCCGAATGCCGGCCGGTTTCTATTGAACTGTCCGATACCACCCGATATTCGGCCCATGTGCACGGCCCTTGAGTGCCCCTGTGCTCAATCACATCGGAGCCAGTGGGCGGGGGCACGCACGTACGCCCGCCCTGAACCCGGAAGGAAGCCGCAACGTACGTTACAGTGCCTGTACCAGCCGACCGCCAGCAGAATATGGACCGCGGTGGGTCAGCAAGAGGTTTATCCATACAGAAGCTTGCAACGTTCCCAATTAAAAAAAAAAAAATATATATATATATATATATATATATATATATATATATATATATACACACACACACACACACACACACACACACAATACACAGACACAGAACATAGGCAGAAAGAAAAAGTTTACTACAAATTTGCATATTGAAAAATAACAATGTACACCTAAAGTGGTTCACGGAGTTGGTTTACCATATATAAATTGAAAGTAAAAAAATTTAAGTCAACATAAAAAATGAAAAAATAAAAGTTCCTCTACATACATATTTCAAAAAAGATTGTAACAGTGGCTTCTGTGCTGAAGGACATCCATTGGATACGTTCTCAGAGGCGTACATAACTTGCTATTCTCCGCAAGACGTCCTCAGCCAAAGTAATAACTTCCTCCTCCTTGTCGGATGCAAAGCCATCATTGGGAATTTGAGGGGGTGAGTGGCAGTCGGGGTACTGAGTTCCTTTGTTGTCCACGCCAAGAGCTTTCATTTGTGACACCTGATCTCCAATCGAGCCAAGTTCGCTACTGTATTTGGCTACGGCACGCGCCAATTGGGCAATGTCAGTGTCCCGGTCAATTTTGCCTTTCTTAATATACTGTGCAGCGAATAGCGCCTTTTCCACAGCCTGGTGTACTTTGTAGAACACCCATTCCGTGTACCGATGGACGTCGTTTTCTGCAGCCTTCAAGTCGCATTCCGCTTGCCTCAGCCATCTTTCAGCCTTCTGAGGTTTTGGCCGCTGAGCGCTGCTGTGATAGCGGAAAAAGTCGTAGTTGCATCTGGTTGTCCTTGAAAAGTTTTCGCGATTTTGCCGGTGGTGAGAAGCCTCTCGATCCCACTTGCCCCAAAATGCGGAGAAGCCTCCAAAAGAGCTGGAATGGTGATTGGGTGTTGTGTGGTTGGAATGATTATCTTTCTGCCCACCAGATTCCAATTCTTTGAATCTTTGCTGAATGTATTTAAAAATCTCAGTTGAGATGGCTTCTTGGCCAACGTTTTTGTCTGGGTGGTACTTTAGGTAAAGACGTCTTATAGCCTTGATCTTCTCAGCTTGAGGCAGCTGCCATATTTGGCTTAACTGAAGGTCAATGTCTGCTTTAATTTTTTCTAAGGAGCTTTCAAACCATCGGTCATCGATCTGTTGTTGAGGTGTTGGGTTGCCAAGGGGGACAAGAGCTTTTGAATTGTGGCTTGGAGACCTTTTGAGCTTATATAAGTCAAGGATGCTGACTTCAGTTGTTTCTTCTTGACCGATGTCTATGCGATACATGGGAAGCTCACAGTTGCCAAACATTTTTGCTTCCAGTTCCTGAACAACTACAGCATACAGGTATTCCTCATCTTCTCCCGGAACCATGTAGCCCACATAGTCACCTACCCTGAATGTATTCAGAACGCTCATGTCCAAGCAATCATACCATTCATCTGGAATCTTCTCTCCAGGTTTTGGCAAAGTGAAGGCATTTTTGTTTTCCAGCCTATTGCTCCACACCTCGTGTTCTTTCAGCACCTCAATCATTTCCTCTGGATCATCGCAGGCAAGCATTTCCGCAACAACATTTAATGAGCTATAGTCTAATTTATTTCTAATCAGATTATTAATTTCTCTTGAAAGGGAATGCAAGACTTGAAAGGCCTTTCTTTTTTTGGCGAGTTTACTGTGTTCAAGATAAATCTGGCAGCACATGTCAATGTATCTTACGCAAACTGTTCTTTCCGAAGTTGTACCCTTTAAAGTGGTCTTCTCGTACATGAGACTGGTCTGTAATTTACAGCAGCATATTATTTCTATTCTTCCAAAGATATTGCTGCAGGTTTGTTCGGCTTCTTCCTGGGCAATTTTACCATTGCTCTGCTTGCACAGAAGCAAGACCAGGCCGTTGGAAAATATTGGTGAAAAGAGGAGTTCTGTGAATTTCCTTTTAAATATGCAGCCTTCTCCAAGAGAACAGGCCTCAAAATTATTGATAAACTCTTCTGTGATGTCAGAAAGCAATCTTGGCCGAATATCTACAGGTAGGAGGCTGAGGAGATGTTTTGTTCTGTATTGATCCATATCAGAGTGAAGAAACTTAAATATACTGCTCAGTTTCAATGTGGTCCAATAAGATCGGCAGTCATTTAGAATTA
This sequence comes from Lithobates clamitans, assembly GCA_037952925.1. Classification (NCBI taxonomy): domain Eukaryota; kingdom Metazoa; phylum Chordata; class Amphibia; order Anura; family Ranidae; genus Lithobates; species Lithobates clamitans. The sequence continues at coordinate 151,189 of JBBGZY010000770.1, read as the reverse complement.
ACCCAGATGACTCGTAGAGTTTGCCATCAATAGCTGGAAGGTAAAGTGGCTTGAGGTTCTGAAGATCTTTCGGCGCGGCCTTTTCCAGTAACGTAAAAAATTGTTTAGTTGTTTCAGAGACAGTTTTTGTGAGATTAGCATGCAAAGATGTTTTATCTAGAGTTTCCTCATAAATAGCCGAAAGAACCCGGGCAAAGTGAAATATAGATGCCTCTTCCTCAACCCCTACCTTCTGGAAGAGATTGCTAAAGCATGCCAACAACGGAGGCAGCTTGTAAAGATATGGACGAAAGTCATCGTGGTTTTGTACATTAAACACAATTTGTTTTGGCTCGGCAAGGGCGACATTGTTCTCTACTAAAATGAAAGGAACATTTTCCAGAGAAAGACAGTCTACATCATCCATGTGGTTCTGAAGGAAATCGTAAGCTAATTTTAAGACCTGGCCCCTAGTTTGGAAATGTTCTTTATTGCACTGAGCGTTACAAACGGTTTTCACATTCTCAATTACCTTCTGAACGGATGGCTCAAGAAGTACTCCACAGCTTTCCAAGAACTCCAGCTTTTTCTTGCCGACTATGCACTCTTTTATTAGTGTCATGGAAGTCCAAACCAAATGTTGTTGGTGGTCTTTCCTCACTAGTAGTGATTCTTTGAGAGCTACCGTCAGGTTTTTCCCAGCAAATGAAGGGTGTAAATCTTTTAACTCTTCTTGGATATTTAAAGGAATGATGAATGCAATTTTTCCCACCTCTGAAGGAAAATCACCACTTACTGTATCCATATCCATAGATAACAAGTAATCAAACAACTCTTTAGCTTTTTCAGTCAGGGATTTTGAGGGGACCATCATTTTTGCTTCTTTTTCTACTTGAGTTGCAAATTTGATTACATCATCTTCTGTAAAAGAGCGTTTAATTCCAAGTTCTTGCAGAAGTTTTTGGAATTGTAGTTTAGACCTTTCAAACAACTTCCAAACATCACTTGGGATAAAATAGTCCTGTAGACCAAATGTAGAGAAGAGATTTACGGTATGGTCATAAAAATAGGAGACCGGCTCTCGAACTCCTTGTTTGCTTCTGATCAGTTTGACACTTCTAAGAGAAGAGAAAATTAAATCTTTATTACTTTGGAAATCTTGAGAGCTTTGCAATTCCACAATCAACCTTAGAAGTCCCAATAATTGATTTTCATTGAGGAACTCCAGATGAAGAAGAAGAAAATCAGTAATTAATTGAAGTCCATTGATTATTGTAATGTTCATTATTTTGGCAGCTTGTTGGTTAAAACTAGTTTCTTTAAGGAACGCTGTCTGTGAGTCGATTTCTGAAAGTTTAAGAGATTCTACATGGAGTTCAGTGAGTACATAGATCTTTCGGTATCCATTTAGTCTTTGTCTTTTGCCATGAAAGGTTTCAAACAAAGGTAAACAATGGAGATCTTTTATGTTTTTCGGGCTGCTTTGTTTTCGGAGTTGTGATAAGATCCAGGCCAGAATCATGTCCAGATCCCAGCTTTCCAATAAGTCCCACTTAAGGTCTGTTTTGGAGCTCAGATGCTCGAGAACATTTCCAACATTTTCTGGGTCAATCAGATAGGGCTTAAAGAAATCAACAATACGTAAAGGAAATAAACTCAATTTTAATTCAGGGAATCCCAATTTCAGCATGTATTTGGCAATGTCACTGCAATATGGAAGGATCATATCTTTGATGTCAGCAAAAGAAAGGATTTTTGGTTCCTTTTCGTAACACACAGGCAAAATTGCCCAGTTTTTAAAATTAGAAACGATAGTCTCAAAATGTGCTTTCCTATCGTCCCTTTTTTGCTTGAAGATTTCCTCTTCGAAGAATTGCCACAGTCTTTCCAGCCAGCTTTCTACCTTTTTTGAAAGGGTAAGGCCGCACTTGCTGTTTGAAGACGACAAGTCATACAATGGCCCCAAGTGTTTCTTAACAAAATTGACAGAATTTGCAAGAGTTAGGGGTTTTAAAAAGCCACGATCTGTCAAAAATGGGTTATAACATGTAGCAAACTGATTACTTTCTTCTGGGAAAAGCTCTGAGAATCTGGAAAAAAATTTTGGATCATCTTTGTCAAAGGTGCCGAGTATTTCGTCCTTAGTCACTAGTAAAGGAACCCCCTGCAGGTCAACTGAGTTCTTTGATAAACAGTTTTTCAAGCAGTAATCTAACAACTTATTGCAACGTTTCTCCTTTCTAAAAAGAGACATGGAGACGGGAGCAGGAAGAACTTGTCCATGAGGAAGTAGCCTTAAGAACTCACACAAGGTCTGGGGACTCAGTTCAAATACAGGTACACCCGCTGATTTCAGTTCATTGCATAGAAAATTCTTAAGCCCTCCAAACGCAATATGCATGTTAATATTTTGGAGTATATTTCCAATTTCTTTATGTTCTTCTTGGGAAATAAAGAAGGGCTCCTCTACAATGGTGGCTTTTCCAATACTTGACCACTCAACGTGAACTCTTGTCGTAGTTGAAAACTTTTCTTTCACTTGATGCATTTTGTAAATTGGAATCACTTGTGCTTTACTTTTAAAAATTGTCAAGTAGACTTCCTTAACTAAGGTTTGCCATTGAGGTGGCACAGATTTTTTCACAACTGGAAAACGATCCAAATATGAATTCAAACACAAACTGCAAGAGTCAACATTTGGAAAAATTAGTGGTTCACTTTTCTGCTTGGTAACTTTTTTGCACAAGCACTTGAGAAGGCAACAGTAGAGTGGAGCTATAATGTCCGATAACAAAAACTCATTCCATTCAGTCTTTGGGCTATCACCATCTTCTATGCAGATGCCTCTCCTTGCTGAATCCACAATAAAATTTGCATTCACATGTACAGGGAGACCAGTTTCTAAAGGGAAAGGCAAGGTGCAGAAAGCTCTACCCTTCCAGTCAGTTGGAAGGCGGTCTGAAAGGTGACCTGAGATTGGAAGGTAGGTTGCGACAGCACCATGCGGAATCATTTTTTGATATAAATGACCAGAAACTTTTTTCAGGGTGTCCAGGCCTTTCGTACCCACCTGCTTGGCTACAAGCCAGTCTGTTGCCCTGCTAGAGTCATTTCGAGCTATTTTCAGTCTGTATATTACTTGGAATGGTGAGGTGTCAGACAAATCTTCAGAATTCCCAGCCAGCTTGGAAAACTTTTGTTGGAAAGAAGACAACCTTTCTTTATCCCGATCATCTATTTTAGATTCAATTGAGAGGATCTCAGTTAAATGTCCACTGGTAGTCATTTCAGAAAAGCGTATTCTCCTGATGTTATTCAAGAACAAAATCATGTTGTCAGCATCATTCTTTAATTCCTCGCACATACTTCTAATGTCCCCCAGCGTTGAAGTTTGGTCACTGATTTTGGACTCCGACACTGTGTTTGACATCCTTAGCGGTAGACGAAAAAGAGTGCCCTCTTCCAGATTGAAATTCGAAGGCAAGAATGTATCATAGACATCCATAAATGTGAGCTTGAATTCGTTATTCACAGAGAACTTGCCGCCTGGGCTGGTTTCATCAGCACTTTCCAAAAACATAAGATTAGGGTCAAAGATGCACAAGGTGGCGTCACCTGTGACAAAAGACGGACAATCAGTTATGTGGTATACAGAAGTAAAGCCGAGTCCAAACTTTCCAGTTTTGTCTAATCGGTCTTCTTTGCCACCTATTCCCAGCTGCTGAATGCCATCAATATCTTTAGACTCAAATATTTTATTGTTGTAAACACAAAGAGCTGGACCTTGTAATGGATTCCACTGATCTCCAAAAGTCCTTTTTGTCTGATGAGTTCTGCAGTCCAACACAAAATGAATTTCAGAAGCTTCGGAGTCATCTGCATTCTGAATGAGTTCCTTCAAAATATCTTTCTTTGAGGAGTACTCCTTTATAATGTTCTTGATACGGGTGGTGAGCTGCTCCTTGGCACCAAATTGTGAGACCCACTTGGACAGACCACCAACTTTCAATTTTTGAAGGGTGTAATGAATTTTTGTTTTGACCCCAAACATTGATACAACGGCTCGAGGTACAAGCTCATGGCAGAAATGTAGGGTTTCGTCACAGGGAAGCCAGGGAGTATCATAGTAAAAGATTGTATCCACGTGACGCAATACGCCTTGCTTGTCTGGTAAAAAAACGAGCTGCCTATCTATCAGATTATGTGAATTTAGAGTCATCAAGCTGTGATTAATTAAGTGCAATGCCAGTTGGAGTTCACTTGCTGAAAGAGGTCTTCCTCCTTTCTCTACAGCCATCTGTTTCAAAACGGAAAGGTAAACTTCAGTAGAAAATTCTTCTTGAAGTCCGACACAAGCCCAGAGATCATTGAAGGTTTCATAGTCTTTTGGCAATTTATGCAAATATGGGAGAGCATGAAAAGGGACCTTCTTTGCAACAACTTTCACTGGGACAAACCCATCATCAGTGTAGACAAAGTGCATACTAGAGGCTTTTTCCTTTACTTTGGCAACATGATGCGGCTGTTGTTTAACCTGTTTATTTAAAAAACTGTAGCAGCTTTTGGCCACCTGAGACATTTCTCCAGAATTTAACAAGTTTGATGCTTTACAAGCTTCTTCCAGTTGAGATAGCACAGTTGAGAAAGAAGGAGACTGATCAAGCCCTAAGAAGGTCAGCAACGGTTCGGACAACTTGACATTTTGCAGATGTTCTTTGCCTAGCACTGGTTCCACCAGGCAGACAAGTGCTCTGTGCTTGTAATGATAAAGTCCTTTTGATTTCATCAAAGTCAGATTTCCTGAGACATTTTCTTTTTGAGGTGGTATTGCAGGAAGAAACACGATGTCTCTGAATTCTCCGCAATGGACAGCATTGGGTTCTTGCTGAAGTAGGTCATTTAACAATTCCAAAACGCAACAGATTTGTTTTAGAGCTTTTGCTCTGTCAATCCTCCAGACATTTGGTATTCTGCTGGTTCTTGCCATGAGCTCTTCCATGGGTAATCTGTCCTTCAGCATCCCTAAAATCTGTAAACGTGCCAGTCTTTCTGGTTTGAGAAACTCATCTCCTTCAGGAAAACGTCCTTCTTGGGGATCATACAGTATAGAGACTTTTCCCATTGGATTCACCAGTTTTCCAATTAGCTGCAATTTCCCGTCAGATGATGGAATGCAAGGTTTTGAGGACAGTATGCTGTCCAGACTTTTATTTTGTAGATCAACGGCATAAAGTACTAGCATATCTCTGTCTTTTGCATTTATGGTATTCAGATGTTCAAGAAGGATCTCTCTGTAGAACCTTTCAGTACTGTAAAAATTATTCTGCAGCTCCTTGAGGCAACCACAGGCACTGAGACTTTCCCTCACCCATTGGGGGAGGCTTACAGACAAATTTGGCTTTCTAAGAACAGAGGAGAACACCTTTTTGGCAATGCTTTGAATGGCCAGGTTTTCAAAATCTTCTAGTTCGAGAAAGCAAGCTTGTTTTATGGCGCACCACTCCTGACCATTGCTAACGAGGGTGGGGAGTGAATTCCCAAATCCAAAGGTTATTGCCTGGTAGAAGCTTTTCACAGCTCCCGCAAAGAATGTGTTGACTTTGCTGATGTCTGGCCAGAAGGTGTAGTAGTAGTAGTCCTTCAAGTCACCATTCTGGTGTAGTATCTGCAACTGCGACAGAGCAGTGATGGCAGCGACTAGTAAAGCATCACAGAGTAGCTTCTTATTCCAGTCACCCTTTACAGTTGTGTCCCACAGGTTTTTCCGATTGGACATAACGGCAAAAGCTGCATTTATATGAAAAGGAAGTCCGGAGGATACTGGGAGAGGGAGGAAACAGAACACCATCCCCTGGAAGTCTTCTAAATCTGGGGCCCATTTTCCAGTGCTGTGATCTTTCTTTAGTGGAATGGCAAGTCCAGAAGCTGGAACAGAAATAATATTGTCATCTTGCATGAACATCTGGAACGATTCCTTGACTCCGAGACTAGATTGTACAAGATAGTATTTATCGTCATTTTCCACTGCTTTCCACATGCTAATTTTTATGATTTTTGATGTGGTGATGTCCAACAAGACTTCCGTGGGCACATTCAGTTTTTTGGAGACATCTATTTGCTCCTTTTGTAAAAGAACAGTCTGAGGCACAGTCAGTCTTTCAAGGATATCTTTCCGAAGATGCACTTTGGTCAATTGATCTTCAGGGTTAGATCCCTTGTTTAGGCAATTTAATTCCACTTCTTTGACATGCTTTATGAAAATCAAGAGATTATCTGCAAAACTCTCAAAATCGCTTATGAGCTTGTTGATCTCTTCTTCGCTGAATGCTTGGTGACAGATTTTCGATTTGTTTGCTTCTTCTTCGCTCCGAAACGGTAAGCGAATAAGAGTCCCATCGAAGTTAAAAGGTTGTTTAAAGTTGCAACCGAATACGCCAATGAACGGCTGGAACTGGCCAGGAAAAGTATGAAGGGGTTTTGCATTCTTTTGAAGATTCAGCTTCATTCCCGGGTTATTGCTCGGAATGTGTTTCTGCAAGTGATTCACATTTGGGTCAAATATGATTAGGGTGGATCTGCTCATAATTGCTGGTACATCAGTAATATGGTACACAGTATTAAAACCCAAGCCGAATTTTCCAATTTTTTGCGTCTGAGTTTCTTTAGTGGCTGCTCCAATACAGGTAATGTTGATAAAATCCTTATCTGCGAATTTGCTGTCATTATAAGACCACAAGGCCGGCCCATGACAGCTAGCCATGCCTGGATCTATTAGGGTTTTTCGGGAGTCCAAATTTTGTCTCCGATCCACCAAGAATTTGCAAACTGTTGCATCTGCATCATCTGCATTTTGTAAAAGTTCTTTAAAAACTTCAGAGTGTTCACTGTATTCTCGAAGGATGTTTTTAATGCGAAGAGTCACTGGTTCATTTTGGCCCCAGGCTTCGAAAAACTCTGGCTTCAAGACCTTGGTGCTCAGAAGTTGGATCTTCAGAAACTTTGCTGTTGCCAAAGAAACTTCATCGTGTGCAATGAAACAGTCTGTATCGGTAAAGTTATCAGACAAATTCTGTTTATCAATGTCACAGAAGAGAGTTTTAGAGAGTGGTTTGAGGCTAAATCCATTGTTTTCAGACTGGACTGGTATAGGAAGGTCATCTGTTCCCTGTATGGAATTTGTTTTCATCCAGTCCAAGACTGAGAGTGCAAGTTTCAAGTCTTTGTAAGTGCGGACATTGGAACAAGCATCACCTAAGCGGTCTTTTACCGTATGCAGTACATTGACGACATCTTGGTTTGATAACGTTTTCTTTACCCCACATTTTGAGAAAAGATTTTGGTAAGTCAAGTAAGCGGGTGGAACTTTTTTAGTAAAGAAGCTTAAATCCAAACCTTCAGGATAGGACAAAACAATTTCATCTGGGCAGGAAAAATTATCTCCATTCCAAATCATGACTTCCGAAAGAAGATCATCGTGCAGCTGGCAAAGGTTATCTTGTATGTATTTGTAAATATCATGAAGTTTCCTTTCAAGAGAGTACTGATCCATCTGAGAATATTTTTGACCGAGGACTTTAAGACTTTCAATCACTTTTGCAGAAGGTGGTGGTTTGCTTAAGCCAAGGCGGTCCCTTGCCTCTTTTTTAAAGTCATCAGTTAGAGGCATTGAAAATTCCACTATGTCACGGTAGGCAACGTCTCTGAGGTTTTCTGGTTCACCAAAAACCATCTGTGAGTTGTGAGTTTTAGCTGGGACCCAGGAAAGGTTGCAGAGCCTCTTTAGGTTGCCTGAAGTAAACTGAGACAAAACCGCTGTTTCATTGCAAACCCTTATGAGAGCTTTAGCCTTTTTTAAAGCGCTGGGGCCCTTTTCTTTATTCTCGCGAATTAAAGTTTCAGCAACCTGTAAAACATCATCGGGTGTAATTTTGTGGATCGAGTCTTTAATCCCCAATTGCTTCAGGGATGTTAAAACCGAATCTTCCCGAAAGTTTGAAGGGGGAAAATGATGTGCGTCAAACAGTTCTTTCAGTGTGTCCACGTTCGGATCAAAGAGAGAAGACGGTTGTTTGAGGCTGCCGTTGCACTGCATGAAGCTAAGGCTTCTGCAGAGGTTCTTCAGCTGGTCATTCTGGGCAAATAGCACATGTCCATTTCTCAAGATCCACAACATTGTCTTCTCAATTTCAGCTGGATAAGCAGAGTAGCTACCATTTTGGATGGCTTTTGCCATCAGTAGAGCCACATCTTTTGCATTGAGCAATCTGATTTGCATTAGCTGGAGAAGTCTCTTGTCTAAAGCATCTCTGCATTTTATTAACACATCTGGAAACATCAGGCTGTCCGGGACAATGGGGACTGTGTCCTTGTCTACGGCTTCCAAGTGGACAGCAGCCACCAGTTTTGAGGACGGGGCCGTAATACAAGGGGCGCTGCAGAAGATTGGCAGCTTGTACAGAATTTCCAGCTCTGGAGACGTGAATGAGTAGGCCTGAGAAAGGACTTCACAAAACAGCTTTAAATGTTCTTTAGGGGCATCTGTAAGCACCTTTGTAACCTGATCCAGATTTAAATGTGACAAAGTTTTCAGGATGTTATTTGGCGTTGGTACTAAAATGTACACGTCCAGGTTTTTGTGCCACAGCCAAGAATTCTCTTCCTGTATGATGGTGCAACCAGCTTTCTCCAGTAACTTGGAGGTACAGTCATCCAAGAGGTGCCCGTCTTTATTTTTCAGAAGCAACGTTGTTTTCTTTTTCAGCCGGGCAAGTTGAATATTTGACGACTTCCCAGTAACTTTATTTAGGGGCACAATCGGTTGGTTTTCAAAGTGATGCAGACTGGAATATCTTTGGAGGAAGGTCCAGAGAGTATTGATCCATTGTACCGGTGGACTGTCCCGGTCTTGGGGGTTCCAGTTGACAATGTCAAGATGGTTTCTCCACCTCTGAGGAAGAGCTTCATGTAGTTTTCCAAGAACCACGTCTTCGCTTAAGCACAGAAGATTCTTGAACGTTTCTAAAGCAGAAAACAATAAGCAAAAGAGAAGGTAAGTATATATTCTTGGAGAAGTACAAGAGATAGAAACAAACCCACTTCTTTGCTCTGACATACATAGGTGTGCTTTGACCTCCGGTAGATTTACCGCCCCCCCCTTTCATGACCAGGCCACTGTTTGTGATACAGGACTGCGTTACTTTAACTGACAATTGCGCGGTCGTGCGACGCTGTACCCAAATAAAATGTATGTAATCTTTCTCCCACAAATAGAGATTTCTTTTGGTGGTATTTGATCACCACTGCGGTTTTTTCATTTTTTGTGTGCTATAAACAGAAAAAGACCAACAATTTTGAAAAAAAAAAAAAATATTTTTTTAACTTTCTGCTATAAAACATCCAATGAAAACTGAAAAAAATATCTAATTTCTTCATAAATTTAGGCCAATATGTATTCCGCTACATATGTTTGGTAAAAAAAAAAAATCCCAATAAGCGTATATTGATTGGTTTGCGCAAAAGTTATGGTATATATATATATATATATATATATATATATATATATATATATACCTGAATTTGTATTTATTTATTTTTAGGAGGGGGGGATTTGTGCTATTAGGGATGATCGGGAGGTATTTCTGCTTGGAGGGGAGCTTTAAGGGGGGGATAGGGGGGTGGTTATGCTGGGATGGGGAATTGGGGGAGGGAAATTTGTGCCAGTGGGGGAATTTTAATTTTTTTAAGGGGGGGATTTATACTGGGGGCATATGGGGGGAGAGAAGATTTTAGCTGGGGGGAAAAGATTTGTGCATGCAGAATAGTGCTCAATTTTTATGGGGTGGGGGATTTTTGCTGACACATAATGCTCATACCTCCTGGGGGGGGCGCCAATTTGGCGTGTTCACTAGCTGACATTGTCCCGGCACTGACCACCAGAGAAAGTTTTTGAAAGTTGCATTCAATTTTTTTTTTTTTTTATAAATGTATCCTTTTATATTACAGTATCTAAGCAGGATAAATGCACTTACTTTCTTTTCCAATCTTGGAGAGGAATGTGCGTAGATCTTCCGGTAAATCTTCAGGAATAAATCGATCTGCCAGTCCAGGCAATAAAACTCTGTAAGACATGACGTCAAGCGGAACATTTTTTTTAAAAGTCTCTGTTCAGCAAAATTTTAAAGTGAATATAATTAAAAGGGAAGTAAGTTATGTACATTTTTAACCCCTTCACGATGGGGGGGTAAAACAAACCTGAACCCCCAGACCCAAATTTTGCAACTTTGACTTTGTGTTAGTAAAAACTGTACATAATAATAATAATAATAATAATAATAATAATCGCAACTACTTTGTGTATCCAGGTAGATTATACTTTTTTTTTAATGACAAATTTGGCTTTCATTTGAGGGTAAATGGTAATAGGTATCTCTGATTTTTATTTTAAATTATCAAATCTGGACCAAAATAGTGGAAAAACAAACAAAAAAACAAAAAAAAAAACAAACAAAACAAAACAAAAAACATATGTGTATGTTAATTGTTGTTTGTACCTGTAATACGGCCCAGAAACAATGCACATTTTGCTTTTTTTTTTTTTTTTAAATCCTACCTAAAATACACCGACACTGATACTAATTTTAAAACTGCATTTTTAAAAAATCCTACCTAAAATATGCTGACCTTTGACCCTAGCATTGACCTTTGACCTCACCTTGACCCCAACACTGACCCAGATCAAACCCTGCTCTACATATTGAATTTTTAACCGCTTCAGCCCCGGAAGATTTTACCCCCTTTCCTGACCAATGCACTTTTTGCGATTCGGCACTGCGTCGCTTTAACTGACAATTACGCGGTCGTGCGACGTCGCACCCAAACAAAATTGACGTCCTTTTTTTTTTTTTCCACAAATAGAGATTTCTTTTGGTGGTATTTGATTGCCTCTGCGGTTTTTTATTTTTTGCGCTATAAACAAAAAAAGAGCGACTATTTTAAAAAAAAAATTCAATTTTTTTTTTTTTACTTTTTGCTATAATAAATATCCCCCAAAAATATATTACAAAAACAATTTAAATGTTTTCACTCAGTTTAGGCCGATACGTATTCTTCTACATATTTTTGGTTAAAAAAAATTGCAATAAGCGTATATTGATTGGTTTGCGCAAAAGTTATAGCGTCTACAAAGTAGGGCTGTGTGTTGAGTTATTTTGAGGGGACGGCAAATTTACACTGTTATACAAGCTGTACACTCACTACTTTACATTGTAGACAAGTGTCATTTCTTCAGTGTTGTCACATGAAAAGATAGAAGAAAAGATTTACAAAAATGTGAGGGGTGTACTCACTTTTGTGAGATACTCTATACCTTTGGCTCAATTTCCAATTCACATGAGCTACCCTAGGTCAGTGGTCTCCAAACTGTGGCCCTTTGCTTGTCTTTATCTGGCCCTTGGGGCACTATTCCTCCTAATTGATACCAGATACTATTCTGCCAACTGACACCAACAATGGGGCGCCATTTCTCCCATTGACACCAACAATGGAGCACCATTTCTCCCACTGAAACCAGCAATGGGGCACTATTCCTCCTAATTGATACCAGATACTCTTCTGCCAACTGACACCAACAATGGGGCACCATTTCTCCCACTGACACAAACAATGGGGCACCATTCCTTCCAATGATACCAGCAATAGGGGACTATTCCTCGCAATGATACCAACGATGGGGCATTATTTCTCTCAATGATACCAACAATGGGGCACTATTCCTCGCAATGATATCAATGACACTATTCCTTGCAATGATATACAACATTATGCATCCTTTGTGATGTGCTCTTTTTTCATCACACGTTTTTCCTATGTACAATAAACTTCATACTTTTTTTAACCATTGTTGGTATGGTAGTGCCTTTAAAATCCCACCCCTAGGTTGTTCCTCCATTTCCTTTTGATATCAATGATGAGGTACAATTCCCCCCCAATGATACCAATGATGGGGCACTATTCCTCACAATGACACCAATGCTGGGGCACTATTCCTCCCCCTAATACCAAATGTGTTGAGGTTTACTCCCACTGATGCCAGGAAAATGTCCACTCCTGTTGGCCACAGTCAGCCCCCCCCCCCCTTAAAGTCTGATGGACAACAAACTGGGCCTTTGTTTAGAAAGTTTGGAGACCCCTGCCCTAGAGTACGGCACTGCAGAAGTGAAAATAGAAAACGTCACCTACACTTTGTTTCAGATATAATTATTATAAGTTAGTAAAATAATATTTCCCCACAGCAAGACATGTTGGCACTCTATGGCTGGCTCACCTTGGAAAGTCTTTGCTGTCAATGTAGACCATGCCATTGCTCTCTGTGCTCTGGAAACTTGTGAATTTTCCATCTGCCAATGGCAACAGCTGAAGATTGAGTAACTTGTTGTGCTGTCCGTCGCTGATGGTATACTTCAGGAGCATTATTTTATTTTCACGTGAGACGCCATGCCAGCCGTCTTTGTGTAAGGACTGTCTCACCAGAGTAGGAGAAACACTGGCCATCTTTGCAGCTAACTGCAGACATGAATAGACGTGCCTGGAGACTTTAGTGAGTGGAGTCTTTAACAACAGAAGAACTTCCTCTAAGCATGCAGAGAGTTTGTCTTCTAATTCTCTTTCCTGTAGAAAAACAGCTTCAGTGGCCGTTACCCAACGGGATTGGTCAGCTACCTGAAATACTCTTTCCTTCATCAGTTTTTCGGCCAATTGTCTGGTAAGTGTATGCCATATCTTTTTGTGTTGAGTCCTTTCTGGGTCTGGCCAGATTTTGTAAATTACATCAGCTGGTATTTTGGACGACTTGACCAAAGACACCGTATTACAGACCGCATGTGTGTAGAGTAGAGGCAGAACCTGTTCCACCAAAATATGATTCCACTTAGCAGCCTCGTCATGTTGCTGGTCTATTTCTGGCCACTTTAGGCTTCTCCTGTCATCAGTAAGGTCAAAACAACCGTTGATGATCAACGGTAGACCTGTTCTGTTTTCCTCCTTGTCTGGAAGTGGCAATATGCAACTTAAGCGGCCACCATACAAGTCCATGCAGGCCTCAGATAAGGGATAGGCCAAGTCAAGTGCTGGTTTGTTGCAGAGTTTGTCGCTCAGTTCAGTCAAGTCTGGAAAGATATTCCCTTGAATGTTACTGGAGGTCACTAACCACTTACTGACTTCTTTTTCTCTTCCACACTGCTTCAGAGTAGTAATCTTAATTTGTGTCTTAATGTCAAGATCAGCTGACTTATTCCCAAAATTCTCTTCGGTAGACACCTCAACAGTAAGGAGAGTGGTCAACGTTCCACGACGGTCAATATTCTTGAGAGCTACTCTAGTAACATGGCGAAGGAAGAGGAGGCTGATGCTAGCATCCCTGACGAAAGAATCAAAGAGCTCCTGAACCCTCTCAGAGTCGTAAATATTATCGGAGATTTCAGAAGGATCGAGACGCAGAGGGAAGCGAAAGAGAGTTCCATTGAAGTGGCCAAAGTTGAGAATCTCCTCCCAACGCCCTAAGCCAAGAGCCTCCAGGGCTTTTTGGAAAGGTTGGAACTGGTCAGAAAATTTCTCAAAGTCTTGTCTTTCTTTTTCTAAGTTCCATAGGCATCCTCCTCTGCGAAAAATCCGTTCCTGTGGATCCAGAAACCCAACATTTTTGCTGCTAAAGATTGCTGGGTAATCTGTGCAATAAAGAAAACAACACATAAGAAGCTTTGCCAAGAGGATTTACAAATACAAGGCAATTAACAATGTAATGCAAGCAGCCATAACCTTCATTAATCTCAGGTTCCCTGGTATATCAATAGTCATTAGGACATGTAGCACTAGACTCTTCATCAATCTCTGTTCTACACCAGGGAAACCACTCCATGCAGTCTTAGGGCCTACTCACTGTCTCTGGGTGCTAGCTCAATGGGATCTGTATTTCCCCAGTACAAAAAAATAAAAAAAAATAGCCACATTTCAGTCACTTTATTTCCTCTTCAACGTCACAAAACTTTATTGCTGCTTTGAGAAATATACAGCAAACTGAGACACATCTCTCTCCACCAGACCTTGCCCCCATTCCTTGGATGCGTTTTACCCCAAATAGGGCTTAGTCATAAAGGTCTCCAAGGTCACCCCATTTGGGGTGAAATGCGTCAAAGGAGTAGGAGCAATGGTTGGTGGAGAAGACCTATGTGCTTTAGTTTGCTGTAAAATAATAAAAACAATGTGATGGAGGTGTGGCTTTATTATTGAAATCAGTCTCTAATCTACAGGGTTTTTCAGTTTCAGAAATTTTCAGCTATCTCTCCCATGTTAAATCACTCAACCTTGAAGATAGAAAAACCAAGTTAATGTAGCGCATCATGAGCTCCCCCCCCCCCCCCCCCCCCGTGAGGGGGTGTCACTGCTGCAATCTGCATTCACTGCCCTCTGCATCAGTGAGGACCTCCCAGGGAGAAGGAGGAGAAGAAGGTGGAGGAGGAGGAGAAGAAGGAGGAGGATGAGAAGAAGGAGAAGGAGGAGAAAAAGGAGAAGAAGGAGGAGGAGAAGGAGGAGAAGAAGGAGAAGAAGGAGGAGAAGAAGGAGAAGGAGGAGAAGAAGGAGAAGGAGAAGAAGGAGAAGGAGGAGAAGAAGAAGGAGAAGAAGAAGGAGAAGGAGAAGAAGGAGAAGGAGGAGAAGGAGAAGGAGAAGGAGAAGGAGAAGGAGAAGGAGAAGAAGGAGAAGGAGAAGGAGAAGAAGGAGGAGAAGAAGGAGAAGAAGGAGAAGAAGGAGAAGGAGAAGAAGGAGGAGGAGGAGGAGGAGAAGGAGGAGGAGGAGAAAGAGAAGAAGGAGAAGGAGAAGAAGGAGAAGGAGAAGAATCCTCTGGCATCATGTGACCATCCTGTAGACTTAGAAGAAAGGTAGGTAATGTGAGTGAGTGTGAACCTGGCCTTAAGGTGTTGGTTTATGAACAAATGTGCAAAGATGTCCATGAATTTGGACCAATGGTTTTTGGAGGAAATCTATGAAATATTTCCTAAATGTTCCAGCTTTACACACATAACATATTGACTCCTTAAGGCCAAAAATGACCCTCAGGCTGACCTGTAATGTGGTAGACTGAGTTGAACCCGAGTCCAAATCTTCCAACGGTGTCGGGGTCTTTGCGCTTGATGCTGTTTCCGGGTTTCTGGATCCCCTCCCAGTCTTGATCGGAAAAGATCTCGTTGTTGTAGGCCAGAAGAGCCGGGCCTGAGGGAAGACAACAATACATGAAAAAGAATACAAAAGGCAATAGAGGAATTATCTGAACATCTGACAATTTGGGGGGGAGATTTACTAAAACTTGAGAGTGCAACATCTGGGGCAGCTCTGTAGAGAAACCAATCAGCTTCCAGGTTTTATTGTCAAAGCTTAGTTGAACAAGCTGAAGTTAGAAGCCAATTGGCTGCCATTCTGAGTGCTCCAGTTTTAGTAAATCCCCCCTTTATCTCTTGCTCTTCATGCCAAAATGTTGCACTCCACATTTAAAATAAAAGAAAAAAACGAGAGAAAAGATAAAAAACATGCAAACCGTCCACCCAGTTTCTGCTCAGTCACGTGACCATTTTTACGCCAATGATGTCACAAGCATCTCCACCCCAAAGTTACGTGCTGCTACGGACGGGGAATGCTCTAGCCTCAGCTCATTGGGTGCCGATTTGGCAGCAGTCATGACTTCCTTCATGCTTCAGTCTGAACCCAAGTTCAGATCAAACCCCTGATCATCCCTTCAACCCACTCAACCCCACACTCCATCCAACACCCCCCCCCCAAAAAAAAGGGAGTTAAGATTTTTAAAAAAATGAAAAAAAAATTAAAGTATCACTAAAGGCAAAACAATATCTCATTCTTTTTTAGTTTTGGACAGAGTGGAGAGGGTTTAGACCCCCTGTCAGGTTTTTATTGCTGTTTGTGCCTCCCCTTTAGGGGTATTTGACCCGTTCACCATTATCACCGAGAATAAAAGAAAATCCCACATTTTGGGTTGCCACCAGGACAGTAATAGAAGAGAAATCTTCCAAGGGGGACACTAGTTTTGGGACTCCTTTGAAGAGATCTCTTCACTTCCTGTTTTGGCTAGGGGACAGGAAGTGAAGGGAAATCGCCAAAATGGGGACACAGATGACAAAAAAAAAACCTGACAGAGGTTATGACCCTCCTTTACTCTATCCAAAACGTTAGTTCTAAATTAAAGAAAAAAAAATGTTTTACCTTGGACGACATGGAGGTCTTTGGAATGTAAAGTTTGTGTTCCGTATTGTCTTTCGTCATAAACAAAAATGACTTCAGTCGCTTTGGCGTCATCGGCGTTCTGAATCAGTTCCTGAAAGTGTATAAAACAAATGTTATTTGTACAGAACATTGCAGGTTTTGTTTTTTGGAAGTCCTCCCCGTACTGCCCAGTGATCCTGCCAGTAGATCCACTATTCTCATTATTTTCCCACTTCCTGTCAAAGGGTGACAACGCTATTTGTCCTGCAGTTAACATAGCAGTGTTGTCACTCTGTGGACGGGGAGCCTTAGATGCACCTGTAGATGGACAGGTAAGTTTTGAATGGACTTCAATTAAGAGACAAAGAAATGAAAGGCCAATTCCAATTTCCATGCGGTTAGGGCATCGCTCCCAGCTGTCCCGGATTTTGAGGGACTGTCCCCGATTTGGAATAAAGTCCCTCTTGCCTCCTCATTGGTCCCTCATTTTGGTCTGATCTACAGTATCTCACAAAAGTGAGTACCCCCCTCACATTTGTGTAAATCTTTTCTTCTATCTTTTCATGTGACAACACTGAAGAAATGACACTTGTCTACAATGTAAAGTAGTGAGTGTACAGCTTGTATAACAGTGTAAATTTGCTGTCCCCTCAAAATAACTCAACACACAGCCATTAATGTCTAAACCGCTGGCAACAAAAGTCAGTACACCCCCTAAGTGAAAATGTCCAACTTGGGCCCAATTAACCTGTTCCCTCCCTGGTGTCATGTGACTCGTTAGTGTTACAAGGTCTCAGGTGTGAATGGGGAGCAGGTGTGTTAAATTTGGTGTTATCGCTCTCACTCTCTCATACTGTAACAATTAAACTGGGTAGTAGGCACAGCGACAAACATAGATCAGAAACGTTTCTGGAAAGTTTTTGAAAAAGTCTCATGGAGAAAGTCCGTACACTTGTGTCAGCTGCTGATCCAGAGAGCAGCCCACTCTGTAGTAAACAGGTAAAAAGAAGAGAAAGAAGTGCCACTAAGTGTAGTATTAGGCACAATCTATTATGGCCCCCATATTGGGTTACCCACAAGAGGTAGGTATAATACAGGCTCTTCATTAAGGTAATGGCTGGGGGGGGGTCTGTCCGTGTTGCTCCTCGTGCGCTGAGTAGGCGGGATGTCTCACGCTGTAGGGTAACGAAGCTGTGAACGGAGGAAGTCCTCTAGCAGTTCTGGGATGCGGAGCAGACCGCAGCGTGGATCGCCCTCGTGGCGCGGATGGTGCAAGGGGTAGCCGACGTCACAGGTCCCAGGATGCTGTGCGACGCGTTTCCGAGCATGCGCCGTGCTGCGTATGAGCAAGCTTGACAAAGGAGTGCGCATGCTCATACGCTGCACGGCACGCATGCTCCGAAACGCGTCGCACAGCATCCTGGGACCTGTGACGTCGGCACCCATCGCACCATCCGTGCTACGCTGCGGTCCACTCTGAATCCCTGAAATGCTAGAGGGCTTCAGAGGACTTCCTCCATCCAACAGCTCCGTTACCCTGCAGCGCGAGACATCCCGCCTACCCAGCGCACGAGGAGCAACACGGACAGACAGACTTCGGATACGAACCGATCCGGGGGAGGGGGGGTGTGTTTGGCTCAACTCTACCCGTGTATTTCCTCCGCCCCGGGTGCAGCGTACAGCCTGTCACTGACATAAAGAACTGTTATAAAAATAAATAGATAAATAAAGAAAATGACGCTGATTGGGTGCAGCAGGCCCGTGGGCAAGAGCCTTTATAGGAATAGTTTTTTTAAAACGTTTAAACCATATGAATAAAAGCCGACCGTTGTAAGCACCCCCATCTGTGTTGATTGGTATGGAAGCCAGGCAGTTAGCATTTTTTTTTTAGATGGAGTGATCAGGCAGTTAGAATTTTCAGAAGGAAAGGTCAGCACTAGATTTCTTTTACTGGCAATGCCGACCCGCCTCACATCTGAGCACAAAGGAATGAAGGAGGAACGCCCTGTCCTGTTTATTCATTTCCAGGAAGGCGGGCGGATCATCTCCCCCTTCTGTGCTGACATCGGCTGTATGACCGGGACTGGCATCAGGACAACCAAATAAACCAGATAAGAGAAAACACGGGGGAGGGGAGGGGTGAGCTCGGGGGCCCAGTACGGGGCGGAGAGGGTCATATAGAAGAATAAAACATCAATATAAGAAAAACAAAAATAGTCTTTATTTTTCAGGCTGACCCCAACACTAAACCATCAACCCAACTGCACCCCAACATTTAACCCTCACCTGTACCCTAAGACTTAACCCTCATCCCAATGTAACCCTAACACTAAATCCTGACCCTTTCTGTACCCCAAACACTTACACCTCACCCCACCTGTGACCTCACACTTAGTCTTCATGCACTCGGGGCGTTAGAAAAAACGAGCTGCAAAGCCACTACCAACACCAGGAAAAAGCAACTAAAAAAAATAAAACACAGCGTGGGGTCCCCCCCTCCAAGATCCATACCAGTTCCTTTGAGTCTGGTATGGATCTTGAAAAGGAAACCCTACCACCCCCCTCAAAAAAATAAATAAATGGTGTGACGTCACAAGGGCGGGGTCTAATGGTGATGTCACCGGATGGCCACACCCCACGGCTATATAAGAACCGGCAGAGAGAGGAGCTGGCACAACGACGGGAAAGACCGTGTCCGAGGAGAACCGGCGGCGGAGAAGACAGCAGTGGTGGAGAAGACCAGAGGAGGAAGACCGGGAGGGAGAACACCGGAGGTAGAAGATCAGAGGAAGAAGACCGGAGAGAGAACACTGGAGGGAGAAGATCGGAGGAAGAAGACTGGAGGGAGAAGATCGGAGGAAGAAGATCGGAGGAAGAAGACCGGAGGGAGAACACTGGAGGGAGAAGACCAGAGGAAGAAGACCAGAGGAAGAAGACCGGTGGGAGAAGATCGGAGGAAGAAGATCGGAGGAAGAAGACCGGAGGGAGAAGATCGGAGGGAGAAGACCAGAGGGAGAAGATCGGAGGGAGAAGACCAGAGGGAGAAGATCGGAGGAAGCAGACCGGTGGGAGAAGATCGGAGGAAGAACACTGGAGGAAGAAGACCGGAGGGAGAAGACCAGAGGGAGAAGATCAGAGGGAGAAGACCAGAGGGAGAAGACCAGAGGGAGAAGACCAGAGGGAGAAGATCGGAGGGAGAAGACCAGAGGGAGAAGACCAGAGGGAGAAGATCGGAGGGAGAAGACCAGAGGGAGAAGATCGGAGGAAGAAGATCGGAGGAAGAATACCGGTGGGAGAACACTGGAGGGAGAAGACTGGAGGGAGAAGACCAGAGGAAGAAGATCGGAGGAAGAAGACCGGTGGGAGAACACTGGAGGGAGAAGACTGGAGGGAGAAGACCAGAGGAAGAAGATCGGAGGAAGAAGACACCGGAGGGAGAAGATTGGAGGAAGAAAACCGGAAGAAGATTTTTAATAAAGGACTTGTCAAAACCGTCTCTTTTTATTTGCACTACATTGCCATTTTTGGGGTGAAAGTGTAGGGGTACAGTGTACCCCATACTCATTGACATGGGGGGGCTGGGATCTGAGGGCCCTCTTGTTAAAGAGGGCTCCCAGATTCTTATCTAAGCCCCCTGCCCGCAGACACCCACAACCTCCGCCCAGGGTTTTCGGGAAGAGGCCCTTGTTCCCATCAACAAGGTGCTTTGGGGGGGTGCAGAGCCCCTCTGGTCCAAAGTACCCCCCCCCATGTTGAGTGTGTGTGGCCTGGTATGGTCCAGGATGGGGGGGGCACTAGCTCGTCACCCCCCTTTCCTGACCTACTTGGCTGAATGCTCGGATAAGGGTCTGGTAAAGTCTTAGGGAGGGGGCCCACATCATTTTTTTTTTCATTTTGGCGTGGGGTTCCCTTTCAAGATTCATACCAGACTCAAAGACCACACCCTTTGTACCCTAACACCTAACACTCTCCCCCTCCTGTACCCCAAATCTTAAACCAATCCCTGGATCTCAATAGTTTTACAGTTTATAGAGAGTGGGAAAGGGATAGAACCCCCATCGGGATTGTTTTCTAGGACCCCAACAATCAGATTTCCCCACATTTCCTTTCTGCACAGCAAGCGATGGGAAAAGCTTTTGGGGGGGGGGGCACAGATTGCAAGAAAACACTGGAAAGGACTACAGCCTCTGTCAGGTTTTTATTACTGTCTGTAGCTTCCTGCCCTGATGACAACCCCATATCCCCCAATATGTATCCTGGTGTCACAGAGACAGGAAGTGAGGTGAAATCTCCCCAGTGGGGTCATGGACAGCAATAACAACTTCAAAGACATATTTGTGTTTCCACAATTTGTTGGGCTTTATGTAAATCTTCATACGAAGTTCTCACTTGTGCCCCAAAATTGTTCTTCAATTCAGAATGAAATCAGTTCACTTACTTTAAGGATCTGCCCCCCGTCCGGGTATTTTCTCAAAATATTCTGCAGCTGGATGAGGAAGGGCGGGGCCCTCTGGAAGAAATCTGCAGAGAGGTTTTGTATCATTACATTTGGATCTTTTAGTAACTTTAGAGTCACACAAATGATTTCCTGACACAATATTATCATTTTAAAGTCATCCATGAGCTCCAGTCCAGTGACTTTGCCTAGGCTTAGATGATGTCATCAGTCTGCTGCAGGCAGGGGGAAGCATTTCCTCGGTCTCCCCTCCCCCAGTGATCAGACTGTACATTGTAACTTTGTAGAAGGAGGAGGAGTCATTTCCTCAGTCTCTCCTCCCCCCAGTGATCAGACTGTACATTGTAACTTTGTAGAAGGAGGAGGAGTCATTTCCTCAGTCTCTCCTCCCCCCAGTGATCAGACTGTACATTGTAACATTGTAGAAGGAGGAGGAGTCATTTCCTCAGTCTCTCCTCCCCCCAGTGATCAGACTGTACATTGTAACTTTGTAGAAGGAGGAGGAGTCATTTCCTCAGTCTCTCCTCCCCCCAGTGATCAGACTGTACATTGTAACTTTGTAGAAGGAGGAGGAGTCATTTCCTCAGTCTCTCCTCCCCCCAGTGATCAGACTGTACATTGTAACTTTGTAGAAGTAGGAGGAGTCATTTCCTCAGTCTCCCCTCCCCCCAGTGATCCGACTGTACATTGTAACTTTG
Organism: Lithobates clamitans; assembly: GCA_037952925.1. Taxonomy (NCBI): domain Eukaryota; kingdom Metazoa; phylum Chordata; class Amphibia; order Anura; family Ranidae; genus Lithobates; species Lithobates clamitans. Next base: position 129,793 of record JBBGZY010000770.1, on the reverse strand, counting down.
TAGAAGGAGGAGGAGTCATTTCCTCAGTCTACCCCCCAGTGATCAGACTGTACATTGTAACTTTGTAGAAGGAGGAGGAGTCATTTCCTCAGTCTCTCCTCCCCCCAGTGATCAGACTGTACATTGTAACTTTGTAGAAGGAGGAGGAGTCATTTCCTCAGTCTTTCCCCCCCAGTGATCAGACTATACATTGTAACTCTGTAGAAGGAGGAGGAGTCATTTCCTCAGTCTCCTCCCCCAGTGATCCAACTGTACATTGTAACTTTGTAGAAGGAGGAGGAGTCATTTCCTCAGTCTTTCCCCCCCAGTGATCAGACTGTACATTGTAACTTTGTATAAGGAGGAGGAGTCATTTCCTCAGTCTCCTCCCCCAGTGATCAGACTGTACATTGTAACTTTGTAGAAGGAGGAGGAGTCATTTCCTCAGTCTCCCCTCCCCCAGTGATCAGACTGCACATTGTAACTTTGCAGCAAGTCACAAGGTTGAGAAGCGGCAGCCAGGGGCTGATCTGTGTCAGACATTTGTGAAAACAGCTGAGAACTGCGCAGACACCGGGATCTATGTGATTGTGTCATTTCTGAGTTGGCAGCTCCATCCAGGAAGTAGGTGATGCCTGAACAAAGATGGCGCCGTACTTCTGGAGGGGAAAGAAGATGAAGGTATTGCCGGGGGCCACTACTGTGATTTATGAGAGGTCATACAGGCAAATGGATCTGTAAATCCAGACATAGAGGCAGCTGAAGTTCTATTCCAGTCTGGACCTTCCCAGAAAGCCGAGCCTAGCCTTGTACCTCCGTCCAATGAGGATGCTCCTTATATGTTAATGGACCAATAGGGAAATGGTAAAGGGGCGGAGCCAAGCTGGACTAGATTTGCACAGAACTTCAGCTGCTATATCTCGGCATCCAATGAACATTCCACATGAACCTCCCCCCACAGATGTGTGATAAAGAAATGACACTCACCCATCTCTTATGGATCTTCTCTGATGTTCGGGGAGGTCGTGTTTTTTCTAAAAGACAAAATAAAGAGATATTAACCCCTTCAATCCCGGGCACCGCCACCCCCTTCAGTCCCGGGCACCGCCACCCCCTTCAGTCCCGGGCACTGCCACCCCCTTCAATCCCGGGCACCGCCACCCCCTTCAATCCCGGGCACCGCCACCCCCTTCAATCCCGGGCACCGCCACCCCCTTCAATCCTGGGCACCGCCACCCCCTTCAATCCCGGCCACTGCCACCCCCTTCAATCCCGGCCACCGCCACCCCCTTCAATCCCGGGCACCGCCACCACCCTCAATCCCGGGCACTGCCACCACCCTCAATCCCGGGCACTGCCACCCCCTTCAATCCCGGCCACCGCCACCCCCTTCAATCCCGGGCACCGCCACCCCCTTCAATCCCGGGCACCGCCACCACCCTCAATCCCGGGCACTGCCACCTCCTTCCATCCCGGGCACCGCCACCCCCTTCAATCCCGGGCACTGCCACCCCCTTCAGTCCCGGGCACTGCCACCCCCTTCAATCCCGGGCACCGCCACCCCCTTCAATCCCGGGCACCGCCACCCCCTTCAATCCTGGGCACCGCCACCCCCTTCAATCCCGGCCACTGCCACCCCCTTCAATCCCGGCCACCGCCACCCCCTTCAATCCCGGGCACCGCCACCACCCTCAATCCCGGGCACTGCCACCACCCTCAATCCCGGGCACTGCCACCCCCTTCAATCCCAGCCACCGCCACCCCCTTCAATCCCGGGCACCGCCACCCCCTTCAATCCCGGGCACCGCCACCACCCTCAATCCCGGGCACTGCCACCTCCTTCCATCCCGGGCACCGCCACCCCCTTCAATCCCGGGCACTGCCACCCCCTTCAATCCCGGGCACCGCCACCCCCTTCAATCCCGGGCACCGCCACCCCTTTCAATCCCGGGCACCGCCACCCCCTTCAATCCCGGGCACCGCCACCCCCTTCAATCCTGGGCACCGCCACCCCCTTCAATCCCGGGCACCGCCACCCCCTTCAATCCCGGGCACCGCCACCCCCTTCAATCCTGGGCACCGCCACCCCCTTCAATCCCGGCCACTGCCACCCCCTTCAATCCCGGCCACCGCCACCCCCTTCAATCCCGGGCACCGCCACCACCCTCAATCCCGGGCACTGCCACCTCCTTCCATCCCGGGCACCGCCACCCCCTTCAATCCCGGGCACTGCCACCCCCTTCAATCCCGGGCACCGCCACCCCCTTCAATCCCGGCCACCGCCACCCCCTTCAATCCCGGCCACCGCCACCCCCTTCAATCCCGGCCACCGCCACCCCCTTCAATCCCGGGCACCGCCACCCCCTTCAATCCCGGGCACCGCCACCCCCTTCAATCCCGGGCACAGCCACGCCCTTCAATCCCGGGCACCGCCACCCCCTTCAATCCAGGGCACCACCACCCCCTTCAATCCCGGGCACTGCCACCCCCTTCAATCCCGGGCACTGCCACCCCTTTCAATCCCGGGCACCGCCACCCCTTCAATCCGGGGCACCGCCACCCCCTTCAATCCCGGGCACCGCCACCCCCTTCAATCCCGGGCACCGCCACCCCCTTCAATCCCAGGCACCGCCACCCCTTTCAATCCCGGGCACTGCCGCCCCTTCAATCCGGGGCACTGCCACCCCCTTCAATCCTGGGCACAGCCACCCCCTTCAATCCCGGGCACCGCCACTCCCTTCAATCCAGGGCACCACCACCCCCTTCAATCCCGGGCACCGCCACCCCCTTCAATCCCGGGCACCGCCACCCCCTTCAATCCCGGGCACCGCCACCCCTTTCAATCCCGGGCACTGCCGCCCCTTCAATCCCAGGCACCACCACCCCCTTCAATCCAGGGCACCACCACCCCCTTCAATCCAGGGCACCGCCACCCCCTTCAATCCAGGGCACCGCCACCCCCTTCAATCCCGGGCACCGCCACCCCCTTCAATCCTGGGCACCGCCACCCCTTTCAATCCCGGGCACTGCCGCCCCTTCAATCCCAGGCACCACCACCCCTTCAATCCAGGGCACCACCACCCCCTTCAATCCAGGGCACCGCCACCCCCTTCAATCCAGGGCACCGCCACCCCCTTCAATACCGGGCACCGCCACCCCCTTCAATACCGGGCATCGCCACCCCCTTCAATCCAGGGCACCGCCACCCCCTTCAATCCCGGGCACCGCCACCCCCTTCAATACCGGGCACCACCACCCCCTTCAATCTTGGGCACAACCACCCCCTTCAATCCCGGGCACCGCCACCCCCTTCAATCCCGGGCACCACCACCCCCCTCAATCCCGGGCACTGCCACCCCCTTCAATCTTGGGCACCGCCACCCCCTTCAATCCCGGGCACTGCCACCCCCTTCAATCCCGGGCACTGCCACCCCCTTCCATCCCGGGCACCGCCACCCCCTTTAATCCCGGGCACTGCCACCCCCTTCAATCCCGGGCACCGCCACCCCCTTCAATCCCGGCCACCGCCACCCCCTTCAATCCCGGCCACCGCCACCCCCTTCAATCCCGGCCACCGCCACCCCCTTCAATCCCGGGCACCGCCACCCCCTTCAATCCCGGGCACCGCCACCCCCTTCAATCCCGGGCACAGCCACCCCCTTCAATCCCGGGCACCGCCACCCCCTTCAATCCAGGGCACCACCACCCCCTTCAATCCCGGGCACTGCCACCCCCTTCAATCCCGGGCACTGCCACCCCTTTCAATCCCGGGCACCGCCACCCCCTTCAATCCCGGGCACCGCCACCCCCTTCAATCCCAGGCACCGCCACCCCTTTCAATCCCGGGCACTGCCGCCCCTTCAATCCGGGGCACTGCCACCCCCTTCAATCCCGGGCACAGCCACCCCCTTCAATCCCGGGCACCGCCACCCCCTTCAATCCAGGGCACCACCACCCCCTTCAATCCCGGGCACCGCCACCCCCTTCAATCCCGGGCACCGCCACCCCCTTCAATCCCGGGCACCGCCACCCCTTTCAATCCCGGGCACTGCCGCCCCTTCAATCCCAGGCACCACCACCCCCTTCAATCCAGGGCACCACCACCCCCTTCAATCCAGGGCACCGCCACCACCTTCAATCCAGGGCACCGCCACCCCCTTCAATCCCGGGCACCGCCACCCCCTTCAATCCAGGGCACTGCCACCCCCTTCAATACCGGGCACCGCCACCCCCTTCAATACCGGGCACCGCCACCCCCTTCAATCCAGGGCACCGCCACCCCCTTCAATCCCGGGCACCGCCACCCCCTTCAATCCAGGGCACCGCCACCCCCTTCAATACCGGGCACCGCCACCCCCTTCAATACCGGGCACCGCCACCCCCTTCAATCCAGGGCACCGCCACCCCCTTCAATCCCGGGCACCGCCACCCCCTTCAATACCGGGCACCACCACCCCCTTCAATCTTGGGCACCACCACCCCCTTCAATCCCGGGCACCGCCACCCCCTTCAATCCCGGGCACCGCCACCCCCCTCAATCCCGGGCACTGCCACCCCCTTCAATCTTGGGCACCGCCACTCCCTTCAATCCTGGGCACTGCCACCCCCTTCAGTCCCGGGCACCGCCACCCCCTTCCTGCTTTTCCAGCTTTCAGCGCTCTCACACTTTAAATGACAATTACGCAGTCACACAACATTGTACACATATGAGATTTTTATCATTTTTTGGAGACAAATAGAGCTTTCTATTGGTGGCATTCAATCACCACTGGGAGGGGGGAGGGGTTATTTTTTGCTAAACAAATGAAAAAAAGACAGAAAATTTTGAAAAAAAAAAAAAAAAATGTTCATAGTTTGTTATAAAATTTTGCAAACAGGTAATTTTTCTCATCCACTGATTGGGAGGCACTGATAGATGGAACTGATGGGTGACACTGATGGGGAGGCACTGATGGCGACTAATTGGCAGCACTGGTGGGCACTGATTGGCAGCACTAGTGGGCACTGATAGGTGACACTGATGAGGAGGCACTGATGGGCACTGATAGGCAGCACTGGTGGGCACTGATAGGCAGCACTGGTGGGCACTGATAGACAGTACTAGTGGGCACTGATAGGTAGCACTAGTTGGCACCGATTGTAAGCACTGGTGGGCACTGATAGCCAGCACTGGTGGGCACTGATAGGCGACACTGATGAGGAGGTACTGATGGGCACTAATTGGCAGCACTGGTGGGCACTGATAGGCAGCACTGGTGGGCACTGATTGCCAGCACTGGTGGGCACTGATAGGCGACACTGATGGGCAATAATTGGCAGCACTGGTGGGCACTGATTGCCAGCATTGGTGGGCAAGGATAGCCAGCACTGGTGGGCACTGATAGGCGACACTGATAAGGAGGTACTGATGGGCACTAATTGGCAGCACTGGTGGGCACTGATAGGCAGCACTGGTGGGCACTGATAGGCGACACTGATGGGCACTAATTGGCAGCACTGGTGGGCACTGATTGCCAGCACTGGTGGGCACTGATAGGCGACACTGATGGGCACTAATTGGCAGCACTGGTGGGCACTGATTGCCAGCATTGGTGGGCACTGATGGCCAGCACTGGTGGGCACTGATAGGCGACACTGATGAGGAGGTATTGATGGGCACTAATTGGCAGCACTGGTGGGCACTGATAGGCGACACTGATGGGCACTAATTGGCAGCACTGGTGGGCACTGTTAGCCAGTACTGGTGAGCACTGATAATCAGTGCCTACCAGTATGAACTGGACATCGAGCGCCTCTTTGCTTTGATGCACTCGGGATGTATTCAGCTGATTTAAAGCCGACATTTATCTAAAACAAGCAAAAAATAATACAAATCAGCACAAGGGACTTCTCTTCACTGAGGTGTGTCCCTTGTGTTGCTGTGCCCTCCTTTCACCGAAACCTTTTCCTTTTCCAATCCGCCCCCCACCCCCCGCTGTAATCTCCCGGTGTCGCGGGCGTTAATAGAACCAAGGAGCTGCAACCCATCAAAAGAGCCCGAATATGTCCATCCTTTCCATCCAGCTCCGCCAGTCATAGAGGCTCAATGTATGAATATACTGAATGGAGAGGGCGGGCCTTTTAGTCATCTGCCCCTCCTCCATTCATAGATATGCGGCTCATTCATAAAAGCTGTATAACATCTTCTATTAATGGAGGAACTGGGCGGAAAAAAAGGGCCCTGCAAGCATTAATTGCTTTTTTAATATAAGATTGTACAAAAAAAGTAAGGGAGTTATTTACGAAAAGCAAATCCACTTTGCACTACAAGTGCAAACTACAGGTGCAAAGTGCACTTGAAATTGCACTGAAAGTGCACTTGGAAGTTCAGTCGCTGTAGATCCGAGGGGGACACGCAAGGAAAATAAAAAAACTGCATTTTAGCTTGCACATGATCGGATGATAAAATCAGCAGAGCTTCCCCTCATTTCAGATCTACCCCCCAGATCTACAGCGACTGCACTTCCAAGTGCACTTTCAGTGCAATTTCAAGTGCACTTTGCACTTGTAGTGCAAAGTGGATTCGCCTTTCGTCAATAACCCCCCTAACTCTGCACTGTGCGTTATGTCATTCTATAACAAACTTCTTTTTTTACAATAATAAAATGATAAAACATAACAATGTGACTCTGTACTGTGCATTCTATAACAATCATTAATAATAACATATGATAAAATAAATAATAAAATATATAAACACACACACTATATATATAGTAAATTTGAAGTAGCGCAACTTCAAAGCCGCACTGCTGCGAATGGAGGCTACAAAGAAGGAAGAAAAATAAAGAGGGGCGAAGGTAGGAGGAAGAAAGGAGGGAGAAGGGGTGAAAAAGAAGGGTGAAGAACGAATAAGAGAGAGAGAAAGAAGGCAGAGGGGCAAAGGAGAGAGAAGAAAGAAGGGAGAAAGAAAAGAGAAGAAAGGAGGGAGAAAGAAAAGAGAAGAAAGGAGGGAGAAAGAAAAGAGAAGAAAGAAGGGAGAAAGAAAAGAGAAGAAAGGAGGGAGAAAGAAAAGAGAAGAAAGGAGGGAGAAAGAAAAGAGAAGAAAGGAGGGAGAAAGAAAAGAGAAGAAAGGAGGGAGAAAGAAAAGAGAAGAAAGGAGGGAGAAAGAAAAGAGAAGAAAGGAGGGAGAAAGAAAAGAGAAGAAAGGAGGGAGAAAGAAAAGAGAAGAAAGGAGGGAGAAAGAAAAGAGAAGAAAGAAGGGAAAAAGAATAGAGAAGAAAGAAGGGAGAAAGAAAAGAGAAGAAAGAAGGGAGAAAGAAAAGAGAAGAAAGGAGGGAGAAAGAAAAGAGAAGAAAGGAGGGAGAAAGAAAAGAGAAGAAAGGAGGGAGAAAGAAAAGAGAAGAAAGGAGGGAGAAAGAAAGGAGAAGAAAGGAGGGAGAAAGAAAAGAGAACAAAGAAGGGAGAAAGAAAAGAGAAGAAAGAAGGGAGAACGAAAAGAGAAGAAAGAAGGGAGAACGAAAAGAGAAGAAAGAAGGGAGAAAGAAAAGAGAAGAAAGAAGGGAGAAAGAAAAGAGAAGAAAGAAGGGAGAAAGAAAAGAGAAGAAAGAAGGGAGAACGAAAAGAGAAGAAAGAAGGGAGAACGAAAAGAGAAGAAAGAAGGGAGAAAGAAAAGAGAAGAAAGAAGGGAAAAAGAAAAGAGAAGAAAGAAGAGAAAAAGAATAGAGAAGAAAGAAGGGAGAAAGAAAATAGAAGAAAGAAGGGAGAAAGAAAAGAGAAGAAAGAAGGGAGAAAGAAAAGAGAAGAAAGAAGGGAAAAAGAATAGAGAAGAAAGAAGGGAGAAAGAAAAGAGAAGAAAGAAGGGAGAAAGAAAAGAGAAGAAAGAAGTGAGAAAGAAAAGAGAAGAAAGAAGGAAGAAAGAAAAGAGAAGAAAGAAGGGAGAAAGAAAAGAGAAGAAAGAAGGGAGAACGAAAAGAGAAGAAAGAAGGGAGAACGAAAAGAGAAGAAAGAAGGGAGAAAGAAAAGAGAAGAAAGAAAGAAAGAAAGAAAGAAAGAAAGAAAGAAAGAAAGAAAGAAAGAAAGAAAGAAAGAAAGAAAGAAAGAAAGAAAAGAAAAAAAGAAAGGAAAGGAAAAAAGAAAGAAAGAAAGAAAGAAAGATAATATTAATAACAACAACAACAGCAATAAAATATCTGTTATAATAAAAAAAATATCATAATAAATAATAATGTAACTACATCTTGTTCTTTTTGGCATTATGCAACCATCATGTAATAGTAATAATAATAATAATAATAATAATAATAATAATAATGTAGATTTGTACCTCTCTCTGTAGAGAAGTCGGTCACATTCGGGGACCAGATGGATGGATGAGATGAGCTCTCCCCGGTCTGGTCGGTGGATGAAGCTCTCGGGGCTTTTATACCGACATTATACCGAGAGACAGAAACGAAACTCTGTGAGGGTTTCAGTTCTTCATCTCCGTTTCACCCTCCCAGAATCACTTTCATTTCTCCCAGCTTCACGAGCTGGGCAGCGGTGTGACGTCATCCTGTACAGAATACAGAGTGCTGTGTAATGATTGTTGGCTCTGGGCACACATTTCCTGCTCTGTGTTATACAGCAGATGAAATGGAAAGTAATTCTGAGCTCCTGACATGGAACCAGTGGCGGCTGGTGCTCAGAATTTTTTTTGGGGGGGCGCAAACAAACTAAAAAATACTGAAAAAAAACCCCATCAATTGCAGCCTCACTGTGCCATCATATTGAGTAGAATTCTAGGGGTCTGATAATGTTGATATATATATATATATATATATATATATATATATATATATATATATATATATATATATATATATATATATATATATACACACACATGTATAAAGCGACTGTCACTTTAAGAATTTATAATATGCTTTCTTTGTTTACTTTCCTTAGATGTTTTCCTTTTTCATTGTTTCCATTCCTGGGAAATCGAAACTACTGGATATGTGAGGACACAGACTACTGATAAGGACTCAGGCTTGATTCACACTAATCCGTTTTTTGATGCATTTTGCAGAAATGCAGGGAAATTTTTTAACATGACTGCAGTGAATAAAAAGCATCTACTTATATTGATCTGGATCTACTATCTCATATGAATGTCTTGTTTGAAGACCATTAAATTGGATTTAATAATATGCAGCCATTGTGCCCATCAAATGCAGCCACTTGTGCCCATCAAATGCAGCCACTTGTGCCCATCAAATGCAGCCACTTGTGCCCATCATATGCAGCCTCTTGTGCATATCATATGCAGCCACTTGTCCCCATCAAATGCAGCTACTGTGCCCATCATATGCAGCCACTTGTGCCCATCAAATGCAGCCACTTGTGCCCATCATATGCAGCCACTTGTGCCCATCATATGCAGCCACTTGTGCTCATCATATGCAGCCACTTGTGCTCATCATATGCAGCCACTTGTGCCCATCATATGCAGCCACTTGTGCTAGATTAAATGCAGCCACTTGTGCCCATCAAATGCAGCCACTTGTGCCCATCAAATGCAGCCACTTGTGCCCATCAAATGCAGCCACTTGTGCCCATCAAATGCAGCCACTTGTGCCCATCATATGCAGCCACTGGTGCCCATCAAATGCAGCCACTTGTGCCCGTCAAATGCAGCCACTTGTGCCCGTCAAATGCAGCCACTTGTGCCCGTCAAATGCAGCCACTTGTGCCCGTCAAATGCAGCCACTTGTGCCCATCAAATGCAACCACTTGTGCCCATCAAATGCAGCTACTTGTGCCCATCAAATGAAGCCACTTGTGCCTGATCAAATGCAGCCACTTAAGCCCATCATATGCAGCCTCTTGTGCCCATCATATGCAGCCACTTGTGCCCATCATATGCAGCCACTGGTGCCCATCAAATGCAGCCACTTGTGCCCGTCAAATGCAGACACTTGTGCCCGTCAAATGCAGCCACTTGTGCCCGTCAAATGCAGCCACTTGTGCCCGTCAAATGCAGCCACTTGTGCCCGTCAAATGCAACCACTTGTGCCCATCAAATGCAGCCACTTGTGCCCATCATATGCAGCCACTTGTGCCCATCATATGCAGCCACTTGTCCCCATCAAATGCAGCTACTGTGCCCATCATATTGAGCCACTTGTGCCCATCAAATGCAGCCACTTGTGCCCACCATATGCAGTCACTTGTGCCCATCATATGCAGCTACTGTGCCCATCATATGCAGCCACTTGTGCCCATCAAATGCAGCCACTTGTGCCCATTAAATGCAGCCACTTGTGCCCATCATATGCAGCCACTTGTGCCCATCATATGCAGCCACTGGTGCCCATCAAATGTAGCCACTTGTGCCTGTTAAATACAGCCACTTGTGCCCATCAAATGCAGCCACTTGTGCCCATCAAATGCAGCCACTTGTGCCCATCAAATGCAGCCACTTGTGCCCATCAAATGCAGCCACTTGTGCTAGATTAAATGCAGCCACTTGTGCCCATCAAATGCAGCCACTTGTGCCCATAAAATGCAGCCACTTGTGCCCATCAAATGCAGCCACTTGTGCCCATCATATGCAGCCACTTGTGCCCATCATATGCAGTCACTTGTGCCCATCATATGCAGCCACTTGTGCCCATCAAATGCAGCCACTTGTGCCCATCATATGCAGTCACTTGTGCCCATCATATGCAGCCACTTGTGCCCGTCAAATGCAGCCACTTGTGCCCGTCAAATGCAGCCACTTGTGCCCTTCAAATGCAGCCACTTGTGCCCATCAAATGCAGCCACTTGTGCCCATCAAATGCAACCACTTGTGCCCATCAAATGCAGCCACTTGTGCCCATCAAATGAAGCCACTTGTGCCTGATCAAATGCAGCCACTTGTGCCCATCATATGCAGCCTCTTGTGCCCATCATATGCAGCCACTTGTCCCCATCAAATGCAGCTACTGTGCCCATCATATTCAGCCACTTGTGCCCATCAAATGCAGCCACTTGTGCCCATCATATGCAGCCACTTGCGCCCATCATATGCAGCTACCTTGCCCATCATATGCAGCCACTTGTGCCCATCAAATGCAGCCACTTGTGCCCATTAAATGCAGCCACTTGTGCCCATCATATGCAGCCACTTGTGCCCATCATATGCAGCCACTGGTGCCCATCAAATGTAGCCACTTGTGCCTGTTAAATACAGCCACTTGTGCCCGTCAAATGCAGCCACTTGTGCCCATCAAATGCAGCCACTTGTGCCCATCATATGCAGCCACTTGTGCTAGATTAAATGCAGCCACTTGTGCCCATCAAATGCAGCCACTTGTGCCCATCAAATGCAGCCACTTGTGCCCATCAAATGCAGCCACTTGTGCCCATCATATGCAGCCACTTGTGCCCATCATATGCAGCCACTGGTGCCCATCAAATGCAGACACTTGTGCCCATCAAATGCAGCCACTTGTGCCCGTCAAATGCAGCCACTTGTGCCCGTCAAATGCAGCCACTTGTGCCCGTCAAATGCAGCCACTTGTGCCCATCAAATGCAACCACTTGTGCCCATCAAATGCAGCCACTTGTGCCCATCAAATGAAGCCACTTGTGCCTGATCAAATGCAGCCACTTAAGCCCATCATATGCAGCCTCTTGTGCCCATCATATGCAGCCACTTGTCCCCATCAAATGCAACTACTGTGCCCATCATATGCAGCCACTTGTGCCCATCAAATGCAGCCACTTGTGCCCATCATATGCAGCCACTTGTGCCCATCATATGCAGCCACTGGTGCCCATCAAATGCAGCCACTTGTGCCCATCAAATGCAGCCACTTGTGCCCATCAAATGCAGCTACTGTGCCCATCATATGCAGCCACTTGTGCCCATCAAATGCAGCCACGTGTGCCCATTAAATGCAGCCACTTGTGCCCATCATATGCAGCCACTTGTGCCCATCATATGCAGCCACTGGTGCCCATCAAATGCAGCCACTTGTGCCCGTCAAATGCAGCCACTTGTGCCCCTCAAATGCAGCCACTTGTGCCCCTCAAATGCAGCCACTTGTGCCCATCAAATGCAGCCACTTGTGCCCATCAAATGCAGCCACTTGTGCCCATCATATGCAGCCACTTGTGCTCATCATATGCAGCCACTTGTGCTCATCATATGCAGCCACTTGTGTCCATCAAATGCAGTCAGTTGTGCCCGTCAAATGCAGCCACTTGTGCCCGTCAAATGCAGCCACTTGTGCCCATCAAATGCAGCCACTTGTGCCCATCATATGCGGCCACTTGTGCCCATCGTATGCAGCCACTTGTGCCCATCAAATGCAGCCACTTGTGCCTGTTAAATACAGCCACTTGTGCCCGTCAAATGCAGCCACTTGTGCCCATCATATGCAGCCACTTGTGCCGGTCAAATGCAGCCACTGTGCTCATCATATGCAGCCACTTGTGCCCATCAAATGCAGCCACTTGTGCCCATCATATCCAGCCACTTGTGCCCATCATATGCAGCCAATTGTGCCCGTCAAATGCAGCCAATTGTGCCCGTCAAATGCAGCCACTTGTGCCCATCAATTGCAGCCACTTGTGCCCATCATATGCAGCCACTTGTGCCCATCATATGCAGCCAATTGTGCCCGTCAAATGCAGCCAATTGTGCCCATCATATGCAGCCACTTGTGCCCATCATATGCAGCCACTTGTGCCCATCATATGCAGCCACTTGTGCCCATCAAATGCAGCCACTTGTGCCCATCAAATGCAGCCACTTGTGCCCATCAAATGCAGCCACTTGTGCCCATCATATGCAGCCACTTGTGCCCATCATATGCAGCCACTTGTGCCCATCATATGCAGCCACTGTGCCCATCATATGCAGCCACTTGTGCCCGTCAAATGCAGCCACTTGTGCCCGTCAAATGCAGCCACTTGTGCCCGTCAAATGCAGCCACTTGTGGCCATCAAATGCAGCCACTTGTGCCCATCAAATGCAGCCACTTGTGCCCATCATATGCAGCCACTTGTGCCGGTCAAATGCAGCCACTGTGCCCATCATATGCAGCCAATTGTGCCCGTCAAATGCAGCCACTTGTGCCCATCAAATGCAGCCACTTGTCCCCATCAAATGCAGCCACTGTGCCCATCATATGCAGCCACTTGTGCCCATCATATGCAGCCACTTGTGCCCATCATGTGCAGCCACTTGTGCCCATCATATGCAGCCACTTGTGCCCATCATATGCAGCCACTTGTGCCCATCATATGCAGCCACTTGTGCCCATCAAATGCAGCCACTTGTGCCCATCATATGCAGCCACTTGTGCCCATCAAATGCAGCCACTGTGCCCATCATATGCAGCCACTTGTGCCCGTCAAATGCAGCCACTTGTGCCCGTCAAATGCAGCCACTTGTGGCCATCAAATGCAGCCACTGTGACCCCCACCCGCCCACTGTCTGCCCGGCACTTACCCCATCTTAGTGGCGGGTCAGGCAGTGGGTGAAGGCGGCCAGCTGTGGGACGGCTCCTGTGTCCTCCATGCTCCCCCCCCTCTCTTCTTCCGTTCTGCTAGGCATTTAATCGGGGCGGCTGTGCCTTCAGCCAATCAGGTGACGGGTATTAGACCCACGCTACCTGATTGACAACGGCGCGCAGGCGCAGTGAGCGTGCCGTTAGTGCCGGGACTGATGTCATCGCGGCTCCGGCCGGAGCCACGATACCCGGGAGTAAGATGGACGCTTCGTGGAAGAGGGGACAGCGGGGACATCGCAGGCTCCTGTGTCAGGTAAGTGACACATAATGGGCTAGTATGCGGCATACTAGCCCATTATGCTTTACCTTTGCAGGGAAACAAAGAGGAGGTAACACCCATCAGGGTTTACTTCCTCTTGAAGACAAAAATCTGCAGGAAATCGAATAGTGTGTATGGGGCTTTAGTCCGTAGGGTTCAATTTTGAGTTGAGTTTATTTCATTGCTACAAGTAACCATTTTTACTCAATGAAACTGGTTCATTTAGTGTCTTTTGCTGTGATTGGTCAAAACTAATCCCATGGCACAGATAGGCTGTGATTGGCCCTGTCTTTTACCATGTGATCTCCATGACCAATCACAGCTAGCAACACAATTGTACACAATGGATGGCATGAAAGAAAGCCAATCATTCAATACAATTGTCATGTGATCTGCTGCGATTGGTCACAGCGGTCAGTGGGCGGCTGTGGTGATCAGCCATTGACAGATTGCGCCACCACGGGGCCCCTCCCCCTGCGAGAGTCGCGTTCTCGGGGACAGTGAGATGGGCGGGTGGTAAAACCACGGCTCAACCACCGATTTTTAGGGCAGTATGGGCCCCTGGATGCATGCTGCCCTAAGGGCCAGTTCACACCACATGCAGTCCAGTGAAATTTATTTTTTTATGCATCAAAAACGCATGGAAAGTACGTTATATGGTTACCAGCGACATAGTGGTCAGTTCCACGGCGTTCCAGAAAAAAAAAGTAGGACATTCTGCATTTTTTTCCCGGTAAAATGCATTAAAAAACGCACCGCACCCCAGTACAGCAAAAAAAAAAAAAGAAACAGGAAAAAAGAAGAAAATAAAAGCATCTGGAATGCATTTGGAAACGCATTAAAAATGCATAAACGCATTTTTTAAAAAAACGTTAAAAGCGAGCATGCAGAAATGCATCGGGAATGGATCTGGTGCGTTTTTGTGGATGTGTTTACACGTGACAAGCATGCACCCCAGACGCGTTCCGGATGTGTTTTTGCTTACAGTTCACACTTCAAAAAACTCGCTCCAGATGCGTTTCTGCATGTGCGTTTTCGATGAGTTTTCAATGCATTTCAGTGCGTTTTTTCCCTCTGTCTTTTTTTTCAAGGTTTCCTTTTTTTTTTTTTTCATGTAATGCGTTCCAGTGTGTTTTTGATGCATTTTTCCACATTCCAGTACAGTTCTGTGCAGAAAAAAAATGCAGCATGTTCCCGCCGATTCACCCCAGAAAAACACGCTGCAGATCTATTGTGGGTGTGTTTTTTTTTTTAATGGCTGTGCGTTTTACAGCACGTTTTTGATGCGTTCCGGTGCATTTTTGTTGCATTTTTTGATGCGTTTCTGGATGCATTCCAGATCGCTGTACTGGGGGGTCTGGTGCGTTTTTGATGCGTTTCAGTGATTTTTTTTTTTTTGCATTTTACCGCAGAAAAATGCAGCATGTGAAACCATACAACCTTGATACAGAAACAAAGAAAAACGCAATGGACTGCACATGGTGTGAATTGGCTCTTTTACTTTTTTTTCTGCACTGGAGCTGACTGCACTGGTGTGAAGCAGACCATTGGAACTCCTATGATCTACTGTCCATGCGTTTTTGATGCAGAAAAAAAAAACGCACTGGACTGCATCTGGTGTCAATGTTCAGCCTCTCGTAGAGCTCTGCAGGCAGCCGGCGGTGGGGTTGGACGTCATTTCCTGCTGCCACTTATCACTCCCATCTACTCCCTCCCATGTCTTATCCGTAGGATTCTCCCTTGTTTTTGTTGCCTTTTATACTTTGTATTTGTTTTTCCTATTTGCTGCCAATCCGTTTTTCTTTGTTATGATGTCCAAAGAGGTGATTTATTACCTGAAGAATGAAGGCTACACTCAGAAGGCCACATGGGATAGTTCACCGGCACTATTCTATACACTATACAACATACACTACTACACTATACACTACACACTACACACTACACCATACACTATACACTATACACTACACACTACACACTATACAACATTCACTACTACACTATACACCAGGGGTCTTCAAACTGCGGCTCTCCTGGTGTTCAGGAACTACAATTCCCATCATGCCTAGTCATGTCTGTGAATGTCAGAGTTTTACAAAGCCTCATGGGATGTGTAGTTCTGCAACAGCTGGAGGGCTGTAGTTTGAGGATCCCTGCCATACACTACACACTATACAACATTCACTACTACACTATTCACTACTACACTATACACTATACAACATACACTATACTATAAACCATACACTACTATACTATACACTACTACACTATACACCATACACTACTACACTATACAACATTCACTACTACACTATACACTATACAACATACACTATACTATAAACCATACACTACTATACAATACACTACTACACTATACACCATACACTACTACACTATACAACATACACTACTACACTATACACTAATACACTATACACCATACACTACTACACTATACACTACTATACTACTACACTATACACCATACACTACTATACTACTACACTATACAACATACACTACACACTACTATACTATACACTACACACTACTACACTATACACTATACACCATACACTACTACACTATACAACATACACTACACACTATACACTACTATACTATACACTCCTACACCATACAACACTACACTATAACACTACTACACTACACACTATAAACCATACACTATACAACATACACTACTACACTATACACTACTACATTATACATGAAGTATGGGTGCAGATGTGATGCTGGGGGGGTACATGGAGTATGGGTGCAGATGTGATGCTGGGGGGGTACATGAAGTATGGGTACAGAAGTGATGCTGGGGGGGTACATGGAGTATGGGTGCAGAAGTGATGCTGGGGGGGTACATGGAGTATGGGTGCAGAAGTGATGCTGGGGGGGTACATGGAGTATGGGTGCAGAAGTGATGCTGGGGGGGTACATGGAGTATGGGTGCAGAAGTGATGTTGGGGGGGAGGGTACATGTAGTATGGGTGCAGAAGTGATGTTGGGGGGGTACATGTAGTATGGGTGCAGAAGTGATGTTGGGGGGGGTACATGGAGTATGGGTGCAGAAGTGATGCTGGGGGGGTACATGGAGTATGGGTGCAGAAGTGATGCTGGGGGGGTACATGAAGTATGGGTGCAGAAGTGATGCTGGGGGGGGGTACATGGAGTATGGGTGCAGATGTGATGCTGGGGGGGTACATGGAGTATGGGTGCAGAAGTGATGTTGGGGGGGGGGTGGGTACATGTAGTATGGGTGCAGAAGTGATGTTGGGGGGGTACATGTAGTATGGGTGCAGAAGTGATGTTGGGGGGGTACATGGAGTATGGGTGCAGAAGTGATGCTGGGGGGGTACATGAAGTATGGGTGCAGAAGTGATGCTGGGGGGGGGGGGTACATGGAGTATGGGTGCAGATGTGATGCTGGGGGAGTACATGGAGTATGGGTGCAGAAGTGATGCTGGGGGGGTACATGGAGTATGGGTGCAGAAGTGATGCTGGGGGGGTACATGGAGTATGGGTGCAGAAGTGATGCTGGGGGGGTACATGAAGTATGGGTGTAGAAGTGATGTTGGGGGGGTACATGAAGTATGGGTGTAGAAGTGATGCTGGGGGGGTACATGAAGTATGGGTGTAGAAGTGATGCTGGGGGGGGTACATGAAGTATGGGTGGGGGGGATATGGGGGCCCCCCTTGTTAAAAGGGGCTTTCAGATTCTGATAAGCCCCCTGGCCCACAGACCCCACAACCACCGCTCAGGGTTGTGGGGAAGAGGCCCTTGGCCCCATCAACATGGGGACAAGGTGCTTTGGGGCGGGGGATGTGGCCTGGTATTGTTCAGGAGGGGCACTCGGTCGTCCCCTCACTTTCCTGACCTGCCGAGCTGCATGTTTGATAAGGGCCCGGTATGGATTTGGGGGGGGGGGGGGCAAGGATGTCTTTTCACAATTTTTTTTGCCAGCACTTCTTTTTTTTACATTCAGCTGTCAGTGGGGAAGCCCCGCTGACAGCTGATTACTCATCAGTTAATGTCGCCGGCTTCCCGGCCCGCTCCTTAGCAACCAGCTATATACAATGTGTTTAAAAAGAAAAGCAAAAAAAAAACCCTGCAACATGCATGAGAACTGCATGCAAAAAATGCATAAAAAAACACAGGTTTGAAAACGGAAAACGCACCGCAAAATGCGCCTAAAAATCACATGAACTGCATAGATGTGAACCTAGACTTAACCCTTCCGTTACCAGGTCTGCTCTCCAACCCTTCTTGCTGTGACCCCGAAAGCAACATGTATGACATCACTTCCTGGGGTCACCCTGTCACTTTCCCCGCCGGCTAGCATAGCGGTTAAGGAATGTATTGCGGTGCGATCTGCATTGCACTACATTCAGCAGAGCCCAGAGGAGACATCGCGAGGTCTTTTAGACAAGACCCTGCATGTCTCATTTAAGAGAACCTGTCACCAAAAAATCATCACATAGGGGACTTTTTGCCCCCTATATGATGTAAAAAAAAAAAAAAAGTTAGGCAAAAATAAACAAAAAAAATATTTAAAAAATAAATAAATAAATAAAATTACACCCAAGCCTATTTTAAAAGATGTGTGCAAAAAAAATGCAAAAAACGGCTCTGGCAGCAAAAGCCGAAACCTCCATTGGAAATCAAATCTCTTTGCTACTGGAAGCTACAACCACTCATTGGTAGTGCCCCTCATTGGAGACGCTTTGAAATAAATGAGATGATCAATTTCACTATAGTAAAATGATTGGCTCACCGGAGTAGCCCCAACCTGAGGACTCAATCACACCATACATGTGCAGAAAAAAACCTCAACAGATGTGGTGTTAACGAGCCCTAAAAGTCCTCCTTGTTATTTCTGGGTGTAGCAAGATGGCGGGTCTGTGAGCTCTAGGATAGGTAAGGATCTGTCTCTCTCTCTGTGTGTAATGAATTATAAGGTGGGTGATTGAAGCTCCTTCCAGGGTTGCGCAGTTTGTAAAAATTTGTGATTTTTTTTTTTTTTTTTTTACATCTGCCAGTAAATATCGGGGGGGGCTGATAATTTTCGTGCAGTGTTGACATTTTTTGTGTAAAGCAAGCAAATGACTTTGTTCTCGGTATCGTCAGTGTTTCCATATCAGGTTTATACTGTTCAAATATTCACTGTGTTCGTTTTCAATAGGACTCCTGTCATTTCTCACGTTGCCAGTAAAAAAAAAAAAAAACAAACAAAAAAAAAGTGCTCCGCCAGTAAATTTTCCATGTTGTGTCAGTAAAAAATGCAGCAGGAGGTTGGCAACCTTGGCTCCTATAGCTGGGGGAGGGGTGTTTATACACGGGTCTAAAGCTCAACATACACATTACAATCCATGGTGGCCACACTGCTATCGATACAACCATTTAATCGATGCGACTAAACTGGAGAACCAAAGACCGTCCATTCAGGAAGTTGATAGAAGTTTGTTGCTAGATAGTGATCCATCAGTGTGTATTGGGTAATTTTGTTTTATATATAATAATATAATAATAATAATAATATATAATATGAAATGTAATCATTTTTTAATTTGTTCAGATCAGATTTGGGGATTGATGGATTGTATGTTCCTAAAGTGTCATCCAATAATAAATAAAAAAAAAAAATATATATATATATATATATATATATATATATATATATATATATATATATATATATATATATATATATATATATATAATTATTATTATTATTATTTTTTTTTTCACCTATTTTTTTTTTTTTTTTTTGATAGTTTAGGTTCTCAAACCAGCAATTATCCAATGTATTTGTATCCATCTACATAGCAAGTGGTAGATCCTAAAGAAAATTGTACATCCATGTAATTTATGTGTGTGTGTGTGTGTGTTTGGCTGATTGAATTTTTAGTAGCAGATAATCTATATAAAGTCTCGTTCACGCCATGTCCATCGATCAATGCTGGCTCATCGCAAGGACACCACAAAACACGTGTTTGATCCATGTCCATGTGAGTGCTTCATCCCATCAATCCAGAAAAAAAAAAAAGTGTTTTGCCGCGTACACACGGTCGGACTTTTCGACCGGACTGGTCCGAAAGACTTTCCAGCGGACTTTTGACGGACTTCCGACGGACTTTCTAATGAACGGACTTGCCTACACACGATCACATCAAAGTCCGACGGATTCGTACGTGATGACGTACACCGGACTAAAATAAGGAAGTTGATAGCCAGTAGCCAATAGCTGCCCTAGCGTGGGTTTTTGTCCGTCGGACCAGCACACAGACGAGCGGATTTCTGGGTCCGGCGGAGTTACGACGTAAAGATTTGAAGCATGTTCCAAATCTAAAGTCCGTCAGATTTGCGACTGGAAAAGTCCGCTGAAGGTCCGGTGAAGCCCGCACACGATCGGATTGTCCGCCGGCTTTGGTCCGTCGGACCAGTCCGGTCAAGGTCCGAACGTGTGTACGCGGCATTAGAATTTTGACTCTTGACATGGCCTTAAACTGCAGCCATGTACAAAAAACTGTTTGTTAAAAAAAATAAATAAATAAATTGCACTTCAACATGCAGTAAAATGTAGCATATTTTCTGTGTGAATGAGCCCTCCCATTTATATGCAGGAAATGTGTGGGTTTGTTTTAATTCCTAATGTGATTCTGATAATAATTATTATTTAAAAAAAAAAAAAAAATATATATATATATATATATATATATATATATATATATATATATATATATATATATATTTTTTTTTTTTAATACAGAGTTTTTGGTTTGCCGACGGACTTGTAGCCTTTCCGGTTGTCAAGATTTCAGGATAGACCCTGACCCACCCACTGCCACCATGGAGCAGAGAGAAGACCTCACTGATGAAGAGGCTGTGAGGGCTTGTATTATTACAGGTAGGTTTCAGCACACGGTTTTGGGGTGGGGGGGAGGCGGGGTAGGGTCCTACATGTGGGTGATGAAGAGTGCTGCTGGGGGACCCAGACATTTCTAACCTCCTAAAAGTGGAGTTCCGCTGCTGACTTTTACTATATGGACACTTACCAGTCCCAGGAAGCCCGTAATGTCGGCACCCCAGCCGATCTTTGGATCGACTGTTGGGCGCAGCCACCGCCATTCCAGGTAAGGGAACCCGACCTGACCTTTTCGGCTTCACTGGCTGGATCCCTACTGCGCACGCGCATAGCGCACTGCACTTTCTGATTGGGGCGACCAGCGAAGGAAGGAGGAGGGGGCTGAGCTGCCGGGGGAATGGACTGCGGCCCAGTTTCCCGGAAGTGGGGAAGGGGACCTGTCAAATGCCAAATGTGACACCAGAGGGGGTGGGGGGGACAATAAAGCGGACTTTCCACTTTTGGGTGGAAGCGCGCTTTAAGTCCACCAAGCTTCTTTAGTCTCTGTCCACTGCATCCTGGATAATGATCCTCTTGCTACAATGTTGCAAATTTTTTTTGCCAAGTCTGTGATCTATTTTGCTGTTCAAAAGACTTTACAATCTTGAAAATATTTAGAGCGGCCCTTTCCCATATTTCACTGCCTGTTGATGTGAAGTTGCCTAACACCTTAAATATATATAATTTTATTTATTTTTAATTATTCACGCCCTCCCTGGATTTCGTGAAGGCAGTGGTGACGTAGCCTTGGCCGCACCCTTGGGTTAGCAACGTCCTCTCTCTCTCTCCCTCTCCCTCTCTCCCTCTCTCCCTCTCTCTCCTCTCTCTCTCCTCCCCCCCCCTTTCCTCCTCCTCTTTGAACATCATCACTGGGAAGGGTTCTCTCTCTTCTCCTCCCCCCCCCCCTTCTTTCTTTCCCTGTGGCCGTTAATATAGAGAATGACCAGGGCCACCAATAAGGCAGTACACCTGGCCCTCCTGTACCAGGCACGGGGCTCATCAGTTCAACAGGGGAGGCCCGGGCAACTGACGAGCAGCTGTACTGTCTTATCGCAGAAACAGATTCCCATTGGCTCCCCTTGCAGAACAGCCAGCTTCTCCTCCTCTACCTTCCTCCAGCTTTCAGCTTCTGCAGGAGGATCAGTGCCAGCATCTGTGCCTCCACCCCCCCCCCTCCCCAATTTCTATTGCTGCTCCTGTGTTCATTAAGAACTGTTTGTGGATGAACAGGGAGCCTCTGTACAGAGCGCTTCCTGTTCATTCACTCTCCAGCGCAGCTGAGGCTGCAAAGAAGGCTATTGAGGAATGCATGTTATTTTTAAAAGTGAGACATCGGGGATTCTTTTTAGAATCCTGACGTTCCACCATAGTCCTGCTTGGGGGGGGGGGGGGCTTATGAAAAATGTGTGTGGGGTGGGGGGCGGCACTTGTTTACACATGCTTTGCTCTCTGAAGAGGGATCCATGTTCAGATCACTCTACCTCCTGTCCGCCTGTTAAATGCTCTGAATCGTATCACCACCTCACTGCCTGCTTTAACTCCCACAACCCCGCTCTAGCGCATGACAACCACATGCATTGCACGCAGTTGTGGGGCGCTTGCAGAGCAGCACCATTTACTTGAATGGGTCATGTTTGACGGGCGGGGGGGGGGGGGGGGGTATACTTCTGCCATGGCTGCTAAGCAAAGCATCACAGTCGTAACATACCTACACGCCCCCCAGCCGCTTGGAGGGTGGTAAAAACCTCAGCTCAAACGTGAGGTTTTGCCACCCATCAACCTCAGGTGTAAATGAGCCCTAGTAGAGAAGAGCCTTCCTCTCCTCCAACCCCAATTGGCCATTTAATATTGAGCTGCCTTCACACTCTAAAATGAATTTGGTGTTGTCCCCACTTTGTGGATCTAAAATCCTCCCAGTCTTCTTGGAAGATTTTCTACGAGATTTTGAAAAGTTTCTGTGGGAATACATGGCCATTTGTGAGGTCAAGTACTCAGGCCCGGATTTACTCCCTTTGCCGCCCCAAGGCCGGGTCCTTCAATGCCGCCCCCCCCCCCCCCCCCCGCACCACCATTCTCGTCCTTTATCGATGACTGCTACAATAGATCAATTAAAAACATATCTCCTATACACGAGAACACTGAAAATAACTGGCTTTAATTGTACAGACTAAAAATACTTCAGGGTAAGCGCGCGAGGGGTAAGGATTTTTCGCTGGCAATTTTTCAGGGCAATGGCTGGTGTTAGTGCTTCAATCATCCCCGGCACCATGGTTGTTATGGTGTCAGGATGATTGAAACACATTATTTCTATCATTACATTGTAATGTAAAATGAAATAGTTCAACTCACCATAATGCAGAATCATTGGGAGCCCTGAGCGTGTCACTTGCCACCATCGCTTGTCACTTGACACTATGCCTGCCACCACATGGGGATGTCACTTGCCACGCTGCCACCAGATGGAGATGTCACTTGCCACACTGCCTGCCACCAGATGGGGATGTCACTTGCCACTCTGCCTGCCACCAGATGGGGATGTCACTTGCCACACTGCCACCAGATGGAGACGTCCCTTGCCACACTGCCACCAGATGGGGATGTCACTTGCCACACTGCCACCAGATGGGAATGTCACTTGCCACACTGCCACCAGATGGGGATGTCACTTGCCATGCTGCCACCAGATGGAGACGTCACTTGCCACACTGCCACCAGATGGGGATGTCCCTTGCCACCAGATGGGGATGTCACTTGCCATGCTGCCACCAGATGGAGACGTCACTTGCCACACTGCCACCAGATGGGGATGTCACTTGCCACCTTGCCACCAGATGGGGATGTCACTTGCCATGCTGCCACCAGATGGAGACGTCACTTGCCACACTGCCACCAGATGGGGATGTCACTTGCCACGCTGCCACCAGATGGGGATGTCACTTGCCACGCTGCCACCAGATGGGGATGTCACTTGCCACACTGCCACCAGATGGGGATGTCACTTGCCACACTGCCACCAGATGGGGATGTCACTTGCCACACTGCCACCAGATGGGGATGTCACTTGCCACACTGCCACCAGATGGGGATGTCACTTGCCACACTGCCACCAGATGGGGATGTCACTTGCCACCAGATGGGGATGTCACTTGCCATGCTGCCACCAGATGGAGACGTCACTTGCCACACTGCCACCAGATGGGGACGTCACTTGCCACGCTGCTACCAGATGGGGACGTCACTTGCCACGCTGCCACCAGATGGAGACGTCACTTGCCACACTGCCACCAGATGGAGACGTCACTTGCCACACTGCCACCAGATGGGGATGTCACTTGCCACGCTGCCACCAGATGGGGATGTCACTTGCCACGCTGCCACCAGATGGGGATGTCACTTGCCACGCTGCCACCAGATGGGGATGTCACTTGCCACACTGCCACCAGATGGGGATGTCACTTGCCACCAGATGGGGATGTCACTTGCCATGCTGCCACCAGATGGAGACGTCACTTGCCACGCTGCCACCAGATGGGGATGTCACTTGCCATGCTGCCACCAGATGGGGATGTCACTTGCCACACTGCCACCAGATGGGGATGTCACTTGCCACACTGCCACCAGATGGGGATGTCACTTGCCACACTGCCACCAGATGGGGATGTCACTTGCCACCAGATGGGGATGTCACTTGCCATGCTGCCACCAGATGGGGATGTCACTTGCCATGCTGCCACCAGATGGGGATGTCACTTGCCATGCTGCCACCAGATGGAGACGTCACTTGCCACACTGCCACCAGATGGGGATGTCACTTGCCACACTGCCACCAGATGGGGACGTCACTTGCCACGCTGCTACCAGATGGGGACGTCACTTGCCACGCTGCCACCAGATGGAGACGTCACTTGCCACACTGCCACCAGATGGAGACGTCACTTGCCATGCTGCCACCAGATGGGGATGTCACTTGCCACGCTGCCACCAGATGGGGATGTCACTTGCCACACTGCCACCAGATGGGGATGTCACTTGCCACACTGCCACCAGATGGGGATGTCACTTGCCACCAGATGGGGATGTCACTTGCCATGCTGCCACCAGATGGAGACGTCACTTGCCACGCTGCCACCAGATGGGGATGTCACTTGCCATGCTGCCACCAGATGGGGATGTCACTTGCCACACTGCCACCAGATGGGGATGTCACTTGCCACACTGCCACCAGATGGGGATGTCACTTGCCACACTGCCACCAGATGGGGATGTCACTTGCCACCAGATGGGGATGTCACTTGCCATGCTGCCACCAGATGGAGACGTCACTTGCCATGCTGCCACCAGATGGGAATGTCACTTGCCATGCTGCCACCAGATGGAGACGTCACTTGCCACACTGCCACCAGATGGGGATGTCACTTGCCACACTGCCACCAGATGGGGATGTCACTTGCCACGTTGCCACCAGATGGGGATGTTACTTGCCACACTGCCACCAGATGGGGATGTTACTTGCCACACTGCCACCAGATGGGGATGTCACTTGCCACACTGCCACCAGATGGGGATGTCACTTGCCACGCTGCCACCAGATGGGGATGTCACTTGCCACACTGCCACCAGATGGGGATGTCACTTGCCACCAGATGGGGATGTCACTTGCCATGCTGCCACCAGATGGGGATGTCACTTGCCATGCTGCCACCAGATGGAGACGTCACTTGCCACACTGCCACCAGATGGGGACGTCACTTGCCACACTGCCACCAGATGGGGACGTCACTTGCCACACTGCCACCAGATGGGGATGTCACTTGCCACACTGCCACCAGATGGGGATGTCACTTGCCACGTTGCCACCAGATGGGGATGTTACTTGCCACACTGCCACCAGATGGGGATGTCACTTGCCACACTGCCACCAGATGGGGATGTCACTTGCCACACTGCCACCAGATGGGGATGTCACTTGCCACACTGCCACCAGATGGGGATGTCACTTGCCACACTGCCACCAGATGGGGATGTCACTTGCCACGTTGCCACCAGATGGGGATGTCACTTGCCACGTTGCCACCAGATGGGGATGTTACTTGCCACACTGCCACCAGATGGGGATGTCACTTGCCATGCTGCCACCAGATGGGGATGTCACTTGCCATGCTGCCACCAGATGGGGATGTCACTTGCCACGCTGCCACCAGATGGGGATGTCACTTGCCACGCTGCCACCAGATGGGGATGTCACTTGCCATGCTGCCACCAGATGGGGATGTCACTTGCCATGCTGCCACCAGATGGGGATGTCACTTGCCATGCTGCCACCAGATGGGGATGTCACTTGCCACGCTGCCACCAGATGGTGATGTCACTTGCCACGCTGCCACCAGATGGTGATGTCACTTGCCACGCTGCCACCAGATGGGGATGTCACTTGCCACGCTGCCACCAGATGGGGATGTCACTTGCCACGCTGCCACCAGATGGTGATGTCACTTGCCACGCTGCCACCAGATGGTGATGTCACTTGCCACGCTGCCACCAGATGGTGATGTCACTTGCCACGTTGCCACCAGATGGGGATGTCACTTGCCACACTGCCACCAGATGGGAATGTCACTTGCCACGCTGCCACCAGATGGGAATGTCACTTGCTACGCTGCCTGTCTGCCAGCAGATGAAGGAGGGCGGAACAGCGGTGCTGGCAATGAGAGATGTCATCTCTCTCCCCCCGCCGCCACACCGCTGACATACTAATCTTTTCAAAAATGGCGCCGGGCGGCGCAATCACGCTACTGCGCATGCGCCGCCCGGCCGAGCACGTACGAGCCTTCCCGAGCCCAGCCGCTTCAGAACTGCGCATGCGCAGTAGTGGCGGCTCGCGGCCATTTTTTCTAAGGGCACCGGTGCCCTTAATCAAATTTAACGGGCAGCCTGAAAGGGGGGACGGCCGCGAAGTCGCCGCAGGAGCGGCGCCGCCCCTGCACCGCTGCCGCCCCGATGCCTGGCCTCGGTGGCCTTATGGCAAATCCGGCCCTGCAAGTACTCATGGTGGGATGGGAGGAACTGGCTCATCATTGGTGTTCCAGTTCACTCCCAACAAGGTCAGGGCTCTGCTCAGGACACTCAAGTTCCTCCACACCAAACTGGTCACACCGTGCCTTCATGGGGCTGGTTTTGTACACGGGACAGTCATGGTGGAACAGAAAAGGGTTTTCACCAAACTGTTACCACAAGGTTGGAAGAGCCCAATTGTCCACAGTGTCTTTGTAATGATGGAGTATTAACAGGACTTTTCACTGGAGATGCCTCAACTCTTTTGGAGGGGTCCACATATCTTGGTCATATGATACAACTATCTAATAATTCTGACCTTTTTTTATTTTATTTTTTTGTGTTCTCAGGGTTGAAGGAGATGTACCTTTCTGAAAGTCTTAGTGATATCAACCTACAAACTGCAGAGAAACGCTTCCCGTGCCATAGGTAGGTTGGAAAGTGCACTTATACATTTTGTCTCTTTCCTTTTTGTAGACTGGTGAAGTCTCCTTTCTCCACTGCAGGTGGCGCTCAACTGCAGGAGAAGAGGAAGTCGTGAGGAAACTGTTCCTCCTATGGTTTCCTAGGTCAGTAGGGAAACAATCTGGTTGGATGCTGCCGCCCCATGTGACTCCCCGGGTGGCCATTGGGTCAGGCAGAGTATTTAAAAGAGAAGTACAGACAAAGCTCGTTTGGCTGTACTTTTCCTGTGGATCGCAGGGAGTGCAGTTGGTTCTGCACTCCTGTGACCCGTTTTTAGTAGACAGCGGGCTGAAACCCGCTGTCAGCTGATGTCCAGACTTGGGGAAGATCGCGACAATGTGGTCAGGATCCGCCCACATGCCTTGACCGGCACCTGGCTCTGCCTCAGTGAGCCGCTGAGAGCCTGAGCTGGCTGCTCCCGCCCCCTCCACATCCCAGTGCTCCAGTGAGTGATGGGGGGGGCAGAGCAGTCACCAGTCACTGACAGTTATCAACTCTCTGCTCACAGAGCTGTGAGAACCGAGCGATCAGCAGTGTTTGATCTCTCGGCTCTCAGTGTTAGAGCCGGTGAGGGACAGATGCAGGATTGGACCAAAGCTGCATCCAGCTAGATAAGAAAAATCACAAATCCCATATTTCTCTTTTTAAGACCCTGGCTCGTGGGTTTGGCATACCTTTTTTTTTTTTTTTTTTTCTTTTGCAAGTGGACAGGTCAGGGGCAGATCTCCCATCTGTCAGGAAGAGGTTCCTGACGAATAGGGATATGCCTTCCTCCTTGGAATCCTCTCTCGCTTGGGTGCAGACTGGCCAGGCTGCATTCCGCCCTCCTACCCTGTTTCCCCCGAAAATAAGACCTAGCGTGATTGTCGGTGATGGCTGCAATATAAGCCCTACCCCCCAAATAAGCCCTAGTTGAAGTTCTTGTAGGTCTTATTTTCAGGGTAGGGCTTTTTTTCGAGGAAACAGGGTAGGGCTTATTTGGGGGGTAGGGCTTATATTGCAGCCATCACTGACAATCACGCTAGGTCTTATTTTCGGGGAAACAGGGTAGGACAGACGCTTTTGGCGCACTTATTTCTACTTTGACCATCCATGCTGTGATGTTCCCAGTTGGGTGTCTTCCCACTGGGTTGTTGTATCGGTGAACTTTCTTCTCAATAAAAGTTCTGTTTCTTGCAACCATACGTTGTCTTCACTATCACTGCACCCACCCACACCTTGACCTGACCTAACTTCATACCTTGGCGCAGCAAAAGGGTTGGCTTTGTTTAGGGATACGTGTTACCCGGCCACAGGAGTTTGTAGCCACCCTCCTCTGAGATGAAGTGGAGCCAATTTTTAATACACCATGAGCCATTTTCCTGCTGGTACATCCAGGAGACCATACGGCTGGTGCCATGTCTGATGAAATTGAAAGTAGCATTGCAATAGATCCTCATTCATCAACAAAACCTCATTATCTGTCCTCCTTATTGCTTCCAGGGTCGTCCTGGCCTCAGTCAGTCCTTACTTCAAAGGTCTCTTCAATGGTCCCACGGAGGAGGCTGTGCTTAGGGAGGTTTGTCTGCCGGATGTCCCCTCTTCTATCCTGCAGACCATCCTGAACTACATCTACACGGGGGAGGCTGATCTCACTATGGGCAACGTGGAGGAGCTGTTTATGGTGTCCAGCCGCCTGCAGATCAGGGCCTTGCAAGATGCTTGTAGCAGGTAAAGATTGGTGGACCACTTTAAAGGACTTCTCGTGTTTAACACTTTTAGAGTCGCATGTGAAAGTGCTACTTTGTAAAAGAACATTAAGAAAACGCGCACTTCCTAGTTCTCAAAGTTATAACCTGGTATTCTGCTAAATTTTGATGGGACGTCTGAAATTTAATGACCATAAAAACATGGATATAAAGAACCTTTTCAATGTGTGTTTAATATTGTAGGGTTTTTCATTCTATGTAGAGTATGTAATCCTCATATGCAGGGTAATAGATAAAAGAATACCACCGGCCCCCCTGTATGGGGCCTGGGCAAGCAGGGGGGCCCAGGCAGCAGGGTGAATCTGATGTGGGCAGGGAGGATGATCGGGGTGGTGGGGGGGCCCCCTGTATGGCTCTCTGCAGCAGCTGCAAGCCTGTTTCTCCTTGTCCTTCATCCTTCCTGTGCTTGTCCTTCTCCCCCAACCTTGCCAATCATCCTCCCTGTGTAACATACCTGTTCCCACCCCGGCAGTGCTGCCGATTTCCCGCCAGCAGGTGCAAGCGCACAATAGGATCCTTCAGGATGGAGAGCGGGGGAGGTGTCTGTAAAATATCAGATCTACCAGCCCCTTCCTTTCCTGAATGAACCCAATGAGTGTTAGGTACCAATCATTCACTGTGTTCATTCATAACTGAAGCATAGTAAATTGTGTTCATTTGGGGGGGCGGGCTTGTCAGGTTGGCTGTATGGGGCCCTGTAGTTTCTTACTGCAGCACTGCTCATATGTAAATGAAGGAAGCTGTATTTGCTCATCATTTAACGTGCACTAGGTTGTGCTGTCCAGAAAATTAAGACTGTGCACCTGATGTGTGTTCCTGGTTCTCAGACCCCACCATCTGACAGAATGGGAAGGGGGAAAAAAATGCAAGCTGCAATCAAGAATAGTTCAAACACTGAGAACTTTATTGTTCTGGACAAGCAAGCGAAGGCCCGGCGTTGTGGTCGAAACCTGTCAGAGGAGGAGATCTTGGGTAGGGACTCTGTTTGTCCAGAACTATGAAGTTGCAAGCACTTGAATTTTGAGGTTTATAGCAAAGTAAGGTTGCATGTTTTATTAAACTTCTTCCCCCTTTTTTTTTTTAAATTTAGTTACCTTTTGAAGAGGATGGACAATGACAACTGCCTTTGGATTTATAGATTAGCTCACAGTCACAATCACGGGATCTTCTTGGAAGGCACGTTGAACCATATTGGTTGGAATCTGAGCTCCCTATCTGTAACAGAAGACTTTTTCCACTTGGAGATGGAAGAACTGGTCCACATCCTGTCTTCAGATGACTTGATGGTTTCCTCAGAACTTGCTGTCTATAACCTCGCCCGCTCCTGGTGGGAATTTCGTACCCAGAAGGACAATCCTCTTCCCCTAGAACTGTGGAAGGTTGTCAGACTACCACTTATGAATCCAGATGAGCTGGAAGAGGTCCGTAAGGACATACCCAGCGATGAGTCCGGTCTCCAGCCTCCAAAAGAAATTCGATTGCGCCGAGGGATGTTTGAGGAGAGAATACTTTGCATGGACACCGTTGCATTCAAAGAAATTGACCTGGAAGCAAACGAGGATTACCATTTGAATGCCTACGATCCAACAACAGAGTCTTGGATGAGGATTCCCTTTTGCGGCTTTTTAGAAAATGCTGGAATTGCATCTATAGGATGTTGTTTATATGTTTCAGGTGGGTTTAGACAAGAACGTCGTCCTTCCAACGCACTGCACATGTATGATTCTGAATTAAATGAATGGAAAGAGCTCCCTCCTATGACCCATCCAAGAGCTTGCCATGGCTTCCTTGCCTACAGGAACGTGCTTTATGCTTTTGGTGGACACAACAACCGCAGACTCCTAGACTCAATGGAATGCTTCAGGGTGTTGGACAATACCTGGCGCAATGTGGCGCACATGCCCCAGGCGCTACATAGCTTTGCTAGTGCGGCGCTGAAAGGAAGTCTGTTCGCTATAGGTGGGATGACTGGGATTTGCGCAAACCGTTTACACCATAAGGGGTTCCAATTATACGACATACTGACAGACACTTGGAGCCAGTTCTCTCTACCCGAGGTCTTTTCGGGTGCTGGAGCTGTGACGGTGGGCGACAAGCTATACGTCATTGCAGGTGACGACCCCAAACATGGCGATCAGCGATCAGCCTTCGAACCGCCCAGCGAAAAGACCAAAACCATTTGTAGGAGCTTCTGCATGGATCACCTTGGGCGAATTTGCGATGGTGCTATTCCGCCCATCTTGGCAAGTCTTGCCGGCTCTGCGGTTGTACGCTGGAAGCACAGGATTTATATCATGGGAGGGGACGGTCCTGGGGCTATGAGCCACTATACCATTTTCCACTGGAGCCCGGGTGAACCGAAGTGGACTCTGTGCGAGAAAAAGATCCCTTTTCTGTTTGATGGTTATGGGGGCGTCACCCTGCTGATTCCCCTGAAACATCTCTCCGCCATCATTCCCCGCAGGAAGTCGCAATACAATTTTAAACGTTCTGGTTATGAAGAGGAGGACGGGTCGGAGGAGCGCGAGTCGGGACAAACCGGAGTAGAGAAAATTGTAGCCAAGGATTCTGCTGAAAATGTCGTCTACTTGGAGTGACCACACAAAAAGGAAAACCCACCCGGATGAAGAACCCGGACACTGAAGTTGTGTTTAAAGTGGATACATCCATTCTGAGCCCCCCCCCCCCCCCCCCCCGGAATAAGCACGCAGCAAATGAAGTCGGAAATGACCCGTAGGCTTGTTCCAGGTCAAAGACTCCTGAAAAGGGTTTTACTTTCCGGGACTAGGATCCAATTCCATCATTTTGAGGGAGGTCCATAGGCAACGTAAGATATTCAGCTCTGTTACAGATGTGGAATTTATCTATATTCGGTTTGTGTATCAATAAAAAGAATATTGCACATACTCGTAATGTGAATGACTTCAACTGGATTGAGGAAAATATCTTATGAACTCTGAGATTTAAAAAAAAAAAAACTCCAATTTTAATGCAGTTCTGTATTCATGAATATACCACTAAATGTATAGTCCTTGTACAGCAGAGCTCAGGTTAGGAGAGGAAGAAGCGGCACAATGAGACAGACGGTTGTGCTGCATTACATGGACAATGCTGATGGGAAGAGAAAGCGGAACGACATGAGGGGTGAGCTCATTAGTTTGTTGCATCTCGTTTTTACTGTCCGGTCACAGGCTAGCATACTAGCACATTATGAGAACCTTGCATTAGAAGGAAGTCCTCTGGTGCTGCGCTGTCACCACGGAAAGTGCCGACCTCTTTCCCCGGTCTTCCTTCTGGGTTCGCAGCCTCCGGCTTCATGAGTGGCTGGGGGTGCAATGACGTCACCCCTGCGCATGCGCACGGGAGCTGCCATTTACAGGGCAGGCTCTGAAGGTAAGGCACTGTAAGCCGGACCTTCAAAACTCATGCACAGGTGACGTCGCAGTGCAAGTTTAGGGGAAATTCACAGTACCTACAGGTAAGCCTTTACTATAGGCCTCATTATAGGTCTACTTGTAGGTATAAGTGGTAAAACGGAGTTTACTACCACTTTTTAAGACGCCGCCACCTGAAGCCAATTGAAGAATTGGCTCAGGGGAGGACATTTCTGGATGTCTGAACAGATAAGTGTTCTACAGTGTACTACAGCAGCTGGTGACTTTTACATTTGTGGAGGGAGACTGGAGCTCCTCCTTTGAGTGAATCTCCCAAGCGATGGCACAGTTCTAATCCCTCTTCAATCTATCTAAAACTACCAAAAAGTTTTTTGCCTTTTTTTTTGTTACACTTTTTAACTGCAGCCAATGATGTATTTTGGTTTTGTAATGCCCCAGGCCAGACTAAAATTGGGTGCCCCCCATCAAAATTTGCCCCACCCTTTCCTGTTTCAGATCCACCCCCTTCATATGTAAACTCCACCCCTTCCTCTTTAGGCTCCGCCTCTTCAGAGGTGGAGGGAGAGAAGTGGGGGTCAGTAGATAATAATTAGTAAATAGGGTATTCAAAAGACAGTAGCTAATACAGAGATGGGTAATTGGTGTCAAAAAGAGGAGGTGCTATTAGTAGGTTATATCCAAGTGAGGTGTAAACTGTAGAAGGGTCGGTGTCCATAGAGCGGTAGGTGGTATGGAGACGGGTCGGTGTCCATACAGCGGTAGGTGGTATGGAGACGGGTTGGAGCTGATAGGGCAGTAGGTGGTATAGAGAGGTAGGTCTCCACAGTGCAGAAGGTGGTATAGAGAGGTAGGTGGCCATAGAGTGTTAGGTGTTATGGAGACAGGTTGGAGCTGATAGGGCGGTAGGTGTCCACAGTGCAGTAGGTTGTATAAAGAAGGGTAGGTGGCTATAGAGCAGTAGTTGGTATAGAGAAGGGTAGGTGTCAATAGTGCAGTAGGTGGTATAGAGAAGGGTAGGTGTTCATAGAGAAGATTCGGAGCTGATAGGGCAGAAGGTGATATAGAGAGGTAGGTGTCCACAGTGCAGTAGGTGGTATAGAGCACTACGTCCCGCACCCACCCATTTGTGACACTAACGAATCAATATTTGCTATTGGTTCCCAGCTTCTCCTCCCTGGCCAAACAGGACAGGAGGTGGATCTAAAGAAGACCGAGGAAGTCGTGGCGCCGTGACCCTGGAAGAGTGAGTGCGGCTCTGGGTGAGGTTTGTTAAAGTTTAGTACCAGCCGCCACTGCCGGGGTCTGTAGATATGTGTACACATGGTCCGGTAGGTGTTCCTAGGATTCTAGTGTGCTGCCCAGGTACTGTAGGTAGGTGTCCCTAGGATTGAGGTGACACCAGCTGGTCGGTCTCTATTCTCCAGGCAGGGATGGGACATTAGGGGTCCCCACTCCCCTGCAGCCGTGGGCAGAGCCAATCCCAGGCAGTCCCTCTTCTTCCTCCCCATTGTCAGTCCCATAGAATGTCCGAAGCAATGTGATGCCCCCCTCTGTTCTCATCTCTGCTGGGCAGGGCGATCTTGGGTGCGGCACCTAGAAGGGGCGGCCAGGTGAAGAGGTGACCACACCGGTGATGTCACCGGAGGATCTGCAGCTTGGTCACCCGGAGAGGAGCTTAAATATGAGAAGGTCAGAGGGTCGGTATTAAGTGTGGATCACCCCCCCCCCCCCCGTAGTGACGCCACTACTGGTACAGTGTCAAACCCCCCCCCCCCGGAAAATGCCGCCCAAAGCCAATGTCTTGTTTGCCTCATGGCAGATACGCCCCCTGACTACAGCAACGGATCCCATCCCCTGCCAAGCAGAGCTGTGTAAATTTGCAGGACTGGACAAACAAAAATAGGTAAAGCGGCTCCCATACCTGAATAATCTGCATATTCACAGGTTTGCTTTCAGTTCAGCTTTAATTGCCTCGCTTACAATTCCTTTAAGACCCCTTTCACACTGCTGTGCCACCTGGCCATGATTTTTCAGCAACTTTGAAGCAATGCCTGTGTAATCTTGAGGTCTTTGAACCTCCGGCACTCTTATTTAGACGTGTGCAATTAGTTTAGTTCCGAAATTCGTTTTTTTTTTTACGAATTTCAACAAATTTGTTAATTCGGAAATATCAGAATTTCCAAATATTGGGAAATTCAAATATTCAAAAATTCGCAAATGCAAAATTAGAAATTTCAGGAATTCAAAACTCAAATTTTGAAGATATGAAAATACAAAAAATTAAAAAAAAATGAAAATCTGAAATAACTAACAATAACTATTTAAATTTATAGGCATTGGAATTTCCTTTCAAATTTGGCTGTTAGTGAACGAATACGAATTTATCCGAATTAATGAATGCCGCATCTAAACGAATGAAACGGAACTAATTAATAATAACAATAATAACGTTTTATTATTCATTCTGTTTCATTCGTTTAGATGCGGCGTTCATTATTTCGGATAAATCCGTATTTGTTACGTTCAGTAACAGCTAAATTTGAAAGAAAATTCTTTCTTTTTTTCGAATCTTCGGATTTTCTTTCTTATTTTCGGATTTTACGAATTTACAAAAAAACCCCCCGAATGAAACGGAAATGAGCGAGTTTTTCAGCAGTGCACGTCTACTCTTAGGGCCCTTTCATACTGGGGTGGGGGCGGCGTCGGCGGTAAAGCGCCGCTATTGTAAGCGGCGCTTTACCGTCGGTATTCGGTCGCTAGCAGGGCAGTTTTACCCCTGCTAGCGGCCGAGAAAGGGTTAAAAACCACCGCAAAGCGCCTCTGCAGAGGCGCTTTGCCGGCGGTATGGCCGCGCTGTCCCATTGATTTCAATGGGCAGGAGCGGTAAAGGAGCGGTATATACTCTGCTCCTTCACCGCTCCGAAGATGCTGCTAGCACTGGAGACAAAGCGGCGGCACTTTCGGGTCGGTTTGCAGGCGCTATTAATAGCGCAATAGCGCCTGCAAACCGCCCCAGTGTGAAACTTCAATCACACACACCTGCTGACTTTTTGCACCTAACGAGTGACTACCGATGATGCTTAAATACTCCCCCATGTGCATGAGTTCCCTATCCCCATTACTAAGCTCTGGGGGGGGGGGGCGGAGTGAAAACGCGTTGGGGACGTGGCCTGGTCCGAGTCCAGGCTGAGGTTGTCACTCCATTCATTGTAGCAGGACACCATAGATGTTGCGACTTCCAGGGGGGGGGGGGTCACTCTTTCTTTCTTAAACCCGAACTCTTTGGCCTGGGACTCAAGGAGAGTAGTAACGCAGTGCGTAGGGCTGTCTTCAACACAGGGCAAAAGGGGCAGCTGCCCCAGGCCCAGTCATTCGTTGTGGGGCCCAAGGCAGCTTCCCCTTGAGCCCTGCATCTCCCCCAAAAAAAATTGATAAGTGGATTTGAGAGGGCCCAAGAAAATGTTAGCCCAGAGTCCAATCAATTATAAAGACGGCCCTGGCAGTGCTCATAGCGTGCCATAGCAAACAGTGGGTATGGGCAAATTGCTCTTGCTGGCATCATTGCCCTGCCCCCAAGTGATGCTGAACCTGCCCCCCCCCCCAGACAGCTGTCCGCAGCTCCCGGACGGCAGCAGACTTGTGTGTGACTATCTTGGTTACTTGAGGGGCCACAGCCCGGTCAGATTCATTTTACAGGGTTTCAGTCCATCTGAAACCCGGACTGTCCAGGTGAATCCTGGGCAGGTGGCAACCCTAGTTCCTAACAGGGTGTGATCAACCCCCCCCCCCCCCAATAGGTTCCTGAAAATAAACAGGCAGCACCTGTAAATTTTTAATGTTCTGTCAGAAATCCGCATTTTCACCAAACAGCAGAAAGAGTCCTGTTCAGTCAGTTCACAAATACACTAAATTACCAAAAGTATTGGGACACCTGCCTTTACACTCACATAATCTTTAATGGCGGCCGCTCATGCAGGGGCGCCGCCCCCCTAATCCATGCTTCCGGCCCCTAATCTAAATGCAAGGCACTGGACGCATGGATTCCAATGGGTTTTTTTTTTATTTTTAGAAGCACATGATACCCTGTTTCCCCCAAAATAAGACCTAGCGTCATTGTGGGTGATGGCTGCAATATAAGCCCTACCCTCCAAATAAGCCCTAGTTAAAGTCCTTGTAGGTCTTATTTTCAGGGTAGGGCTTATTTTCGGGGAAACAGGGTAGGGCTTATTTGGGGGGTAGGGCTTATATTGCAGCCATCACCGACAATCACGCTAGGTCTTATTTTTGGGGAAACAGAGTAAGAGCCAGAGGCTCTAATTGGCTTAAAAAAAGGGTGGGCTCGGGGCGCAGAGGGTAGCGAATTAATATTCGCTAATGTCTTCCTGTTTTCTCCTCCCGGCCAATCAGGAAGCGGGACCTGAGACCCGATTGGCCGGGAGTTCTAAGACCCGATTGGTCGCGGGTCCCAAGTCCTGACTGGCAGGGAGGAGAGGTGCCCGCCGGGACTCGCGAGGAGACGCAGAGCATCAGTCAATTTCACAGCAGCCAGGCCTTAGTGTAGCACGTGACCACAAATAAACGGTCAGCAAAAAGATAATTATGTAGTGATTTCAAATAAATAAACAACATCTAAAAAACCATCTACCGTAAGCCCGAAGATGATACGTAGATGGAGAGCTTTGGAGGTCAAAAAGAAGTTGGTTGGTCATCCATTGCTGGGCTGGGAAAACAATCACGTGACCAACCATGTGCTTGTCCAACAGCCAATCGCCCACCTTGCTGGGTGGCACATGCACTGCCATACTAGTTAGTTGACTTACTAAGTAATCCATTATATCTACAACAGATCTCTCCATGTACTCTAAGGTACCAAAATACGGTGACAATTCTTCAGTCCGGTCAAAAGTCCTTCTCTGGACAAGCCGCTCAGTCATTCAAACCTCCTCCATGGGACATGCTGCCTCCACCCTCCATGGCTCCTCTTCTGGGGGGTGAAGACCGGTGATCCACCAGCGCAGTCCGGGGAAGGATGCCGACTGGTCTTGTTTTTTTTACACCTCAGCTTGACGTCATCCAACGTCCTTCAGGAATCATAGGGACCCAACCCAACCGATGAGCAGCCAATGGCAAGCGTCCATGTTACCAGGTAAGAACGAGGACACCTGAAGAAGGACGGTCCTTCTGACCTCCAGGAGAAAGAAGAAAGGAGGGGTGATGAGGAGAAAGGTGAAGGTTATGTTTTAAACAATGCAGCTGCCTGGGCTATCGTTAGGACATCAAAGCCCCACACTTATCCTAATCTAGGAAGCGGGCGGGCAGCGCGTCCCGGCGAGCGGCAGCTTTCTTCCTCCTCCTGTGGTGTGGATCACGGCGGCTTCTGCTGTGCGTCCCCCCTCCTCCTCCTAGGAGTCCAGTAGGATCGCCGGTCCTTTCAGCCAATCGGGAAACGGCTATCAGTATTCAGTGTTAGAAAAGCGAATAGTTATTTGCTTTTCTAACACACCTGGGTGGGCTCCGAGCTCAATGCTCTGCGCCACGAGTCCACCCTATTTTGAAGCCTATTAGAGCCTCTGGCTTTAATCAGGTGCTTCAAAATAACACCCTCGCCCCCATGTGCCCGGTGTCCTGAAAAGGGCCGGACGCTTGAATATTGCTGTCTGTGCCCCCGTTATAGAGATTCCCTCCCCCCTCTCAATTTGTCCTGTTTACCATTAATATTGAAAGTATAAGGAAAGGAAAGGAAAATCCCAAATTTTGGGTTGTCCAATGGGGACACTAGTTCTGGTGAGCTGGGGGTTCCCATAGAATTCCCCTTAATTTGCAGGGATTTCCTCTCGTTTCCTGTTTGGCTAAGGGACCAGAACTGAAGGAAAATTTCCCCCCCAAAAAAAAAATCCGCCAGGGGTTATAACCCATTACTCTATCCAAAGTATTAAAAAAAAAAATTTTGCCTATAGTTCTACTTTAACTACACACAGTACTCACATATGCAATGTATTAAAATAAACGTGCTGCTCATATGATGGTGGGAAACAAACGGTTAAATCCCTCGACTGCAAATCAATTTAATCCCCAGTGAAGCCCCCAGGCTGAAAGTCCTCCTCATTATCTCTGGGTGTAGCAAGATGGCGGATCTGTGATTTTCTGGTCAGGTAAGGATCTGGGTGCAATGAACTGTAACATGGGTGGTAAAAGCGCCTTCAGCTTTCGGATATTCGCCCCCTCAATACCGGGCACTTGCACCCCCTTCCCGCCCAGGCCAATTTTCAGCTTTCAGCGCTCTCGCTGTTTAAATGAAAATTGCGCGGTCATGCTGCACTGTACCCAAATGAAATTTTTATCATTTTGTTCCCACAAATAGAGCTTTCTTTTGGTGGCATTTGATCACCTCTGCGTTTTTTTTATTTTTTTGCTAAACAAATAAAAAAAAAGACCTAAAATTTTGAAAAAAAATAAAGTTTTTCTTTTGTTTCTGTTATAAAATTTTGTAAATAAGTAAGTTTTCTCCGTGGCTGACGGGCACTGATAAGGCAGCACCGATGAGATGGCACTGATGGTCACTGACGATGGGCGCTGGTAGGCAGCACTGACGGGCACTGATAAGGCAGCACCGATGAGGTGGCACTGATGGTCACTGATGGGCACTGGTAGGCGGCACTGACGGGCACTGATAAGGCAGCACCGATGAGGTGGCACTAATGGTCACTGATGGGCACTGACGATGGGCGCTGGTAGGCAGCACTGGCGGGCACTGATAAGGCAGCACCGATGGTCACTGACGGGAACTGACGATGGGCACTGGTAGGCGGCACTGACGGGCACTGATAAGGCAGCACCGATGAGGTGGCACTGATGGTCACTGATGGGCACTGACGATGGGCGCTGGTAGGCGGCACTGACAGGCACTGATAAGGCAGCACCGATGAGGTGGCACTGATGGTCACTGATGGGCACTGACGATGGGCGCTGGTAGGCAGCACTGACGGGCACTGATAAGGCAGCACCGATGAGGTGGCACTGATGGTCACTGACAGGAACTGACAATGGGCACTGGTAGGGGGC
Source organism: Lithobates clamitans (assembly GCA_037952925.1). NCBI lineage: Eukaryota > Metazoa > Chordata > Amphibia > Anura > Ranidae > Lithobates > Lithobates clamitans. Next base: position 90,379 of record JBBGZY010000770.1, on the reverse strand, counting down.
ACTGACGGGCACTGATAAGGCAGCACCGATGAGGTGGCATTGATGGTCACTGACGGGCACTGACGATGGGCGCTGGTAGGCAGCACTGACGGGCACTCATAAGGCAGCACCGATGGTCACTGACGGGAACTGACGATGGGCACTGGTAGGCGGCACTGACGGGCACTGATAAGGCAGCACCGATGAGGTGGCACTGATGGTCACTGATGGGCACTGACAATGGGCGCTGGTAGGCGGCACTGACAGGCACTGATAAGGCAGCACCGATGAGGTGGCACTGATGGTCACTGATGGGCACTGACGATGGGCGCTGGTAGGCAGCACTGACGGGCACTGATAAGGCAGCACCGATGAGGTGGCACTGATGGTCACTGACAGGAACTGACAATGGGCACTGGTAGGGGGCACTGATGGGCACTGATAAGGCAGCATCGATGAGGTGGCACTGATGGTCACTGACGGGCACTGACGATGGGTACTGGTAGGCGGCACTGATATGCAGCAGTGATGGGCATTGATAGGCGGCACTGATGGGCACTTATGGGTGCCACTAGTGGGCACTGACAGGCGACACTGATGGGCACTGAAAGGCTGCACTGATGGGTACTTATGGGTGGCACTGATAGGCGGCACTGATGGGCAGAGTGTAGGCGGCACTGATGGGTACTGATACGTGGCACTGATATGCGGCACTGATAGATGGCATTGTTAGGCATCAGTGATGGCACTGGCACTGGCAGGCATTGGGGATGGGCACTACATGTGTGTACTCCGCACCCGTATTGACAAAATTAATCTAATAAAAAAATATAAAACAAAGCTGCCCCCCTAAATAAGTACTAATAATACTCAAAATGTGATGGAAAAAGATGAAGAGGGCGCTATAAATGACTAAGTGATAATCGAAACGTTTTTTAAACCAAAGAATCATTCATAAGTGTGCTGAAAATGCGATGAACTAAATAACAAGTAAGCTCCATTCATGTGATATAAACAATAAATTGGCCAATAAGCCCAAACAAAGGGAGTCCCAAAACAAATCAACGATCAAAGGGAATCTTCTGTGCAGAGTAAATCCTTCACCACAAACTGTGGAAACGCCCCCCGTGCTCCGAGTAAATATTCTGCTCACCAGAAGGATTTGACCACTTTAATTAAAAAGTGAGTCAAACGAAGCTTTAGCAGGATATTGCCTGCTACATATACTGGAGATGTATGGAACTCGTCCTCCGCGGGGATTAAACATGGGATATAGAAGAGAAAAAGTGGAAACCCATAGCGTAGTTCTGTTTATTTAACCACTTGCCGACCAGCCGGCGCAGTTGTACTGCGGGCAGAATGGCACGGCTGGGCGAAAGGACGTTATGTAACGTCGCTTCGCCCTGTGGCCACTAAGGGGCGCTCTCCGCTCCCCCCCCCCCCCCGAGCCGATGCGAGTGCCCGGCGGTCTCGATCACCGCCGGGCTCCCGCGATCGCTCGGGGCACACGGAGAACCCGGAACCGTGGGTTAGCTTCCCTGCACAGTCCCCATCCCCCCTTCAGTTAGAACACTCACTAGGACACACATTAACCCCTTCACTGCCCCCTAGTGTTAACCCCTTCACTGCCAGTGACATTTTTACAGTAATCAATAGCATTTTTAACCGCACTGATCGCTGTATTAATGCCAGTGGTCCCAAAAATGTGTCAAAATTGTCCGATGTGTCCGCCATAATGTCGCAGTCACAATAAAAATCGCCGCCATTACTAGTAAAAAAAAAAATATGAATAAAAATGCCATAAAACTATCCCCTATTTTGTAGACGCAATAACTTTTGCGCAAACCAATCAATATACGCTTATTGCGATTTTTTTTTTTACCAAAAATATGTAAAAATATGTATCGGCCTAAACCGAGGAAAAAAAATGTTTTTTTATATATTTTTTGGGGATATTTATTATAGCAAAAAGTAAAAAATAATGAGTTTTTTTTTTTAAATTGTCGCTCTTTTTTTATAGCGCAAAAAATAAAAACCGCAGAGGTGATCAAATACCACCAAAAGAAATCTCTATTTGTGGGGAAAAACGGATGTCGATTTTGTTTGGGAGCCACGTCGCACGACCGCGCAATTGTCAGTTAAAGTGACGCAGTGCCGAATCGCAAAAAAGCGCTCTGGTCTTTGGCCAGCCAAATGGTCCCGGGGCTGAAGTGGTTAAAATCAAGTAAAAAATACCGGAGCCAAGTGGCCGCTTACATGTATAAGTGCCTTAACCCGGCACTGGGGCTGCTGGCTTGTCTGTGCTGGATGGCGCCTCCCGTCCAGCCTCCGTGGACGGCGTGCGTTCCACCAACCCGACCGGAACAACCAAAGGGACCGGGTACCTCTGAGGCGGTACTTGGTCACGCTACTCCACGCATTTTCGGTCTCTTTGGTTGTTCCGCTCGGGTTGGTGGAACGCACGCCACGGAGGCTGGACGGGAGGCGCCATTCCAAATTGTTACGAAAACGAACCTAACAAAAATTCGTATTTCGTACGAATACAAATCCAAACACACGAAATATGAATGAATGCTAATACGGAATGGAACGGAATGAAACAAATTTTATTGATGGCGCACGTGTCTATGTCTATTATTAACCGAGTGTGTTATCTACAGACTGCTGGTGAGACTTGTAGTCCCACAGAAGTGATCTCACTGATCTACAGGCTGCATATAGTTGTACTTTATGATTTGTGTCTCTGTGCTATAAAGTCCATACAGAATCACATCCACTGCTAAGGAGGAAGTACAATCTGCAGCTTTACAATCTGCTTTCTACTTGTTTCCCTGTTTGGATTTACAAATACTGCAATCTAATACCATAAGCTAGCTGAAGATCAAGAAGACAAGGGACTTTTATCATCTTCTACAAAGCATCGCAGTTCACTTTGCATTTGGAACATTGCAGTACAACCTAGGGGGAGCCCTTGAGCAAAGGAGATATATATATATATTATATTGTACTATTGCATGTTTGCAACATTTCCTGCAGATTTGGTGTGTGTGCTTCGAGATATACATCTCTATAGTGAGCATTGAATTTATGGTTTCATCTATACATTGACTGTTATCCGTCGCCATTAATTACCTTCAAATGATCACACGGATCCTTGTGTTAAAGTTCCATATCAATAAACTTCCTGAATGGTTGATTTATATCCTGTGTGAGTCTCTATCTATTGTTACAGCTGGTGAAGTGACGGGTCCCGAGGTGGCGGTAAATATACTGTATAGTGTATCATTACTGTGTTTCTCTTCACTGCTGGGTCCCACATTCCTATCACCATACTGGGGTACCAGAGGGGTCCAGACTGTTCTTGGGGTTGGGCGGCGGGGTGCACAATTGAACATTCATCAGAAGCTCCTTCGGGGGGTGTGTGCTGCATATACTTTATGAATATGCATAAGCACTAGGCGTGTTATAGGTGCGATCGTATAGTTTAGTCCAATCAGCATTCATATCTTCTTAGTGGCAAGGGAACAGCTAAATGGGTGGGTACATCATGTGACTGGCAAAGAAAGTTAATTGTATCCGGTCAGTTCAGACTTCAGCTTTCTGGGTTTCTTATCAGCAACAGTTTCGATTCCCAGGAATTGAAACAAGACATCTAAAAAAAGGAAACAAATCAAGCACAATATAAATTCTTAAAGAGACAATCTCTCTCTCTCTCTCTCTATAGATAGATACGTATATATGTATCTATATATTTATATATATATATAGATATATATAGATATGTGTATAGATAGATAGATAGATAGATAGATAGATAGATAGATAGATAGATAGATATAGATATGTGTCTATCTATCTATCTATATATATATATCTATAGATATGTATGTGTGTGTGTGTGTGTATATATATATATATATACACACACACACAGTGGGGATGGAATGTATTAAATTGTTCACCCTTTGTTATATTGCAGCCTTTTGCTAAAATCATTTAAGTTCATTTTTTTCCTCATTAATGTACACACAGCCCCCCATATTGTACACACAGCCCCCCATATTGTACACACAGCACCCCATATTGTACACACAGCACCCCATATTGTACACACATCACCCCATATTGTACACACAGCACCCCATATTGTACACACAGCCCCCCATATTGTACACACAGCACCCCATATTGTACACACAGCACCCCATATTGTATACACAACACCCCATATTGTATACACAGCGCCCCATATTGTACACACAGCGCCCCATATTGTACACACAACATCCCATATTGTATACACAGCACCCCATATTGTACACACAGAGCCCCATATTGTACACACAGCACCCCATATTGTACACACAGCCCCCCATATTGTACACACAGCCCCCCATATTGTACACACAGCCCCCCATATTGTACACACAGCCCCCCCATATTGTACACACAGCACCCCATATTGTACACACAGCACCTCATATTGTACACACAGCACCCCATATTGTATACACAGCGCCCCATATTGTACACACAGCACCCCATATTGTACACACAGCCCCCCATATTGTACACACAGCCCCCCATATTGTACACACAGCACCCCATATTGTACACACAGCACCCCATATTGTACACACAGCACCCCATATTGTACACACAGCCCCCCATATTGTACACACAGCCCCCCATATTGTACACACAGCCCCGATATTGTACACACAGCCCCCCATATTGTACACACAGCACCCCATATTGTACACACAGCTCCCCATATTGACAGAAAAACACAGAATTGTTGACATTTTTGCAGATTTATTAAAAAAGAAAACCTGAAATATCACATGGTCCTAAGTATTCAGACCCTTTGCTCAGTATTTAGTAGAAGCTCCTTTTGATGAGTCTTTTTGGGAAAGATACAACAAGTTTTTCACACCTGGATTTGGGGATCCTCTGCCATTCCTCCTTGCAGATCCTGTCCAGTTCTGTCAGGGGGGGTGGTAAACGTTGGTGGACGGCCAGTTTTAGGTCTCTGCAGAGATGCTCAATTGGGTTTAAGTCAGGGCTCTGGCTGGGCCATTCAAGAACAGTCACGGAGTTGTTGTGAAGCCACTCCTTCGTTATTTTAGCTGTGTGCTTAGGGTCATTGTCTTGTTGGAAGGTAAACCTTCGGCCCAGTCTGAGGTCCTGAGCACTCTGGAGAAGGTTTTCATCCAGGATATCCCTGTACTTGGCCGCATTCATCTTTCCCTCGATTGCAACCAGTCGTCCTGTCCCTGCAGCTGAAAAACACCCCCACAGCATGATGCTGCCACCACCATGCTTCACTGTTGGGACTGTATTGGACAGGTGATGAGCAGTGCCTGGTTTTCTCCACACACACCGCTTAGAATTAAGGCCAAAAAGTTCTATCTTGGTCTCATCAGACCAGAGAATCCTATTTCTCACCATCTTGGAGTCCTTCAGGTGTTTTTTTAGCAAACTCCATGCGGCTTTCATGTGTCTTGCACTGAGGAGAGGCTTCCGTCGGGCCACTCTGCCATAAAGCCCCGACTAGTGGAGGGCGGCAGTGATGGTTGACTTTCTACAACTTTCTCCCATCTCCCGACTGCATCTCTGGAGCTCAGCCACAGTGATCTTTGGGTTCTTCTTTACCTCTCTCACCAAGGCTCTTCTCCCCCGATAGCTCAGTTTGGCCAGACGGCCAGCTCTAGGAAGGGTTCTGGTCGTCCCAAACGTCTTCCCCTTAAGGATTATGGAGGCCACTGTGCTCTTAGGAACCTTAAGTGCAGCAGAATCTTTATTGTAACCTTGGCCAGATCTGTGCCTTGCCACAATCCTGTCTCTGAGCTCTTCAGGCAGTTCCTTTGACCTCATGATTCTTATTTGCTCTGACATGCACTGTGAGCTGTAAGGTCTTATATAGACAGGTGTGTGGCTTTCCTAATCAAGGCCAATCAGTATAATCAAACACAGCTGGACTCAAATGAAGGTGTAGAACCATCTCAAGGATGATCAGAAGAAATGGACAGCACCTGAGTTATATATATGAGTGTCACAGCAAAGGGTCTGAATACTTAGGAGCATGTGATATTTCAGTTTTTCTTTTTTAATAAATCTGCAAAAATGTCAAAAATTCTGTGTTTTTCTGTCAATATGGGGGGCTGTGTGTACAATATGGGGAGCTGTGTGTACAATATGGGGGGCTGTGTGTACAATATGGGGTGCTGTGTGTACAATATGAGGTGCTGTGTGTACAATATGGGGTGATGTGTGTACAATATGGGGGGCTGTGTGTACAATATGGGGTGATGTGTGTACAATATGGGGCGCTGCGTGTACAATATGGGGTGATGTGTGTACAATATGGAGTGCTGTGTGTACAATATGGGGGGCTGTGTTTACAATATGGGGTGCTGTGTGTACAATATGGGGGGCTGTGTGTACAATATGGGGTGATGTGTGTACAATATGGAGTGCTGTGTGTACAATATGGGGGGCTGTGTTTACAATATGGGGTGCTGTGTGTACAATATGGGGCTCTGTGTGTACAATATGGGGGGCTGTGTGTACAATATGGGGGGCTGTGTGTACAATATGGGGGGCTGTGTGTACAATATGGGGTGTTGTGTGTACAATATGGGGTGTTGTGTGTACAATATGGGGGGCTGTGTGTACAATATGGGGTGCTGTGTGTATAATATGGGGTGCTGTGTGTACAATATGGGGCGCTGTGTGTACAATATGGGGTGCTGTGTGTACATTAATGAGGAAAAAAATGAACTTAAATGATTTTAGCAAATGGCTGCAATATAAAAAAGAGTGAAAAATTTAAGGGGGTCTGAATACTTTCCACCCCCACTGTATGTGGGTGACAGGTGTTTTTATTATTTGGGGACATGTGTTTTGGGGACATTGTGTGGGGACCATAGGTGTGCGCCCCCTATTGCATTAGAGTGTTCACCCCAAATTTATTAAAACATGGATGGTGTCAGTAGAGTGGTGGACTTGTCAGTAGTTTTTTATTTTTATTATTTTATTTTTTACAATTACTTTAGGAGCTCTGTTGGGGTGCTTTAGTGAAATATCAGCAGGGGAAATCTGCACCACAGGGGGTGATTAGGGTGTGCCCAGGCACACCCAGCACACCCCCTGTGCACGCCTATGGTGGGGACACTAGGCTGGTGATCAGTGTGTAAAAAGCTGTAAAAAACAGCTCATACTCACTGATCACCAGCCGGCTGCAGCGATCCGCTCTCCTCTCCTCACCGACAACTTCTGTGTGAGGAAAGGAGAGCCGATTGCCTAGCAACCGGCTTTGTGTTTACATCACATGACAGCTGTGATTGGACATGGCCGTCATGTGATCAGGAGGGCCAATCACAGAGCCCTCCTGCCAATCGGAGATGCGCCGTACCCGGTTACACGAGCGCATCCGGATCGCGCCGCTGTGCTGGCACGCGCACGCACGGTCCCTCTCCTTCTGAGGGACGTTCCCGAACGTCCACTCAGAAGGAGAGAGCGCCCACCCAGGCCGTTTATGTACATTGGCAGGGTGGGAAGTAGGTATGCAAGACAAGTCCACGGTCAACGCCCTTCGGACAAAAGTCCTACGCTTTGTCCGCAGAAAATTTGATCGTGTGTACCGGGCTTTAGAGTTTCAATTTGTATGCAATCAGACCGGCCCTACACTACATGGTTTTTGATGAATCTGAAGACAAAAATCTGCAGAAAATCTAATAGTGTGTGTGGGATTTAAGACTGGGATGCCATCAAAGTTCTTGTGCGTGTAAAGGCAGGCGTCCCAATATTATAGTGTACATAAAGGAGAGAGAAATCCCTGATCCTCAGTCAGATCACATACCGTGTTTCCCCGAAAATAAGCCCGGGTCTTATATTAATTTTGGCAACAAAAGACACAGTAGGGCTTATTTTCGGGGTAGGTCTTACCATGTATCGTGATGTCTTCTCTCCCCCTCTCCCTCCCTGCCTGTCAGGAATCCCCGGTGTGAACCAAATTAAAATGCTTGTAAAATCCTATAATCCACTCTATTACAGTAGTATATAATGTACAACGTGTGTTTCTGTAATATAAATGTGCCAAATACCTTCGTTATAACACCGCTCGGTACTTCCGTGACCCACCGGAGCTCTCTTCCCCACTCCGAGCACTGCAGAGGGGGGGGGGGCTGTACCGAAGGTATTTGGCACAATTATATTACAGAAACACACACATTGTACATTTATATACTCCAGAAATAGAGTGGATTATAGGATTCTACAAGTATTGTAAACTAGGGCTTATTTTTGGGGTAGGGCTTATATTGCAGCTCTCCTGGAAAATAACGCTAGGTATTATTCTCGGGGTAGGTCTTATTTTCGGGGAAAAACGGTATATAAAGGAGAGAGTCTGGTCGGTAGGAATGGGCTTGGGCGTGTTCGTGATCCCACCAGGAAGCCGACACTGCACACCGCTAATCACAGGCAGTGAGACATTTCCCGGGTCCGCAGTTGCACAGATGGGGAAATGTCTCGCTGCCTGCGATTAGCGGTGTGCAGTGTCGGCTTCCTGGCGGGATCGGGCAGGTGGGATCACGAACACGCCCAAGCCCGTCTCTGCCGGTCCGTGTGTTACATGTGTGAATCACACCTCCCCTCCCCGCTCCTTTTTCGCTTATATCGCAAGAAATAAAAAAACGGAGTCATGAATAAATACCACCAAAAGAAAGCTCTATTTGTGCGAACAAAATGATAAAAATTTCATTTGGGTACAGCGTAGCACGACCGCGCAATCGTCATTGAAAGTGCGAGAGCTCTGAAAGCTGAAAATTGGTCTGGGAAGGAAGGGGGCGAAAGTGCCCCGGTATTGATGTGGATACAAACGGCAAAGAATTTGTCGGCCAGCAAACACGAAACTACGTGGTTTTTCAGCTCTTTAGCGCCACCCTTTAGGCAACTTCTGCTAATGTTGTGCAAGAAGAATTTTTTAATCCGTATAAATGTGTGCACTACACTGATTGTACTTATGGTATTTGCACAGGAACTTTTTGTCAGGTAGATCTGGTGTTCCTACATCAGTACTGTGCAGGGCTTTTTTCCAGCTGGAACTTGGTGGAACTCAGTTCCACTACCTCTGGCCTCCTGCTCCTTGCTCACCACTATCACTGGTCAATACAGAAGTCCGGCTTCTGTGTTGACCAGTGATAGCTTGTCTCCAACAGATCTGAAGAGTGCAGGGTCATGGGATCAAGGGAGATGCAAGTTGCACGGGGTCCTTTGTGGATGCTGACACTCCCACTAGATGATCTCCAAGCGAGGGAGGAGGTGCCACCTACACTGTGCGGGGAGGTACTAGAGCCGGCTGGGTGCTTCAGTTTAATACAGCAACACAAATAAGACATGTGGAAGATGGTGGAGCTTTTTAAGAATGATGGAAGGTTGCATGCAGAGGTCAGAGCTGAAGAGGGGTGAAGTGAGATGTGGATGGGACATGCAGAGGTGAGCAGTTATGGAAGAAGGCTAAACACGGCACTCTATAGGCAGCGCACCCCTGAACTCTGCACTATGTACGTAAAGTACCCCCCAAACTCTGCAAGTAGTGCACTCCTGGTATTTAATGCCCTTTTAAGGCCCTCCCAATGTTCGTAGTGAAATTTGACCACACCCACTATTTGATGCAGCTTAGGGGTTGGGGGGGGGGGGTTGGGTGGTCATGGTTGTGTTCCTGTACCTATTTTCTGATGGCACAGTGGCTGCGTTTGATGGGCACAGTGGCTGCAATTGATGTTTTTTGGGGGGTTTTTTGCGCCCCCCCCCAAAAAAATTTTTTGAGCACCAGCCACCACTGGGTCTGGTGCGTCAAGAGTTGCCACCTCATCCCTTTAAAACTGAATACATATGAATTACACGGGTTCTGTGGCTGATTAAGGTGGTAGTTAAAACTCACTTGGTGCCTTATCTTCATCAAATTAGCCTCAGAACCCGAGTAATTCATATGTGTTCAGGTTTAAGCCCCCGTTCACACCTATGCGAATTAGATGCGGTCTTCACCGCATCCAATTCGCAGGACATTTTAAAATACATTCATATGAATGCATCTGGTTCACATATGTGTGTTGCATTCGCACTGCGCATTGCACAAAAAACGTGTGCATTTTCTGGGCATTGCGGTGCGAATTATAAGCCCATTATCTTCTATGGGAACGCATCTGATTCGCAGATGCATTGCGCTCTGAACATGGATTTTCTCCTTCTCCTCACTACACCTCCCCCTCTCCCTGCTCACTGATCTGAAGCTAAAACGCAGAGGAATCTCTGAACAACTGATCTTTATCTTCCCAGTGAAACCTGAGCGACAATTCGCACCACACATGTGTGAACCCAGGCTAAAGGGGATTTCAGGGATGAATTTTTGCCTCAATTCGGCCCTGAAATGGAGCCAAAGACGCACAGGACGCGCATTCGCTCCGCAGGCGCCCCGGAGATGTGTGAACCGGTACTATTGAGAGCCGGTCACATCTCCTGACATGCGAATTCGATTGGGGGAAACCCACATCCAATTTGCACTAGTGTGAACCCAGCCTAATGGATCGCACTGTGTGGTGGTTAACTATCTACGGTAATTACATACTGTATGCAACGCATTTAAATAAATGTGCTTCTAATGTGATGACGGGCAGCAAGTAGTTAAATCTCTCAGCAGCAAAAACTATTTAATCCAGACTGAAGGCCCAGGCTGAAAGTCCTCCTTGTTAATTCTGGGTGTAGCAAGATGGCGGATCTGTGAGTTCCTGGTCAGGTAAGGCTCTGGGTCTTTCTGTGCAATAAACTGCAATATGGGTGGTTAAAGCACCTTCAGCTTGGGGACGTTAAACTGGCCACACACTATAAAATCGAATTGTACAATCTCCTTTAGATGAATGAAAATGATGTAATATGAGGATAGACCTAAACCGTCCCTTCAGGCCCATGCAATTCAGTCATATTGTATAGTGCAGCCTTTCTAAACCAGGATTCCTCCAGAGGGTGCCAGGGGTTCCTTGAGCTGTTGCTATTTAATGGTGACTGCATAGTTCAAGACCCAACACCATTTGACAGAACCTGATCCCTTTTTAGCTGTCTGTTGGCCATTAGTAACTAATGTAATGGGGCATTCTTCCCACTGGCCACCCATGCACTGGCCATCCATGCAATGGGGGCATTCTTCCCACTGGCCACCCATGCAATGGGGGCATTCTTCCCACTGGCCACCCATGCAATGGGGGCATTCTTCCCACTGGCCACCCATGCAATGGGGGCATTCTTCCCACTGGCCACCCATGCAATGGGGGCATTCTTCCCACTGGCCACCCATGCAATGGGGGCATTCTTCCCACTGGCCACCCATGCAATGGGGGCATTCTTCCCACTGGCCACCCATGCAATGGGGGCATTCTTCCCACTGGCCACCCATGCAATGGGGGCATTCTTCCCACTGGGCACCCATGCAATGGGGGCATTCTTCCCACTGGGCACCCATGCAATGGGGGCATTCTTCCCACTGGGCACCCATGCAATGGGGGCATTCTTCCCACTGGGCACCCATGCAATGGGGGCATTCTTCCCACTGGGCACCCATGCAATGGGGGCATTCCTCCCACTGGGCACCCATGCACTGGGGGAATTCTTCCCACTGGGCACCCATGCACTGGGGGAATTCTTCCCACTGGGCACCCATGCACTGGGGGAATTCTTCCCACTGGCCACCCATGCACTGGGGGCATTCTTCCCACTGGCCAGCCATGCACTGGGGGCATTCTTCCCACTGGCCACCCTTGCACTGGGGGCATTCTTCCCACTGGCCACCCTTGCACTGGGGGAATTCTTCCCACTGGCCACCCATGCACTGGGGGCATTCTTCCCACTGGCCACCCATGCACTGGGGGCATTCTTCCCACTGGCCACCCATGCACTGGGGGCATTCTTCCCACTGGCCACCCATGCACTGGGGGCATTCTTCCCACTGGCCAGCCATGCACTGGGGGCATTCTTCCCACTGGCCAGCCATGCACTGGGGGCATTCTTCCCACTGGCCAGCCATGCACTGGGGGCATTCTTCCCACTGGCCAGCCATGCACTGGGGGCATTCTTCCCACTGGCCAGCCATGCACTGGGGGCATTCTTCCCACTGGCCAGCCATGCACTGGGGGCATTCTTCCCACTGGCCAGCCATGCACTGGGGGAATTCTTCCCACTGGCCCCTGATGAACTACTAGGTGTTTCTTGATAGAGAGATATAGAGATAGATGGATATATTATATCTCTATCTATTTTTTTTTTATTATTATAATTATATAATTTGTGTATTTTTTTTATTTTTTTCCCCAAGGGCTTCTCTGGGGTAAAAAGGTTGAGGAACAGTTGGTATATAGTGTATGGTCATCTGTGCACATGGGTCTAAAGCTCAACATACATGTTACAATCTAATTGCACAATAATTGTGCAATCTCCTTTTTTATGGTGGCTACACCTTATCAATATGATCATTTATTAGTTGCTACTGAACTGATCAAATATAAAATGTAAAACCAGACTGTCCTGTCATTTTAAAGAGATGATGGGTGTGGTTGGTTTTTGTTGGCTGCTCAGTACAGATCAATTAAATTATCGTTTTTAATTGTTTACTTTTACAATGACTAATGGATCATATTTTCAGTCGATCACAAGGTGCACAATAATACTTTAAGTGTTGCATCGTTCAGTATATTTGATCGATGATGATTGCTGGTTTGAGAACCTTCCTAAGAGATCCAATTACAAATTCCATTGTACTGCATAGTAGTTGGCAGATATAAAAGATTGCACACTCAGATTGTAACGTGTGGGAGCTTTTACAGGCTTCTGCACACCTTAAAACTTGTTGAAAGACGCTAGTACGAATGACGGGGCTGAAATTTTAGTGATTGGTGGAATCTTTCTATAAGTAGATCTGTTTGCAGGAAATGCACTTCAACCGTTTAATTATTCCTGTGATTCTGATAATGTTTTATTGCAGTGTTTGGTTGGCTGACCCACCCAGAGGGACTTCTAGTTTCCCCGATTTCTGGTTGTAAAGGTGTCGGGATGGAACCTGGCCCGTCCACTGCCACCATGGAGCAGAGAGAAGAGCTCACCCATCATGACGTTATGAAAGATTGTATTATTACAGGTAGGGTTCAGCACATGGTCTGGGGGGGGGTTCTAGTGTTTAGGTGGTGCACAGCTCTGCTGGGGGTCCCAGATATTTGGAACCTCCTAAATCCTCATTAAACTAAGCTTCTTTATCAGCCTCTGTCTATTACAGAACGCTGGATCTGCACCATGGAAAGATTCCCTTTGCTACAATGTTGCAAAATACTTGCCAATCTGTAACTTATTTTTGTATTAGAAGATTTTATACAAGACTGTAGAATCCTAAAAGTGACTCCAGTAAGAAATTGTAAATCTGATTTCAAACACTTGCACTGTCATCTGCCACCCCTGTATTGGATAGACCGTTGGGAGTTGAGTTGTCTTCCAATGACCCAGCCAAGGCTGGAAATGTGTCAACGTGCCACCAGTTACAGCCAATTAAGTGCGATATTATACCTCTATGGTCAAAGGTTCGAAGAACTCCCGGATCATCGCACCTAGATGAGGATGTTGGGCATTTCTTTCAAAACCATGGCCAATAACCTTTGAGTTGCCCTCCTTTTGTGGTTTAAATAGACTCCACTCTTTTTTAGGAGGGCTGCCTACCGAATTTTGGAAGGTGTCTGTAGGAATTTGTGGCCATTTGTGAGGTCAGGTACTGTTGTTGGATGAGAAGACCTGACTCACACTCAGCATTCCAATTAATCCCAAAGGTGTTCGGTAGGGATGAGGTCAGGACTCTGTGCAGGACACTCTAGCTCCTCCACACCATGGTCAAACCATGTCTTTATGGAGCTGGCTTTGTACACAGGGTTCACAGTCATGGTGGACAAGAAAAGGGTCTTCACCAAACTGTTACCACAAGGTTGGAAAAGCACATTTGTCTATAATGCCTTTGTATGATGGAGTATTACTAGAACCCTTCACTGAGGACACCTCAACGCCATCATTTGGAGGGGGTTCCACATACTTTGGTCATATAGTGTATATAGAATAATTCTGTCTCTTTTGTCTTCTCAGGTTTGAAGGAGATGTACTTTTCTGAAATTCTTTGTGATGTCGCCATACAGACTGCAGAGAAAAGCTTCCTGTGTCACAGGTAAGCCGGAAACCTAAAAATCTATCTCCACAAATCATATGTTGCCCCCCCCCCATTTATTTAGTCTTAGATGGAGTGGGAGGGGTTTAGAGCCCCTATAAGATGTTTTTTTACCATCTACTACAAGCACTAAACTTATTCTCCCTTAGGGCCCTTTCAAACTGGGGCGGTTTGCAGGCGCTATTGCGCTAATAATGGCGTCTGCAAACCGACCCGAAAGTGCCGCTGCTTTGTCTCCAGTGTGAAAGCCCCGAGAGCTTTCACACTGGAGCTGTGGGCTGGCAGGACGGGAAAAGTCCTGCCAGCAGCATCTTTGGAGCGGGGAAGGAGCAGAGTATACACCGCTCTTTCCCCGCTCCTGCCCATTGAAGTCCAATGGGACAGTGCAGCTATACCGCTGGCAAAGCGCCTCTGTAGAGGCGCTTTGTGGTGGTTTTTAATCCTTTCTCGGCCGCTAGCGGGGGGTAAAACCGCCCCGCTAGCGGCCGAATACAGACGGTAAAGCGTCACTAACAATAGCAGCGCTTTACCGCCGACGCCGCCCCAGTGTGAAAGGGGCCTTCGAGACACTTGAGGGGAGTTATGAGGGCGATATATAAATCCCTCAATGGTGATCCCAGCGCAGGTAGGAAACTATTTAGTCTCAAGGAGTGCAAGAGGAAACTGGGCCACACAATGAGGTTGGAGGAGACGCGGTTTAACGTCAAGCTGCATAGGGGTTTTCCACTGTCGGGGTGATGAGGATGTGGAACTCTCTTCCACAATCTGTGAAGTCAGCAGGAAGTATGGATAGTTTTAAAAGACTCTTGGACGTGTATCTTAGCGAACACAACATACAGGGATATGGGAAATGACTATTGACATGTACACAGGTTGAACTGGAATGACCAGTGTCTTTATTCAACCGTAACTACATCTCCATTGGAGAGATT
The DNA here is from genome assembly GCA_037952925.1 of Lithobates clamitans. NCBI lineage: Eukaryota > Metazoa > Chordata > Amphibia > Anura > Ranidae > Lithobates > Lithobates clamitans. The sequence continues at coordinate 75,220 of JBBGZY010000770.1, read as the reverse complement.
ATCCCCCAGGGCAATAGATCTCTCCAACCGGGACAGCAATGAATGTTTAGTAGGTTGGGGAAAGTGTCCGAACTTCAACAATGTTTTTAGTGCCATCTGAGCCTTCCTGTGCTGGTCACAACTGCTGACATAACTGTGACACACGCATTCGAATTAAAGGGAATACCTGATAAAAGACATCTCAGCAGTGAAGAATAGACATGTGCAATTCGTTTAGTTCTGAATTCGTTTTTTAACGAATTTTGACAAATTTGTTAATTCCGAAATCTCCGAATTTTTCAATTTCCGGGTTTCCGAATTTCGGGTTTCCGAATTTCGGGTTTCCGAATTTCGGGTTTCCGAATTTCGGGTTTCCGAAGTTCCAGATTTTCGGGAATTCAGAAATTTGGTAATTCAAAAATCCAAAAATCTGAAAAAAAGAGAGAAAATCAGTTTAATTCGAAATAATAACTAATTATTAAATTATAGGAATTGGAATTTCCTTTTAAATTTGGCTGAACGCAACGAGTACGAATTTATCCAAAGTCACAAATTATCTGAAATAACGAATGCCGCATCTAAACAAATGGAACCTAATAATAATAATAATAAAACCTTTTTATTATTTATTATTAATTTGTTCCGTTCCTTTTGTTTAGATGCAGCATTCCTTATTGTTGATAATTTGTGACTTCAGATAAATTCGTATTCGTTACGATCAGCCAAATTTAAAGGAAATTCCAATACCTATAATTTATTAGTTATTTCAAATTAAACTTCTCTTCTTTTTTTTTTTTTATTTTTTTTTATTTTTTTTTATTTTTTTGAAATTCCGAATTTTCGAAATTCGGAAATTTCCAAATGTTTGACTTTCCAAAAAAAGAATAAAATGAACACATTTTTTGTCAGTGCACATGTCTACTGAAGAAGATGGAAGACTCATGAGGTGGTGTATTACATGATCTCAGATTTAGGTGAGTATTTTGGGCATTTGGGGAATTGTTGAAAAGTAGTGGTGCATTAGATCCTCTTCAACTGACAATACAACATTATCTGTCCTCCTGTGTGATGCAGCAAAATGTCCTCTTTTATTGCTTGTAGGGTCATCCTGGCCTCAGTCAGTCCTTACTTCAGAGCTCTCTTCACGTGTCCCATGAAGGAGGCTGAGCTCGGGGAGGTTTGTCTTTCGGATGTCCCCTCTTCTGTCCTGCAGCTCATCCTGCACTACATCTACACGGGGGAGGTCCATCTCACCTTGGACAATGTGGAGGAGCTGTTTATCCTGTCCAGCCGCCTGCAATTAATGGCCATTCAAGATCTGTGCAGCAGGTAAAGATTTTCTGGTGGCTCACTTTATAGTATAGCACTACCCCCGCAAGGGTGCTGGTAACTGTCTCCCTTATTCCTGCACAGCCAGGCAACAAGCATTTTTAACTTGCATTCAGTCTCTGAGCTTGTGGTGGGGTTTTTTGGGTTGTTTGTTGGGTTGTTTGTTGGGTTGTTTGTTGGGTTGTTTGTTGGGTTGTTTGTTTGTTGGGTTGTTTGTTGGGTTGTTTGTTTGTTGGGTTGTTTGTTTGTTGGGTTGTTTGTTTGTTGGGTTGTTTGTTTGTTGGGTTGTTTGTTTGTTGGGTTGTTTGTTTGTTGGGTTGTTTGTTTGTTGGGTTGTTTGTTTGTTGGGTTGTTTGTTGTTTGTTTTATTAGGGATATTAACTTGGATGGGGTAGAGGGGTTATGGGATGCCCAACTTGACAGAAGCAATGAGTGGGGACAACTTCCTTCCTCTGTACAAAGGATCCTAGACTGCTCTCCCTCCGAGACACCTTCAGTCCTTCAGGATCAGTGGCAAAAAGTCCCTTGAGGACTAGGACCTCTTAGGCCCTTTTTAGAAAAATAGTCTGTTGTAAACTGAATGTAAAAAAGGAACAAAGAACAGCAGTAGGTAAAACTTTTTAATTGTAAACAATAGTTATAAATACACTCACAAAAGTGTAGTATGTTCAGGCATTGAGTATAGTTCACCTGCTCCGACTTCCGGGTGAGAGGGGGAGGCCGGCGTCACTGGCTTGGACGTTGGTCCGCGATCTGTTGGTGCACAGCGCTTCCGGATGGCTGGGACGATGATCGGCCCTTTCTCAACCCACCCCATATTCATTCATGTATATTAACATACAACAATATATTATCCAGAGTGCACTATATTACCCCACTGTCCGTATGTTGTAAACGGAATGCAGGAGTATCTCCTCTTCTTTGCAGAACTGCTCCCAGCTCCACTACCAGCCCACCTGGCTGCTCCGACCTTCTCCCAGGGGAAGGGATAGAAAGGGTCAAGCACAGCACTGTCCTTCACAAATCTTGCTACATATGGCAATCTTCCCCCTTGTAAATCCCTGGGTTTTCTGCTGTACTCACTCTGTCCTCCTTGTTCCCCTTAGGTAAGATTCCTCCTTAAACCGTGATGTTAGGATCCTCCCAAGCCAGCCTTGGAGGCAGCACCCCCCTCCAGTCACAGGGGTCCCCTCCTAGGCCATCAAAAGCCTCTTCAGCACTCCAGCTTCCACCCGACTCCCCTGCTAGCATGGCTCTCCCATGTTTTAAGGGCTGACCGTGCCAGGCCCTCTGCCTGGGAAATAGACAGATTCCCTCAACTATGCAGGACCTCCTGGCCTCCACCCACTAACTTCCAGAAGCTTCTCCAAGCCTCTAGATCCAGGGGGAGGTACCAGAGGCCCGCCCTGAAGAGTCGTACAGCCTGATCTGCAGAAACCCTGACCCATTTTCTGACTCGCAGAACTTACTATGAGTCAGACTTAAATTTGCCTGCACCAATACTAGTAGCACACTAGAGGGTGCTGCACAGGGAGTTCTTGTCTTTTAAGAGATCTTAGCTTCACCAGTGAAAGTGATACTTTGTAACTGTAAGGCAGCAGAAAATTAGGAATGTGCACCTCTGTATGTTCTAGTTCTCAGAGTTAGTCTAGTGGTATGACACTGTTAATTTTGTACGGGGGCATCTAAACTTCAATTCTATATTGAAGTAATTGCTATAAATACGCTTATCACTGTTAATGTTTTAGGACCACCTTTTCCAAGTAGAGTTTGTCATCTTTATATATGTACATAAGGGCAGTTTCTTCCTTTGTACATAGCTGTTCTTGTCTCCATGTCCTACTGATTCCTGTGTAGCAAAATGTTTTGTTTTTTGTTTTTTTGGTGACCAGTGCACTTTACAATAAATCTGTATTAAATATAAAACCTAAAACTACAATAAAAGGTTCCTTCCCTGATCCTATCCCCTGCAGACATCTTATAGAAATGGCTAGTGTAGCCCATGGGCAGTACTTGCACCCAGCTAGGCTCTCTTGTTCCAGTATGCAGAATAACCAGGGGACACCCTGTACTTTGCTCCAGCTACATCAGAGCTGTGCCTCGTCTTCCCAGTATGTCTCGAAAATGCAGCAAAAAAAAGTCAGAGCATGCATTGTGTGGTATCGTAGCACTCTGGCTTTCTAGGTGGACGTTCATTTGCACACAGAGTGCCTGGAACAGGAAAACAAGACCTTAGGTTTTTCAAGGTCACTTCCTGATGCTGAGAGCAATGCCCTTAAACTTACACCAATCTTCCCTCTATGCCTAACGCCAACCTTTGAGATAACTCCTAATGTCCTTCCTGTAACCCTCGCGCAATGGTATTGGTTTGATAGTAATGTCATGTTCCATTCTCCTTTTCTTTACCTAGGTACCTTGCAAAGAGGATCGACAATGAAAACTGCCTTTGGATTTATAGATTAGCTCACAGTCACAATCATGGAATCCTCTTGGAAGAAACAATGAACTATATTGGTCAGAATTTGAGCTCCCTATACGGAAAAGAAGACTTTTTCCACTTGGAGATGGACGAACTGGTCAACATCCTTTCTTCTGATGACTTGATGATTGACTCAGAACTCGCCGTCTATAACATCGCCCGCTCCTGGTGGGAATTTCGCACACAGAAGGACAATCCTCTTCCGCCAGAACTGTTGAAGGTCATCAGGCTACCACTTCTGACTCCAGACGAGCTGGAAAAGGTCAGCAGGGACCTACCCAGTGACTACTCCCCTCTCCAGCCTCCAACAGGAATCCGCTTTCGCCAAGGGATGTTTGAGGAGAGAATAGTTTGCATAGACCTGATGGCATTAGAAGAAATAGACCCACTAGAAGAGGATTACTATTGGAAAGCCTACGATCCAACAACGGACTCTTGGGAGAAGCTCCCCTTTTGTGACTGTTTAGATACACCGGGAATTGTATCTGTAGGATGTTCCTTATATGTTTCGGGTGGGTATAGAGAAGATGGTCGTGCTTGCAAAGCCCTGCACATGTATGATTCTGTATTAAATGAATGGAAAAAGCTCCCTTCTATGACCCATCCAAGAGCTCGCCATGGCTTCCTAGCCTACAGAAACATGCTTTATGCTTTTGGAGGACTCAACAGCAGACCCGCAGACCCAAAATGCAAACCCACCGACTCGGTGGAATGCTTCAGCGTGTTGGACAATAGTTGGTGCGATGTGTCGAGCATGCCCAAGGCTCTACATAGCTTTGCTAGTGCAATGCTAAAAGGAAGACTGTTTGCTATAGGTGGGATGACTCGGACATGTATAGACATTTTACACTATCAGGGATTCCATATTTACAACATACTAACCGACACTTGGAGCCAGTTTCCTCTCTCGGTGGTCTTTTCATCTGTTGGAGCTGTGACAATGGATGACAAGTTATACGTCATTGCAAGTTATGACACCAGACATATTCGTAATTCACACGCAGCATATGATGCATATCTTGTGTACGATGAAGAGTCAAATACCATTTCGAAGAGCTTCTGTATGGATCATCTAGGGCAAATTAGTTGTGGTATAATTCCACCTGTCCTACAAAGCACCTCAAGTGCTGCGGTTGTACGCTGGAAGCACAGGATTTATATAGTGGGAGGGGGTGAAGATGATAGTATGAGTGACTATAAGATGTACCACTGGAGCCCAGGTGAACCTAGGTGGACTTTATGCGAGAAAGAGCTCCCTTTTCTGTTTACTGATTTTGGAAGTGCAACCTTGCAGGTCCCCCTGAAACGCCTCTTCTCCATCATTCCTGGCAGGAGATCAAACTACATTTTTGGAAGTCATGGCGAGGAGAATGAGTCGCAAGAACCATGGTGTGAAGATTGGTAGCCAAGTGTTCTGCTGAAAAATGTGCGCATAAAGTAACTGGTGACCACGACAAACAAAACCCACCCAAAGGACAAAACTGGACACTGGAGTTGTGCTTCAAGTGAGAAAAGTGGATATAGCCTATCCTGAGCCTTTCACCCGGAACAGGCGCACAATAAATCAGTCAGAATCGATCAGCAGGCTTTTTCCAGGTCAGCGGCTCTGAAAAGGTTTTCTTTTCGGGAACAAGCGCCAATTTTATCATTTGAGGGAGGTACATGGCTAAATATAATATTCTCCCCCCCCCCCGTTACAGATTTGAATTGTATCTGTCTTCAATTTTGTGTATAAATAAAAGAATATTGAATATACTCGGGTCCTCCTGTATCTTAAAGGGAACTATTTCAAAGGTTTCCTATTAAGCCACCACCTACCAGGTCCTGCCTGTCCTATAGACAAATGGTGGCCATGCGGGACCCCTCTAAATCTGGATGGAAGTCCTATGACATCCTCTCCGAAATGCACAGCGCTAAGGCTCAATCTTTTTGCCCACTGTGTCCACCAGACACAGCCAATGACGGATCACTGTACTTGGTCGCTGCTGGTACCATGTGATTGCTGTGACCAATCATAGCACATGACCATGGCTTCCATTCATTGTGTACTATTGTGGTGCTCGCTGTGAATGATCACATGGTACAGACAGGGCCAATTCCAGCCCATCTGTACCATGTGATCATTCACAGCGAGCACCACAATAGATCACATGGTACAGACAGGGCCAATTCCAGCCCATCTGTACCATGTGATTAGCTGTGGCCAATCGCAGCTAGCCACTACACTATATCCATTTCATTCAGAAAAAAATGGCTGCTTACAGTCAGGTCCATAAACATTGGGACATCTACACAATTCTAATCTTTTTGGCTCTATACACCACCACAATGGATTTGAAATGAAACAAACAAGATGTGCTTTAACTGCAGACTTTCAGCTTTAATTTTGAGGGTATTTGCATCCAAATCAGGTGAACGGTGTAGGAATTACAACAGTTTGTATATGTGCCTCCCACGTTTTAAGAAACCAAAAGTAATGGGACAGATTAACAATCATCCGTTAAACTTTCACTTTTTAATACTTGGTTGCAAATCCTTTGCAGTCAATTACAGCCTGAAGTCTGGAACACATAGACATCACCAGACGCTGGGTTTCATCCCTGGTGATGCTCTGCCAGGCCTCTACTGCAACTGTCTTCAGTTCCTGCTTGTTCTTGGGGCATTTTCCCTTCAGTTTTGTCTTCAAGTGAAATGCATGCTCAATCGGATTCAGGTCAGGTGATTGACTTGGCCATTGCATAACATTCCACTTCTTTCCCTTAAACTCTTTGGTTGTTTTCGCAGTATGCTTCGGGTCATTGTCCATCTGCACTGAGAAGCGCCGTCCAATGAGTTCTGAAGCATTTTGCTGAATATGAGCAGATATTGTCCGAAACACTTCAGAATTCATCCTGCTGCTTTTGTCAGCAGTCACATCAATAAATACAAGAGAACCAGTTCCATTGGCAGCCATACATGCCCACGCCATGACACTACCACCACCATGCCTCACTGATGAGGTGGTATGCTCTGGATCATGAGCAGTTCCTTTCCTTCTCCATACTCTTCTCTTCCCATCACTCTGGTACAAGTTGATCTTGGTCTCCTCTGTCCATAGGATGTTGTTCCAGAACTCTGAAGGCTTTTTTAGATGTTGTTTGGCAAACTCTAATCTGGCCTTCCTGTTTTTGAGGCTCACCAATGGTTTACATCTTGTAGTGAACCCTCTGTATTCACTCTGGTGAAGTCTTCTCTTGATTGATGACTTTGACACACATACACCTACCTCCTGGAGAGTGTTCTTGATCTGGCCAACTGTTGTAAAAGGTGTTTTCTTCATCAGGGAAAGAATTCTTCGTTCATCCACCACAGTTTTTTTCCGTGGGCTTCTGGGTCTTTTGGTGTTGCTGAGCTCACCGGTGCGTTCTTTCTTTTTAAGGATGTTCCAAACAGTTTTTTGGCCACACCTAATGTTTTTGCTATCTCTCTGATGGGTTTGTTTTGTTTTTTTTTTACCTGCTCCTTGTAAATGGGATAATGAGGGAATAACACACACCTGGCCATGGAACAGCTGAGCAGCCAATTGTCCCATTTCTTTTGGTCCCTTTTAAAATGTGAGATGCACATATACAAACTGTTATTCCTACACCATTTACCTGATTTGGATGTAAATACTCTCAAACTAAAGTTGAAAGTCTGCAGTTAAAGCACATTTTCATTTCAAATCCATTGTGGTGGTGTATAGAGCTAAAAAGATTAGAATTGTGTTGATGTCTCAATATTTATGGACCTGACTGTATTTATGGACCTGACTGTATATCACTGTTATAAGTGATCATAGAGTGTGGGGGGGGGGACCTGATCCCCCGGAGTAGTAGTGTTACTATAACACTGTATTGCTTTGGTCGCAGTGTGGTTTAAAAAATAGTAATAAAAGGAAAACCATATTTTGAGAAAAAAATGCATTTCATTGCTATAAGCAAGGATTTTTCAGAAGGAAATTGATTCATTCAGTTTGTTTTGTGTTTAGCTGTAACTGCCCATAGCTAATCACATGGTACGGATGGGCTATGATTGGCCCTCTCTGTACCATGTGATCACTGTGACCAATCACAGCTAGCAACACAATTGTAACAATGAATGGCATGAATCAAAGCCATTCATTGTTTACAATTGTCATGTGATTTGCTGTAATTGATCACATGGTACCAGCAGCAGATCGGTACACTAATCAGTCATCAGCTGTGTAGCGGCCCCATTGGCTTTGAGTAAATAATGAGGAGAGCTTCTGACGGGTGCAGTACTTTTTGTCTCAAAGGTGTGCATTAAGGTTAAACACCACAGAGGTTACTCTTTTGACTCCTTAAGCACCATTTGCACCGTGAAAACTTGCTCCGCTTGCCAAGGGGTGCAAACTTTAAACATTAGAAAACTTCCATAAACTGTTGCCTTCCCACGAGGTACTGCTGTATTGCCTGTGAATGCTGAATTAAATCAAAGCCCCTTTCTCCAAAACTAGAGGAAGCGGGAAGTGTCTGGTGATTAAAACATTCCCCAGAGAAACAAGAGGAAGGCAATAAAGGTTCCACCTGTCAGTTAGTGCTGAACAAAGGTTTAAAGTGACAAGCGGACAGTTATAAGCTGCGTCCGGTGACCATTCGCACCAGGCTCATTCCGTGAGGGCATCAGAAGACGTCCACCCGGAGCAACGAAAGTCCCACTCGGCCATCAAAATGCTGTAGGCCAGGGTGGAAACTGGTTAAATGTTCCCTGGTGGCCCTTTAGGTGGATCTCGACACCTAGAGGCGGGACAGACTTCCTAATCAACAATGGAGTCCGCAAGCTGTCTTGACATTGCAGTCACTGTGCTAGGAGCCCACAGCAAGCCCAGAAACCTCAGGCACCATGTGGGCGGGTGGAAAGGTCCACCCACCCTGCTTGTTGCACATATGCGTTGTGTGGTTACCAAGAGTTTAAGATTTTAGAAAAACATTTAGTTTTCTCCATAACAGATGCATCTCTGTGGAGCCCTTCACCATGGGTAGGTGAGAAACCAACGTGACCCATACGCCGCCCACATTCCAACCCAGGCCAATGTCTCCCATTACATATTCATAAATTATACGCTGGAAGAAAGTTTGTGAAATAGTAACATTTGTTGGTAAAATAATTTACATAATGCTGATTATTTTTACACACATCTACATCTAAAAACAATCCACCATCAGGCCAAAGACGATAGGATGATGATGATGGGGTTTGGAGGTCAAAAAAAAAAAGTTGGTTGGTCTTCCATTGCTGGGAAAAGAATTGTGACCAATCACCCACCTTGCCACGTGGCAGGTGGCATATGCACTGCCATACCAGTTAGTTGACCTACTTGAGTACACACAGTCCCAATGGTGAAGACGTAGACTCCATTATGTCTACAACAGATCTCTCCACATTTTTGAAGGCACCAAAATACGGTGATGATTATTCTGTCCGTTCAAAAGTCGTCCTCCTCCCCAGCGATTTTAGAGGTGAAAAAAGAAGTCAGTCGGACACCCGGCGCTGGGCTGAGAAGAGGATCATGTGACCAATCATGTACTTGTCAAACAACCAATCACTGACTTGGCCAAGCTGCTAGTGGCACATGCACTGCCGTAGCTGTTAGTTGATCTATTGAGTACACCTAGGGGTCAACTGACTAACGTTGACCATGTTTGCGATAACACGGTCACGTGACTCATTTACATAAATTAATCGCATGCAATGAACCCCTTTGCCGACCAGCCACCTTCATTATACTTCGGCAGGATCCCGCGAGCTGTTGTAGCTGTTCCTTTTAAGCAGGATAGCAGGCGCACCCCCCACTGCACAACGGGGGTGCCAATACTCGTGGCCGGAGCGCGATGACTGCCGTCCACCCGCGATTGCGGGCACGAGAGGCAGAACAGGGATGTGTGTGTGTGAACACACACACATCCCAGTTCTGTGAGGAGAGGAGAGATAGATTGTGAGTTCCTACAAGCTGGGAACCATGATCTCTCATCTCCTATAGTCAGTCCCCCCCCCCCCCACAGTTAGAACACACACTAGGGAACACGGTTAACCCCTTGATCGCCCCCTAGTGTTAACCCCCTTCCCTGCCAGTGACATTTACACAGTAATCAGGGCATTTTTATAGCACTGATCGCTGTATAATTGTTAATGGTCCCAAAAATGTGTCAAAAGTGTCCGATGTGTCCGCCATAATGTCGCAGTCACAATAAAAAATCGCAGATCGCCGCCATTACTGGTAAAAAAATAATAATAATAATAAAAATGCCATAAATCTATCCCCTATCACCCCCCAAACAAACAACCACCAGCCGCCACTGGAACCCATAATAATTACTCGGGTTCTGTGGCTGATTAAGGTGGTAATTAAACTCACTTGGTGCCTTATCTGCATTAAATTAGCCTCAGAACCCGTGTAATTCATAGGTGTTCGGGTTTAAAGGGATGAGGTGGGAACTAGGGTTGCCACGTCATCCCTTTAATCCAGGACATACATTAATTAGACGGGTTCTGTGGTTGATTAAGGTGGTAATTAAACTCACTTGGACTTGGTGACTTATCTGCATTAAATCAGCCTCAGAACCTGTGTAATTAATATGTGTCCTGGATTAAAGGGATGATGCTGCAACCTTAGTGGGAACCCTAATAGGGACCCCACCGATGGACAGCCAAAGGCACCCGGTGGCAACGTGGGTTATCTGAAGAAGGACGGTCCTTCTCTAAACCCCACATCATCACTCGCCCTTCAAAAACCATAGTGACCCGGACCCGGACCCGGACCCAAATGCATAAAAATCAGTAAACTAGTGCTGCTTTTAAATCAGTAGAAAACAAAAAAGGAAAAAAAATTAAAATGTGCATTACTGGTCAATATTTATGCATGTAAATCACACCACCTTTTTGAGTAGTAGATTATTTTACAGAGAGAATTTTTACTCTCATATAAACGCACGCACAATACGGACCATACTTGCGTTTTTTTGTGCACACGGACTTTCTGCTAGGAAGATCCGGCGTTCATGCACCAGTACCATGTGCAAGGACGCTTGGGGTTTGTTTGGGGGGGGGGGGGGGCAGTACCGCTCCCCCTTTATCTGGGGGTGCACACTTACTGTGGTGGGGATGCATTGCTTTGCAGCTGCGGCAGGAACTTTATCCCCCCTACAGCCTGATGAACGTGGCCCATTCAAGCAAATAGGGCTGTGCTGCACTTGTGCGCAAGACATGTAGTTGTATTGCGGCATTTAGGGGGTTAAAACAGGCAGCAAGGAGGCAACATATCGCCCCCACCCCCCAAACATCCCTGAAAAGCAACCTGAGCAATCCCTATTCAGAGGAGGAGCAGCCCCTCGCCGCTAGTGTAACATACCTCCCGACTTTTTGAGATGGGAATGAGGGACACCTATCAGCAAAAGTATGCAGGCATAGGACACACCCCTTACAACGCCCCCTTCAGGCTGGATTCACACCTATGCATTTTTGGTGCTTTTTGCAGATTTGCACTACAGATTGTGTTCTATAGGAAACCATGTAAAATGGACTGTAGTGCAAATCTGCAAAATGCAAAAAGCACTAAAACTGCATAGGTGTGAATCCAGCCTCAAGGAGAATTGTACAAAAAAAACAAGATTGGTTAAACCCACAAATGATTTTTTTTTTAACACTACTATTCCTTTATATTGGCTTTTGGAATTTACAAATGGAGCAATTTAGAAATCAGATGAAAGGTTTAGCACTGGGAACACTTTTTGATAGATAAAAAGTGCATTTTATATACAACTCTATAGATCAGACCAAAAACGAGGGACAGATGAGGGGGAAAGAGGGACATTGCTCCAAATCAGGGACAGTCCCTTGAAATCAGGGACAGTTGTGGGCTATGGTGTAATCAAGCCTTAAGGCTACACTGGATCAGCTCATGTGGTGATTGAAATGCCCACATTTATAACGCATTGAAATAATTGTGCTGCTAACGTGATGACGGGGCAACAAGCGGTTAAATCACCCAGCAGCAAAACCATTTACTTCCCAGTCAAGCCCCCAGACTGAAAGTCCTCCTCGTTATTTCTGGGTGTAGCAAGATGGCGGATCTGTGAGTTCCTGGTCGGGTAAGGCTCTGGGTCTCTCTGGGCAATGAACTGTAACATGGGCGGGTGAAGCACCTTCAGCTTGGGGGATGTTTAACTGGCCACACACACTATAAAATCTGATTGTACAATTGCCTATAGATTTACCAAAACAATGTAATATGAGGACGGACCTAAACAGTCCATTCAGTTTGCATCCAGTTATTCAAGCCCAAGCAATATACAATCAGACTATATAGTGCAGCCATGGGATCCTTGAGCAGAACTCCTATTTGGTGGCTGCATAGTCCCAGGTCCAACCCTACATGGCAGAGCCAACGGCATGACATTTGGATGGAGATATATATATATATATATATATATATATATATATATATATATATATATATATATATATATATATACATATACACACAATTGTTTTTGTTTTAAGCTGACTATAGGGTGACATTATACCAACCAGTGCAAGGGGAGCATTCCTCCCAAAGGCCACCAATGTAAAGGGAATTATCCCAATGCCCCCCTGATGGACTAATATTAGTAGGGGGGTTCCCCAGGACCTGAAAATGATTGCAAGGGTTCCTCTGGGGTAAAAAGGGGTAAAAAGGTTGGTATAGTGTAACAAAAACCAAAGAATTTCCCAGCTATAATATAGAACTATAGTGTATGGTCACCTTTTGCACGCCGCTCTAAAGTCTAATAAGGCCCCTTTCACACTGAGGCGTTTTTCAGGTGTTTTAGAGCTAAAATTACCGCCTAAATACCGCATGAAAAACGCCCCCCCATGTATCTCAGTGTAACCTTTCATACTGAGGCGTTGCGCTGGCTGTGGAAAAAATCCTGCAAGCAGCTTTTTTGGAGCATCTTTTGGGTGCATAAAATAGCGCTGTAAAAACGTCTATACCAATTGAAATGAATGGGAAACGCTGTAATACCGCTTTAAAACCGCCCAGAAGCTGTGGGGAAGGTCACATGACCGCATGGTCACATGGTCAGGTTTGCTGACGCTAACGCTTAAAAAACGCTATAAAAACGTGATTAAAACGCATTGGCGTTAGCGCTATTTTCAACGCTAACGTGGCAAACGTGCCGTAAAACCGCGCTAATAACGCTCATCGTTTTTACTGCGGTTTTGCAATGCCTCAGTGTGAAAGGGGTCTTACGGTTTTTAAGACCCCTTTCACACCAAGGCGTTTTTGCAGCGTTTTAGTGCTAAAAATAACGCTATTAAAACGATCCCCATGCATCTCGATGGACCCTTTCACACTGAGGCGTTGCGCTGACGGGGCTTTGAGAAAAGTCCTGCAAGCAGCATCTTTGGAGCAGCTTTTGGGCGTTGAAAAAAGCGCTTCAAAAACGCCCCTCTCCATTGAAATGAATTGAAAACGCTGTAAAAAAACGCCTGAATAGCGCCTATAATCCGCCCTGAGCTGTAGAAAATTCACATGATCTCACAAAAAGGTACACATGCAAGCAGAAAGATAGCATCAATAACACATGCTTCAATAACGTTTGAAAAACCTTGCGTTAATTTTACCGCTAGCGCAGTAAAAACGCTGTAATAGCGCTAAGGCGTTTTTGAAGCACCTTGGTGTGAAAGGGGTCTAGCTGCACAATATTTCTGCAATCTCCCTTTATGGTGGCTACACCTTATCAATCGAATCCTTTTTATTAGTTCAACTGAACTGATGAAATTTAAAATTAGGAAAAAACAAAGATCGTCTGTTGAAAGTTGGTTGGCTGTGGTTGGATTTTGTTGGCTGCTCAGTACCGATCAATTAAATGCTCATTTTTTAAATTGTTTAGATTTATAATGACTGAAGGATCGTATTTTCAGTTGATATTGTATTGTAATGCACAATTCAGATTTTTGATTGCTGGTTTGAGAACCTTCCTAAACTATCCAATTCCATTAAACAGGCCGTTGCACTGCATAGTAATTGGCAGACATAAATGAGATTGCACACTCAGATTGTAACATGTGTGGGAGCTTTTACAGGGAATGCCAACGGTTACTTTAAACCGGCTTCTGCACTGCTTATAACTTATTGAAAGACGTTTAGTAAGAGTGACGGGGGCTGAAATTTATAGTAATTGGTGGAATCTTTCTATAAGTAGATCTGTTTGCAGGGAACTCACTTTAACTGTTTAATCCTTCTTCATGTGATTCCTCTCCTTTTTTCTCTTCCTTTTTTTTTTTTTTTTATTTTTCTCTTTCTGTTTTTATTTTATTTTTTTCTTCTTTCTCTTTTTTTTCCTCTTTTTTTTTTTTTTTTTTTCTCTCTCTTCCTTCTTTTTTTTTTTTTTTTTTCCCTACCAGAGTCGGGTTGCTGAATTCCCCAGACGGACTTCTAGCCCCCCCCCAAGTTTCTGGTTGTGAAGGCGTCGGGATGGAGCCGGGCCCGTCCACTGCCACCATGGAATTAAGAGACGAGCTCACCGATCATAAGGAAGCTCTGAAAGATTCTATTATTACAGGTAGGGTTCAGCACATGATCTGGGGGGGGGGGGGGTGTTTCTAGGGTCCAACATGTGGGCGATGCACAGTATTGCTAGGGGTCCCCGACATTTTTGACCTCCTAAATCCACATCAAAGCGGAGTTGCGCCTATATAAAAAAAACAAAACAGAAATTAAAGGTCAGCAGCTACAAATACTGCAACTGCTGACTTTTAAAATAAGGACACTCACCTGTCCAGGGTGCCCGTGATATCCTCACCCGAAGCCGACCCGTCCCCTCGGCTCCGGGTGGAGGCGCCGCCATTGCTAGTAAGGGAATCGGGAAGGGAAGCCGTGCGGATTCACAGCCTGGTTCCCTGGTGCGCATGCACGCGTCGCGCTGCGCGTTCTGAGTGGTCCCTGCTGTCTTCTGGGGCCTGTGCGTCTCCCAGAAGACAGCGGGGAGGAGGGGCCGGACATGGCGTAGATCGTCGCGGACACTGCAGCGATCTTTCACCGGAAGTGGGAGCAAATACCTGGATTATACTGGTACCTGTATACTCAGAAAGCACAGTATAACTGCGCATGCGCGAGTCACGCTGTGCGTTCTGAGTGGTCCCTGCTGTCTTCTGGGGCCTGTGTGTCTCCCAGAAGACAGCGGGGAGGAGGGGCTGGACATGGCGTAGATTGCCATGGATACTGCAGCGATCTTTCGCTGGAAATAGGAGCAAATGCCTGGATTATACAGGTATCTGTGCTCTTCCCCCCCGAAAGGTGCCAAATGAGACACCAGAGGGGGGGGAATCCGGACAGTGGAAGTTCTTTATCAGTCTCTGTCCATTGCAGTGCACTGGATCTGCATCCTGGAGAATGATTGCTACACTGTTGCAAATTATTTGCCAATTCTACAATTTATTTTTGCTTTTCAATGATTTTTGCAGACTGTAGAATCCTGAAAAACACTGCAAAACTAAAATAAAATACAAACAAAACAAAATAAAATTGATTTCAAACACTTGCACTGTCATCCCTGTATTTTAGATAAGTGTTTTAGGTGGAGTGCAGCTATATGACTAAGCACCAGTAAAGGGTGTGAAACACGTCAGCTGTGTTTGATTCCATTGTCTCTGTATGCTGTATTGACGGGTTTTATTCAATAAAGGTATTTTTTCATTGGAATGCGGCTGTCCGGACTTTCTTGTTTGCATTTGGGTGGAGTTCACTATGATAAATTCACTTGTTCACTTCTAATGACCTAGCCAAAGCTGGTAAAATGGGTGTCAGTTACAGCCAATAAACCTAATATTTAGGTTGAGGGATCCCTGACTATCAAATCTATAGAAGATTGTCGGACATTCCTTACAAAGTCCTGGCCATTAATATAGAGTTGCCCTCTTTGTGGCAATAACATCTTCCACTCTTCTAGGAAGACATTCCATAAGATTTTTGCCCATCTGAGAGTTCAGGTAGGATGTTGGATGTGTTGGGCCTCACGTTGGGCGCCAAAAAAAAGACCTGGCTTACAATCAGTGCTTCAATTCATCCTAAAGGTGTTCAGTAGGGATGAGGTCAGGGCTCTGTGCAGAACATTCAAGTTCCTCCATCCCAAACTGGCCACACCATGTCTTTATGGAGCTGGCTTTGCACACAGAAGCACTCTCATGGTGGAACAGAATAGGGTCTTCAACAAACTGTTACCACAAGGTTGGAGTAGCACAATTGTCTACAATAGTGGTTCCCAACCTTAGACTTCAAGTACCCTCAACAGATTATGTTTTGACATCAATTGAAAACATGACTTGTTGGGGGTACTTAAAGGACTGACGTTGGAATTTTAAAGCGGTGTTCCACTCAAAAGTGGAAGTTCCACTTATCAGTCTCCCCCCCCCCCCCCCACATTAGGGGGAAGGGGGGACGGGTACCTATTTTTGACAGGTACCGTTTCCCCCCCCCCACTTCCGGGAGATGGGGCCGTCTCTCAGGAGTTCGGCCCCCTCTTTCCTCCGCTGCCAGACCAATTGGAAAGAGTAGCACGCTTCACGCATGCGCAGTATGGAACAGGCTGGGGTGCCGACATCGCGGACTCCCTGGACAGGTAAGTGTCCATATATTAAAAGTCAGCAGCTGCAGCATTTATAGCTGCTGACTTTACTTTTTTTGTGGGGGGCTGGACCTCCTCTTTAAGTTCCTCCACACCAAACTGGTCACACCATGTCTTTATGGAGCTGGATTTGTACACAGGGACAAAGTCATGGTGGAACAGAAAAGGGTCTTCACCAAACGGTTACCACAAGGTTGGAAGAGCACAATTGTGTAATGTCTTTATATGATGGAGTATTAACATTACTCTGCACTGGAAACACCTCAGTTCCATTATTTGGAGAGGAATTTTACATAGATCTTGGTCATTGAGAATATGTGGAATAATTCTGTCTTTTGTGTTCTCAGGGTTGAAGGAGATGTACTTTTCTGAAATGTTTTGTGATGCTGCCATACAGACTGCAGAGAAAACCTTTCTGTGTCACAGGTAGGTTGGAAACCTAAAGTTCTATCTCCACTAAAGCCCCTTTAAGACTTTTATTGCCTTCTACATCTCCATCAGAGAGATTATCTCCTAAAGCAGTGGTCTCCAAACTGCGGCCCAAGGGGCCAGATGTGGCACTCTGCTTGCTTTTTTTTCTGGCCCTTGGACAAGATTTCATCCACTGATACCAACAATGGGGCATAATTCCCTCCCACTGAGACTAGTGGGGGGGGAGCAAAATTCCTCACAACAGCACAAACGATAGGGCAATTCCTCCCAATGACACCAACAATTTTGGCCCCATGGCACCAAAGATGGGGTACAATGCCTCCCACTGACACCAAAGATGGGGCATTGTTTTTTCCCTCTGATGTTGGGACCTTTTCTACTCCCAAAGGCCACAGTCTGCCCCCCCTCCCCCTAAAGTCTGAAGGACAGTAAGCTGGCCCCCTGTTTAGAATGTTTGGAGACCCCTACCCTAAAGCAATGGGAGATCTCTCCAACGTGGACAGCAATGAATGTTCAGTAAATTAGGGGAAGTGTTAGAACCTCCAACAATGTTTTTAGTGCCATCTGAGCCTTCCTGTGCTGGTGACAACACCTCTCTCTAATTCTAATGTGGGTGTCACAGAGGACAGGAAGTGAGGAAATTATGTGGACACCTGAAGAAGGTCTTTAAGAGAAGAGGATGGAAGACTCAGGAGGTGGTATATCACATGACCTCAGATTTAGGTGAGTATATTGGGCATTTAAAAGGGGCGACTGTTATTGATTGTTAAAAAGTAGCGGTGCTCCTTCACTGACAATACATCATCATTATCTATCTGTCCTCTGTGTGATGCAGCAAGTGTCCTCTTATTGCTTCCAGGGTCGTCCTGGCCTCAGTCAGTCCTTACTTCAGAGCTCTCTTCACGTGTCCCATGAAGGAGGCTGAGCTCAGGAAGGTTTGTCTTTCGGATGTCCCCTCTTCTGTCCTGCAGACCGTCCTGCACTACATCTACACAGGGGAGGTCCATCTCACCTTGGACAATGTGGAGGACCTGTTTATCGCGTCCAGTCGCCTGCAGATCACGGCCATGCAAGATCTGTGCAGCAGGTAAAGACTTTCTGATGGTTCACTTTAAAATACGTTTTTTCTTTTTGTTTTTTTTAGTACTTTTTAGATTAGACCCTTTTTAGATTAGACATATGTTGTAACTGTAATGCAGTAGAAAATTGGAAATGTGCGCATTCTAGTTTTCAGAGTAAAAGTCTAGTAGCCTGACGCTGCTAAATTTTGGACCAGGCATATAAACTTCAATGGTCTTTGGCCAAGAAAAGTTTGATTATAAATAACCGTATCACTGTTACTATTTAAGGACCTTTCTTTCTATGTAGAGTTTGTACAACAGGCAACTTTTTTTTTTTTATTTCACATACCATAGGCTTATCTTCCTTTTGTGCATAGCTGTTCTTCTTGTCTCAATGTCCTACTAATTTTATGTGTAGCATCATTTTATTTTCTTTGATAATAGACTGTGCCGGGACAAGGTCATCCAGCACCCAAGCAAAGATGTCAAACTGCTACCTCCCCCTTCCTTTAGGATTGGCAGTGATGTCTCTGTCACTTCGCCTCTCAGCCTTGTAACAGAAGCAACTGGCACAGGGTGCCCCCATCCCTGCAAAAAACCATTGCTCCAAGGGCAGCCGCCCCTCTTGCCCACTCTATCTGGCCCTAGTGACCTGCACTTAAAATGAAATTGTATTAAAAATAGAACCTAAAAGTTTCCGTCCCTGGTCATGTTGCTTGCTCATATCTGTTTTTGACCTAGAGGTCAGTTCCTGGTGCTGAGAGCAATGCCCTATACCAGTGATGGTGAACCTTGGCACCCCAGATGTTTTGGAACTACATTTCCCACGATGCTCATGCACTATGCAGTGTAGTGGAGCATCATGGGAAATGTAGTTCCAAAACATCTGGGGTGCCAAGGTTCGCCATCACTGCCCTATACTCACATTAATCTGTCCTCTAGGTCTAACACTAACCTTTTTTCAGATAACCCTAACACTACCTTCCCTGTAAGCCTCACGCTATGGTTGATAGTAATGTCATGTTTCATTCTCCTTTTCTTTACCTAGGTACCTTGCAAAGAGGATGGACAATGGAAATTGCCTTAGGATGTACAGCTTAGCTCATAGCCACAATCACAAAATCCTCTTGGAAGCAGCAAAGAACCATTTTGGTCAGAATCTGCGCTCCATATCGGGAAAAGAGGTCTTTTTTGGCTTGGAAATGGAAGAACTGGTCAACATCCTGTCTTCAGACGACTTGATGGTTTCCTCAGAATTTGCCGTCTATAACATCGCCCGCTCCTGGTGGGAATTTCACACCCAGAAGGACAATCCTCTTCCCCCAGAACTGTTGAAGGTCATCAGATTTCCACTTCTGAATCCAGACGAGCTGGAAAAGGTCAGCAGGGACATCCCCAGCGTTGGCTCCGTTCACCAGCCGCCAACAGGAATCCGCTTGCGCCAAGGGATGTTTGAGGAGAGAATAATTTGCATGGATGTATTGTCCTTGGATGAAATAGACCCAGAAGTGGAGGATTACTGTTTGAATGCCTACGATCCAACAACAGACTCTTGGGAGAAGATTCCCTTTTGTGGCTATTTTGACAGTCCTGGAATTGTATCGGTAGGATGTAAATTATATGTTTCGGGTGGATTTAAAGAAAAACGTTGTGCTTCCAATGCCCTGCACATGTATGATTCTGTATTAAATGAATGGAAAGAGCTCCCTCCTATGACCCGTCCAAGAGCTTGTCATGGCTTCCTAGCCTACAGAAACATGCTTTATGCTTTTGGTGGACATGACGACCGTGAGCTCACAGACTCGGTGGAATGCTTCAGCATCTTGGACAATACTTGGCGCAATGTGTCGCGCATGCCCAAGGCGCTGCATAGCTTTGCTAGTGTGGTCCTGAAAGGAAGACTGTTTGCTATAGGTGGAATGCCTCGGACATCTATAGACCGTTTACACTTTCGGGGATTCCATATTTATGACATACTGACAGACACTTGGAGCCAGTTCCCTCTGCCCGTGGTCTTTTCCGCTGCCGGAGCTGTGACAATGGATGACAAGTTATACATCATTGCAAGTTATAAAACCAAACGTGGTCCAGCACCTGATGCGTATCCGCCATACGATGATTATAAGGCGTATCTTCTATACGACGAACAGCCAAACACCATTTCTAAGAGCTTCATTATGGATCACCTGGGGCGCATTTGTCACGGTACAATTCCGCCAGTCTTGGAAAGTATTTCTGGTGCTGCGGTTGTACGCTGGAAGGACAGGATTTATATAGTGGGAGGGGCCGGTTATGATTGTATGAGTCACTATAAGATGTTCTACTGGAGCCCAGGAAAATCTAGGTGGACTTTGTGCAAGAAAGAGCTCCCTTTCCTGTTTAGTGACTTTGGAAGTGTCACTCTGCAGCTCCCCCGGAAACACATCTCCTCCATCATTCCCGGCAGGAGATCGGACTACAATTTTAGAAGTGATGGCGAGCAGGAGAATGAGCAGGAAGAACAATGGTGTGGAAACTGGTAGTTGAGGGCTCTACTGAAAGTGTACGTAGAGTAAAGTAACTTGTGGCCACCACAAATATAACCCAACCGGATAGTGAAATTGTGTTTTGACAAAAAAGTGGATACGCCTGTTCTGAGCCTGTCGCCTGGAACAAGCACACTGCAAACAAAGTCAGAAATAATCTGCAGGCTTGCTTTAGGTCCGTGGCTCTGGAAAAGGTTTACTTTCCGGGAATGAGGTCCAATTTCAATGTTTGAGGGAAGTACATGGGGGACATAAAATATTCAGGTGTGGATTTTATTTGTAATAAGTTTGTGTATCAATAAAATAATATTGAATAAACTCGTGTCTATATGCAATTGTCTTCAACCTTGTTTTTTTTTTTTTTTATGGGGAACTCTTTCAAAAGTTTCTTTTTAAACCATTGGCTACCCCTTCGTAGTAACCCAATAGCTGAAGAAAGTTGTCTTATAATATGCAATAAAACGGAGTCCCAAGGAAAGAAAAATGATGATGGATGCAAATAGCCCCACAGCCGTGATGGTAGCAAGGATCCTATGGAATAAGCCAGGTGACACCTCTTGGGGGAATCTAGGATGGAAAAGGACCTGGTGGTCCTAGTAGATGATTGGCATTGCATGCCATTGCTGAGAGTGGCTGCTGCAAGCAAAGCAAACAGAATATTGGCATTAAAAAGGGGGATCAACTCCAGAGATAAAACGATAATTCTCCCGCTCTACAAGACTCTGGTCCGGCCACATCTTGAGTATGCCGTCCAGTTCTGGGCACCAGTCCTCAGGAACTGGAGAAGGTCCAGAGAAGAGCAACAAAGATAATAAAGGGACTGGAGGATCTCAGCTATGGAAGAAGACTACAAGCATTGAACTTGGTCTCTCTGGAGAGGAGACGCTTGAGAGTGGATATGATATACAAACACCGTACTGGTGACCCTAGAGTAGGGGGAAAACTTTTCAGTGAAAGGAAATTTTAAAAAGACACGTAGCCACTAACTGAAGTTGGCCGAGAAGCGGTTTAACCTTAAACTGTGTAGAGGGTTTTTTTTTTACTGTCGAAGCAGATAGGATGTGGAATTCTCTTCCACAAGCAGTGGTATCAGCAGGGAGCGTCCAATAGTTTCAGAAAACTATTAGATGGGCACCTTAATGACCACAACATACAGGGGTATACAATGTACTACCCTGTTTCCCCGAAAATAAGACCTAGCGTGATTGTTGGTGATGGCTGCAATATAAGCCCTACCCCCCCCAAAAAAGCCCTACCCTGTTTCCCTGTAAATAAGACCTACTAGGCTTATTTGGGGGGTAGAGCTTATATTGCAGCTATCACCGACAATCACGCTAGGTCTTATTTTCGGGGAAACCGGGTATTGACACACACACACACACACACACACACACACACACACACACACACACACACACACACACACACACACACACACACACACACACACCCACCATAGGTTGAACTGGATGGACTGGTGTCTTTTTACAACCTCGCCAACTATGTAACACCTCACACTCTCATGTTCTGCTTACCAGACAACGTGTGACCCCCCCCCCCCTTCAGTACTTTGGTATAATTCAGCATTTCAAGCTGACAAGGGAATCGCTTATAGATTGATAGGTCACCACCGAATCCAGCTCCAGGATGGAGGCTGGAGCTCGATCCAGAACAGGCCCGGATCATATAAAAGCAAAAGTACTACAAAAGCATAATATTGCTAAAAAAACAAGTATTTTTTTTAAAAAAAAGAGATGCAATCACATGTCTCATTCACAATAAATTGCAGAGTCCGGCGTGACCAAAGCCGACAGACTGGGCTTCCCAGTAGTAAAGATGGCCCGACTTGCGGCTGGGCATGCATAGTGGTGTGCATAAATGGCTACGCCTGGCGTGTTTCGTCACATCTGACGTCATCGGGCTAACGGGAGGGGGGGTTATCTTGGAAAGTATTTCTAGCTCTGCGATTGTATGCTGGAAGCACAGGATTTATATTGTAGGAGGGGGCAGTTATGATGGTATGAGTCGTGATAAGATGTTCTACTGGAGCCTAGGAGGACTTTGTGCAAGAAAGGGCTCCCTTTTCTGTTTGGTGACTTTGGAAGTGTCTCACTCTGCAGCTCCGCCCCTGAAACACATCTCCCCCCCCCCATCTTTCCCGGCAGGAGATGAGACTACAATTGTAGAAGTGATAGCGAGGAGGAGAAGGAGTCATAAGAACCATGGTGGGGGAACCGGTAGTTGAGGGCTCTTCTGAAAATGTACGTAGAGTAAAGTAACTTGTGGCCACCACAAACGCAACCCACTTGGATGAAGAGAACGGACATGTTTGAATAAAAAGTGGATAGATCTGTTCTCAGCCTTTCACCTGGAACAAGCACACAGCAAATGAAGTCAGATGTAATCCTCAGGCTTGTTCCAGGTCAGTGGTTTACTTTCCAGGAACAAGATCCAATTTCTATGTTTGAGGGAGGTACATAAAATATTCCTCTCTGTTACAGATGTGGGTTATATTTGTATAGTTTTTGTATCAATAAAAGAACAATGAATATACTCGTATCTATATGTGAACGTCTTCAACCTCTGTCTTTAAATGGGAACATGAAACAAAACCTCTGCTTGTACAAACCACTGACTAAACTCAGGTCAGTTCCGGACTAACGGGTTCCCCAAAACAAACCACTCTCTTTTTTTAGTAATCTGTCTGCACTCAGCCTTTTCACCCAACAGCAGAAAGAGAGCCCAGAGCACCAGGCAGCTCATGCGCAAACACACATTTTATATATATATATAACATACACTATATTACCAAAAGTATTGGGACGCCTGCCTTTACACGCACATGAACTTTAATGGCATCCCAGTCTTAGTCCGTAGGGTTCAATATTGAGTTGGCTCCGCCCTTTGCAGCTATAACAGCTTCAACTCTTCTGGGAAGGCCGTCCACAAGGTTTAGGAGTGTGGTCAAACATTCCCATAGACCAGTGATGGAGAACGTTGGCACCCCAGAGGTTTTTGAACTAATTTTCCCATGATGCTCAACTACACTGCTGAGTACATGAGCATCATGGGAAATGTAGTTCCAAAACATCTGGGGTTCCGAGGTTCGCCATCACTGCTCTAGACACTCTTCCAGAAGCACATTTGTGAGGTCAGGCGCTGATGTTGGACAAGACATCTTGGCTAGTAGTCTCCGCTCTAATTCATCCCAAAGGTGTTCTATCGGGTTGAGGTCAGGAGTCTGTGCAGGACAGTCAAGTTCCTCCACCCCAAACTCACTCATCCATGTCTTTTATGGACCTTGCTTTGTGCACTGTTGGGCAGCCATGTTGAAACAGGAAGGGGCCGTCCCCAAACTGTTCCCACAAAGTTGGGAGCATGAAATTGTCCAAAATATCCTGGTATGCTGACGCCCCAAAGCCTCCTACACACGATCCGATTGTTGGCAGGGGATTGTGTGATGACAGAGTGTTGGCCTAAAATCCGACCGTTGGTACGCTCCTTCAGACAATTGTTGTCCACTTTTCGGCCAACAAATGTTGGATGGCAGGCTAGTAAATTTTCGGCGGACAACGGTCTGTTGTCAGATTTTCCTATCCTCTGTACACAAGTCCGTCACACAAAAGACCAAAGTACAAACAGGCATGCTCGGAATCAATGCTCACCAAACACGACACTAGCAGATGGTGCTCAAAGGATGGCACTCAAGAGCTGAAATTCCACGTAGTACGTCACTACGTTCGTGTTTGTTGGCCGACAATTGGGTGCCCTTAGACAAGTTCCTGGCACACGTCCTTCGGACAAAAGTCTGACGCTCTGTTGGCCAACAATACGATCGTGCGTACGAGGCTTAAGAGTTCCCTTCACTGGAACTAAGGGGCCAAGCCCAACCCCTAGCCATAATCCCCCCTTCGCTAAATGATTTGGACCAGTGCACACAGCAAGGTCCATAAAGACATGGAGGAGCGAGTTTGGGGTGGGAGAACCTGACTGTTCTGCAGAGAGTCCTGACCTCAACCCGATAGAACACCTTTGGGATAAATTGGAGCGGAGACTGCGAGCCAGGCCTTCTCGTCCAACATCAGTGCCTGACCTCACAAATGTGCTTCTGGAAGAAAGGTCAAACATTCCCATAGACACCCTCCTAAACCTTGTGGACGGCCTTCCCAGAAGAGTTGAATCTGTTATAGCTGCAAAGGGCGGAGCCAACTCAATATTGAACCCTACAGACTAAGACTGGGATGTCATTAAAGTCATGTGTGTGTAAAGGCAGGTGTCCCAATACTTTTGGCAATATAGTGTATATATACTGGAGGTATGTGTGTGTTTCATGTTGGTGTATTACACTGCCTTATTTTTGCTCATCACTTACCACATCCTGAAGGAGTTCTCCAGTCATAAACTTTAACTCCACTCTTTCCGCAGATGCTATCGTAGGCACTAAGGGCATGGCACACTAGTAGTTTGGCGCTTTGTATGACGCCTGCATTTATAAAACAGTCATTGTAAGAGAATAAGGTGAGATAAGAGAATTTTTACAAGCACCGCCTCCCCATAGTAATTGTAACAAGGGAAAAAGCGAGAATGGGAGTTTTAAGGTGCAAAAAAAAAAAATTATCAGATTAAAAACAATATCAATTTCATAAATGTTATTTAACCACTTCAATACCGGGCACTTAGACGCCTTCCCGCCCAGGCCAATTTTCAGCTTTCAGCGCTGTCGCAATTTGAATGACAATTGCGCGGTCATACAACACTGTACCCAAACTTATTTTTTATCATTTTGTTCCCACAAATAGAGCTTTCTTTTGGTGGTATTTGATCACCTCTGCGGTTTTTATTTTTTTTTTACAAATAAAAAAAGACAGAAAATTTAGAAAAAAAAACAAGTTTTTCTTTGTTTCTGTTAAATTTTTTTGTAAATAAGTACGTTTCCTCCTTCAATGACGGGCATTGATACGGCGGCACTGATGGGCACCGATGAGGTGGCACTGACGGGCACTGATGATGGCACTGATAGGCGGAACTGATGGGCACTGATAGGTGGCACTGGTATGCTGCACTGATGGGCACTGATAGGTGGCACTGGTATGCGGCACTGATGGGAACTCATAGGTGGCACCAATGGGCACTTATAGGCGGCACTGATGGGCACTCGTAGGTGGCATTGATTGGTGCATATGGGTGGCACTGATGGGTACTTATAGGTGGCACTGATGTGTGGCACTGATGGGCACTGTAGGTGGGCACTGATGGGCACTGATGGGCAATGACAGGTGGCACCAATGGGCAATGACAGGTGGCACTGATAAAACATATTGGGGGCATTGCTGGGCAGATCTGGAACATAATGGTGCCAATCAGTGCCCATTTGTGGGCACTGATTGGCACAGATTGGGCACATTGGGCACATGTGGGTGGCCATGGGGTACATACCTGGCCATCCACATGTTGCCCCTTCCCTGGTGGTCCTAGTGGTGATCCCTGGTGGTCCAGTGTGGTGATCTGAGGGGGGGCTGCGCTGATAAACAATCAGCACAGACCCCCCTCCCTGTCAGGAGAACCGCCGATCGGCTCTCCTCTACTCGCGTCTGTCAGACGCGAGTGAGGAAAAGCCGATCAACGGCCCTTCCCATTGACAGCGTGATCCGCCGGAGGCTCTTTACCAAGATTGGTGGAGCGGTGTGTCAGGCTGACACACCGCTCCACCGATCGCCGCGATGCGTGCCCCCGAGGGCGCGCGGCGGCATGTCATCCTGCTGGACGTCATATGACGCCCAGTCAGGATAACGGAACCACTTCCCGGACGTCAATCCGCTATAGGGCGGGCGGGAAGTGGTTAATAAACATGGTTTATAAAAGTTTTGTTATATATTCAAACCAACACATGAAATCAGACGGTCGTTTGTTGCCTCGACGTGTTT
Source organism: Lithobates clamitans (assembly GCA_037952925.1). Classification (NCBI taxonomy): domain Eukaryota; kingdom Metazoa; phylum Chordata; class Amphibia; order Anura; family Ranidae; genus Lithobates; species Lithobates clamitans. The sequence goes on along the minus strand of JBBGZY010000770.1, from coordinate 48,844 downwards.
CGCCATCATTTTGGCTTCTTTTGGAGCTTTTGCAAGACCCAACGTACAGCGTCATTCAGACACAAGCAGAATTCCAGAGGACCATCGAGACCCCCCCCCCCAGGCAATCCGGCAAAGTATCAGTGGGGTGGATTTACTAAAGGCGAATAGACTGTGCCCTTTGCAAGTGCAGTTGCTCCAGAAGCTTAAGTAAATGAGGCAAAGCTTCACTTTGCAAAGAATACCCAATCACATGCGAGGAAAATTTAAAAAAAAAACTGCATTTTTGCTTGCATATGATTGGATGATGGAACTCAGCAGAGCTTCTGCTCATTTACTAAGCTCTGGAGCAACTGCTCTTACAGAGTGCTGAGTGCAACTGCACTTTGCAAAGTGCACAGTCTATTTGCCTTTATTAAATCAACCCCAGTGTGTCATAGAGGGGGGGGGGTAAATACACCCCATAATTTGGCCCTGTTTTTTGCAAGGGATGAGGAATTCAGGAGGAATCTATAATCCTATCACTGCTGGAATGCTCTTCAAAAACGTCATGCAACTTGATAGGGACTTTGTCATCTAAATAGCAACTCCTTCCTCTAAAGCAGTAGTCTCCAAACTGTGGCCCTTTCCTTACCCTTTTCCGGCCCTTGAGGCTCGATTCACATCTAGGCATGTTGCTTTTGAGCGTTTCTGGAGTTTTTTTTTGTGATGCTTGCCACGTTTTTGAGCAGCGTTTTTGCAGCGTTTTTACAGCGTTTTTGCTGCGTTTTTGCATTTTTTTTTTACAGTTTTTTTTACACTGTATACAGTCTAAAAAAAAAAAGCCAAAAACGCAAAACGCATCAAGAATGCTGCAAAAACGCTGCACTTGCGTTTTTGATGCTGGTCCATTGAATTCTATGACATGCAAAACGCTGCATTTTGCATGAAAAAAAAAGTCCCTGACCCTTTCCAACAACGCAGAGGCACAAAAATGCATTGATGTGAGCGTGTTCCATAGGAACCCATGTTAAAAAATTTCCCATGCATTTCTGCAAAGTGCGAAATGCATCAAAAAAACGCGCTAGTGTGAATGGAGCCCGAGGCATTATTCCTGCCACTGACACCAACAATGGAGGGCTAGTCCTTCCTACTGACGACAGAAACGGGGCACTATTCCTTTCCAACGACACCAACTATTTCTCCCCCCTAACACCAAAAATTTGGCGCGGTTTATTCCCACTGGGCACAGTCCGGCCCCTTTTAGCGTCTGAAAGACAGTAAACTGGCCCTTTCTTTAGAAAGTTTGGAGAACCCCCCCCCTCCCCCGGATCTAAAGTCTAGATTTCCTCTTCATTTATGTCGGAAAATTCCACCAAGGCAAAGAAAATCCAATCAGACAATTATTGTCAAGGGAGAAAACTTGTGACATCGAATCCTCTCCTGTAGATACCCAACAGGACGAGCGGCTACTTACCTGGGGGGGGGGGGGGTGCAGGACTAGAATACGGCAATTACTGAGCAGCAAATGATATCACCTGGGACAGTGCCGGGACAAGGTCATCCAGTGCCCAGGGCGAAGATGCGCCCCCCTCTTTGGTTAGGGTTAGGGTCGGGACGCCCCCCCATCCCTACAATAAACCATTGCCCCCAGGGCAGCCGCCCCTCCTGCCCACCCCTTGGATGTATTTCAGTTATCCTGCAAAACTGGCCTGTTAGTGGGTCCCGAGGACCGGAGCTGAGAACCCCTGTCCTACAGCATGAGGAACGGGGGCCCTTCCAAGAAAATGGGGCTGTGCGGCAACCGCACACAAGGCATGCAGTTGTGGCGTGGTAGTGCGGCATTTAGGGGGTTAAAACAGGCGGCGAGGAAGCAACATATCGCCCCACCCCACCCCACCCCCACCACTGCTTATTAAACGTCTCTGAACAGCAATCTAAATGATCCCTTTTCAGAGGAGCAGTAGCCCTCGCCGCTAGTGTAATCAAACCCCAAGCCCGGGTTCACACCATAATGCGCTGTGGACCGCACAGGAGCGCTGTGCGTCCCTGTTCACCGTTTCAGGGACGAATCAGGGACGATTCTATGCCTGAATTCGGCCCTGAAACGCAGCCAAAGACGCACAGCGTTTTTGCGCAGTGCGCACCGCAGCCGCCCCGGAGATATGTGAACCGTCTCCATAGGGAGCCAGTCACATTCTCCTGCTATGCGAATTAGATGTGCGGAAACGCACATCTAATTCGCATAGGTGTGAACCCGGGCTAAGTGGTTTAAATGCCCGCGTTTATAGCACATTGAAATAACTGTGCTGCTAACCTGACGACGGGGCAACGAGTAGTTAAATCTCTCAGCAGCAAAAGCATTTACTTTCCAGCGAAGCCCCCAGACTCCTCGTTATTTCTGGGTGTAGCAAGATGGCGGATCTGTGAGCTCCTGGTCAGGTAAGGCTCTGAGTCTCTCCATAAAATCTGATTGTACAACCTCCTTTAGACCCCTTTCACACTGGGGGCGGCGGGTGCGTCGGCGGTAAGACGGCGCTATTTTTAGCGGCGCTTTACCGTCAATTTCGCGGTGCTATACGGCCGCTAGCCCCCCCCCCCCTCCGCTAGCGGCCGAGAAAGGGTTAAAACCACCGCAAAGCGCTGCTGCAGTATGCGGTATAGCCGCGCTGCCCCATTGATTTCAACCGCTCCAAAGATGCTGCCAGCAGGACTTTTTTTTTTAGCGTCCCGCCAGCGCACCGCTCCAGTGTGAGAGCCCTCGGGGGGGTTTCACATTGGAGAGACAGCAGCGGCTCTTTCAGGGCGCTTTGCAGGCTCTATTTTTTAGCGTTAGAGCGCCTGCAAAGCGCCCCAGTGTGTGAAAGGGGGTCTTAGATTAAAGGAAAATGATCTAATATGAGGGCGGACCTAAACATTTCATTTAGTGTGCTTCCAATTATTCTGGCCCCAGCAATATACAATCGGACTATATAGTGCAGACATGGGCTGTGGCTAGTTGAACCCCTTTTATATTTGATGGTGGCTGCAAAGTTCCAGGTTCCAACTCCACATGGCAGAGCCAACAGCATGACATTTGGTGATCGTTGTAGTTGGCTGGTAAGGGTGACCTTTATGGCAACCACTGCAAGGTGGGAGCATTCCTCCCAATGGCCACCAATGTAAGGGGAATTATCCCAGTGCCCTCTGATGGACTAATATTTAGTAGGGGGGGTTCCCTGAGACCTGAAAATTATTTCAAGGGTTCCTCTGGGGTAAAAAGGTTGGTATAGTGTAACAAAACCCAAAGAATTTCCCAGCTACAATATATAATATAGAACTATAGTGTATGGTTAAAAAAGGTTTGTATGGTGGGGTTGCCACCTCATCCCTTTGAACACATATGAATTACACGGGTTCTGAGGCTAATTTAATGCAGAGAAGGCACCAAGTGAGTTTAATTACCACCTTAATCAGCCTCAGAACCTGAGGCTGATATGTTTTTGGGTTTAAAGGGAAGAGGTGGCGACCCTCGTGTACGGTCACCTTTGGGCATAGATCTAAAGCTCGATATACACTGTGCAATCTTCCTTTCTTGGTGGCTACACCTTATCAATATAATCATTTATTAGCTGCAACGGAACTGATCAAATTTAAAATGGAAAAAACCCCAAACTCCGGCTGTGGTTGGCTTTTTATTGGCTGCTCAGTACTGATCAGTTCAATTTTTAAGACTATTTTTCAATTTTGTTTAGATTTACAACGACTTTTTTCATCGTATTTTCAGTCGATCACACTGCGCACGATAATACTTGTAAGTGTTTGAGTTGGGTTGCTGAACCCCCAAAAGGTCTTCTACTTGCCTCGTTTTCCCGGGTTGTAGAGGCATCAGAATGGAGCCTGGTCCATCCACTGCCACCATGGAGCAGAGAGAAGAGCTCAGCGATCAGAAGGAAGCTCTGAAGGATTGTATTATTACAGGTAGGGTTCAGCATACGATGGTCTGGGGGGGGGGGGCTTTTTAGGGTCGTACATATAGGTGGTCACAGTGCTGCTGGGGGTCCCCACATATTTCAGATCTCCACATTAAACTAAGGTTCTTTTATCGGCCTCTGTCCATTGCAATGCACTGGGATCGGCTTCCTGGAGAATAATTTTGCTACAATATTGGAAATTACAGTGCCTTGAAAAAGTATTCACACCCCTTGAAATTTCCCACATTTTGTCATGTTATAACCAACAACGTAAATGTATTTTATTGGGATTTTATGTGATAGACCAACACAAAGTGTCACATAATTGTGAAGTGGAAGGAAAATGATAAATGGCACCCAAACTTTTTTACAAATATATATGTGAAAAGTGTGTGTGTGGGGGGCGGGGCATTTGTATGGCGCCCCCCGGAGTCAATACTTTGTAGAACCCCCTTTCTCTACAAGTCTTTTTGGGGATGTCTCTACCAGCTTTGCACATCTAGAGAGGGACATTTCTGTCCATTCTTCTTTGTAGAATATCTCAAGCTCTGTCAGATTGGATGGAGAGCGTCTGTGATCAGCAATTTTCAAGTCTTGCCACAGATTCTCAATGTGATTTAGGTCTGGACTGTGACTGGGCCATTCTAACGCATGAATATGCTTTGATATAAACCATTCCATTGTAGCTCTGGCTGGATGTTTCGGGTCGTTGTCCTGCTGGAAGGTGAACCTCCGCCCCAGTCTCAAGTCTTTTGTAGACTCTAACAGGTTTTCTTCTGAGATTATCCTGTATTTGTCTCCATCCATCTTCCCATCAACTCTGACCAGCTTCCCTGTCCCTGCTGAAGAAAAGCATGGTGTGGTCAGGGTGATGTGCAGTGTTAGTTTTCCCCACACATAGCGTTTTACTTTTAGGCCATAAAGTTGAATTTTGGTCTCATGTGACCAGATCACCTTCTTCCACATGTTTGCTGTGTCCTCCACATGGCTTCTCACAAACTACAAACAGGACTTCTTATGACTTTCTTTCACCAATGTCTTTCTTCTTGTCACTCTTCCATAAAGGGCAGATTTGTGGAGAACACGACTAATAGTTGTCCTGTGGACAGATTCTCCCACCTGAGCTGTGGATCTCTGCAGCTCCTCCAGAGTTACCATGGACCTCTTGGCTCTTCTCTGATGAATGTTCTCCTTGCCCGGCCGGTCAGTTTAGGTGGACGGCCATGTCTTGGTAGGTTTGCAGTTGTACCATACTCTTTCCATTTTCCGATGATGGATTGAACAGAGCTTCGTGAGATGTTCAAAGCTTGGGAGATTTTATTATAACCTAACCCTGCTTTATACTTCTCCACAACTTTATCCCTGACCTGTCTGGTGTGTTCCTTGGCCTTCATGATGCTGTTTGTTTACTAAGGTTCTCGAACAAACCTCTGAGGGCTTCACAGAACAGCTATATTTATACTGAGATTAAATAACACACAGGTGGACTCTATTTACTAATTAGGTGACTTCTGAAGGCAATTGGTTCCTCTAGATTTTAGTTAGGGGTATCAGAGTAAAGGGGGCTGAATACAAATGCCCCCCCCCCACACTTTTCACATATTTATCTGTAAAAAAGTTTGAAAAGCATTTATCATTTTCCTTCCACTTCACAATTATGTGCCACTTTGTGTTGGTCTATTACATAAAATCCCAATAAAATACATTTACGTTTTTGGTTATAACATGACAAAATGTGGAAAATTCCAAGGGGTATGAATACTTTTTTAAGGCACTGTATTTTCCAAATCTGTAACTTACTTTGCTATTGGAAGATTTTCCTTTAAAAAGACTGTAGAATCCTGAAAATGGCTCCACTAAGAAATTGCGAAATCGATCTCATACTGTCATCTGCCACCCCTGTATTAGGCGGGGTTCCTGTGCGTGTCTGTTCAACTGTTTCAGGTGCCAATCGGGTCTGAATTCTTGGCTGAATTCGCACCTGAAACGGACCAGAAGAGTCACAGGACCTTCTGCAATTCAGGCCACGGCCGCCCCCAGAGGTGTGTGAACCGGCTCCATTGAGAGCGGGTCACAGTCTTCTGTCGTGCGAATTGGATGTGGAGAAACCCCCTACATCCAATTCGCATCAGTGTGAGAACCCAGCCTTAGATAAACTGTTCTGAGTGGAGTTCACTATTATAAATTAACTTGCCATTTTCTCTTCCAATGACCAAGCCAAGGCTGGAAAAATGTATCAGTTACAAGTAATGAAGTGGAATAATATACCCTTATGGCCAAAGGTTTGGAGGACTTCAACCATCACCCCTATAAGAGATTGTCAGACATTCCTTACAAAAACCATGGCTATTAATATGGAGTTGCCGGCTCTTCCGCCATGGCCAATAATATGGAGTTGCCGGATCTTCCGCCATGGCCAATATTATGGAGTTGCCCCTTTTTGTGGTTTGAACAGCCTCCGCTCTTCTGGGAAGACTTTCCAGAAGATTTGGAGGGTGTCTGTGGGATGTTGTGGTCATTTGTGAGATCAGGTACTGAAGTTGGATGAGAAGACCCAACTCACAGTTAGTATTCCAGTTCATTCCAAGGTGCTGGGATGAGGTTGGGTTGAGGTCAGGGCCCTGTGCGGGATACTCGAGTTCCTCCATAATAACGGGTCACACCATGTCTTTATGAGGCTGGCTTTGTACACAGGGGCACAGTCATGGTGGAAACAGAAAAGGTTCTTCACTAAACTGTCACCACAAGGTTGGAGAAGTACAATTGTCTACAATGTCTTTGTATGCTGGAGTGCCCTTCACTGGAGACACCTCAACTCCATCATTTGGAGCAGGGTCCGCATATCTTGGGTCATATAGTGTATATGCAATCATTCTATCTTTTCTCAGGGTTGAAGGAGATGTACTTTTCTGAAATTCTTTGTGACGTCGCCATACAGACTGCAGAAAAACGCTTCCTGTGTCATAGGTAGGTTGAAACCTTGAAGATCTATCTCTACAAACTATGTTTTTCCATTGAGTTCAAATTAGATAGAGCAGGAGTGGTTTAGGGCCCCTGTCATACCAGCATCACAGTGGCTAAGTGTTTAGCACTATGGTAATTATACCCCTGTCGTTCCCAAAATGTAGGAGCTTTTTGTGTCAGAAAAAATCCCTTCCCTTCCCCCCAAGCCTAAATTCCCATTGCCAGCCAAAATTCTCCCCCTCATCCAGTACTCCTGTCAGCTTGTATGTAGACACTCTCTAGCCCCCCCCCCCCCCCCCCACTTTACATGATACCACAGCGCCCTGGGCCTGTGTGGGTTTCCTCTGAGTCCAGTGGCGGCTGCTTATGCAGGGCTTACGGGCACCCCCCATTCATGCGTCCGGCCCCCTAATCTACATGCGGGGCACCGGACGCATGGATTTCAATGTTTTGTTTTTTTCATTTATTTTTTGAAGCACGTGATTAGAGCCTGAGACTCTAATTGGCTTCAAAAAAAGAATGGGCCAACCCACTTGAGTGACATTAGCGAATTAATATTCGCTAATGTCTTCCTGTTTCTCCTACCGGCCAATCAGGAAGCGGCTCCTGAGACCCCATTGGCCAGGAGGAGAAGACTGAGGGGGGACACAGATGCCGGGACACGGAGGATACGTTGGGGGGAAGCCGCCGCCGATGGATTCAAACACGGGGGAGAGCCACTCTTCTCCTCTCTGCTCTGCCCGGCTCTGTTCATGAATGAATGAGTGAATGAATTGATGATTTGTAAAGCGCTGCAAATGCGAACTGAATCGCCTCAAGGCGCTAGATGCACTCTCTGTAGTCAGCTTCTAGAAAAGGAAGGTCTTTAGTTTTTTCCTGAAGGCCTGGTGGTTTTCTTCCATGCGGATGTTGGTTGGGAGAACATTCCATAGTCTAGGTCCTTGGACTGCGATCCTTCATTGGTCCTTCATTCTCCGCCAGAAGCAGGCATCCGTTCTGCAAAGATTAAGTGAGCCGGCGACTGGGGGGGGGGAGCAGTTTATGGGTATGGTGCACGGTGGTGGGCTGGAGCAACGGTCCATCTGACGCCCTCCCAACCCGATGGAGCATCAGCCTCCACCGTCTTCTGGGTTCCAAAGACATGCTGGTATGCTGGCCCTAGTATGTGTATGTATGAATGTGAGTTGGGGACCTTAGATTTGTAAGCTCCTTGAGGGTAGGGACTGATGTGAATGTACAATAAATATGTAAAGCGCTGTGTAAATTGATGGCGCTATAGAAGTACCCGAAAAGAATAAATAAATAGGGAAAGCAATGCATGCTTAGCATATTGGGAAGTGTTAGAATTTTTTTTAAGTATTTTTAGTGCCACCTGTACCTTCCTGTTCTGGTGACAACCGCTCCTCCTACATCTAATGCGGTTCTCACAGGGACGGGTAGCGAGGAAATAATGGGGACACCTGAAGAATGAACCTCCTAAGCAGTGAAGAAGATGGAAGACTCAGGAGGGGTGGTGTATCACATGATCTCTGATTTAGGCAGATGTTGGGACATTTAGAAAGGAGTTTGTTTGTTGAGAACAGTGAAAAGTAGCAGTGCAATAGATTGTCCTTCACTGACCATTAGAGTTACCACCTCATCCCTTTGAACCCGAACACCTTTGAATTACACGGGTTCTGAGGCTAATTAAATGCAGATAAGGCACCAAGTGAGTTTAATTACCACCTTAATCAGCCACAGAACCCGTGTAATTCATATGTGTTCAGGTTTAAAGGGATGAGGTGGCAACCATACTGACCATACATCATTATCTGTCCTATGTGTGATGCACCAAGTGTCCTCTTATTGCTTTCAGGGTCGTCCTGGCCTCGGTTAGTCCTTACTTCAGAGCTCTCCTCACATGTCCCATGAAGGAGGCTGTGCTCGGGGAGGTTTGTCTTTCGGATGTCCCCTCTTCTGTCCTGCAGACCGTCCTGCACTACATCTACACGGGGGAGGTCCATCTCACCTTGGACAACGTGGAGGAGCTGTTTATCCTGTCTGGCCGCCTGCAGATCACGGCCATGCAAGATCTCTGCAGCAGGTAAAGACTTTGCGATGGATCACTTTAAAGGGAGTTCAGCTGTGAAAGTGATACTTTGTGTAGCCATGCCCCCTTAGGGGTTGCTGTGTGTAGTGGTTCAACCCGTCACCCTGCCCAGCCAGATATCCATCCCAGACACTCGGAGACAGAAAACCAGACCATTGTCGTACGAGAATTTTCATACAAATTTGCCTTCATCGGTTGCGATTTGCTGTGAAACAACGAGAAAAATCGAACGATTGTTTCGCCTGATTTTCTTATAGTGTCTATACCACTTAATGCAGCAGAAAATTAGCATTGTGCACCTGTGTGTGTTCTAGTTCTCAGAGTTAAAGTCTAGTTGTCTGATGCTGCTAAATTTGGACCGGACATATAAACCTTCAATGATATATTGAGGTAATTGATATATATGTAGCACCCTCTACCTAGTGTAGGCGCTAGAGTGAGATTGCTTTTGTAGAGCAGGTAAATTTAGGCAGGCCTAGCTAAAAGCTAGGCCTGTTTGTTTTGATCTGTGTGGGCTGGGAAGTGGCTCAGAGTAGGCTGGTGACTCAGACAGCATCATCTTTCGATTACCTCCCTTCTGCTTCTAGAGGCTTCTAGAAAGGAGGAGGGGAAGAAGGGTGGAGCTGTCTGGGGTGTTCTAAGGAGCCCTGACCAATCCCCAACCTGGATTGGCAGGGAGCAGGCCTCCTTAAATACCCAGGGTCAGCCAGCTTGGGGGGGGGGGGGTTGTTCAGGTGGAAAAACTGGAGATGGAGTATTAGGCCTTTGAGGAGGACCTTGGGCCAGGGGCTCGGAGCTGTACAGGAACCCTGCACAACCCAAGGGGTGTCCTGAGCAGGAGAGGACAGCGAGGAATACTGCTGGGCAAGTCTCCAGGAGGGATCCACCAGGTATCGGTGAGTGACAGGCAGAGTCAGGAGAGGCATGCCGGAGCAGACTTGGAGTGTGCAGTCTGAGATGGATGGCAGCGGGAGAGACTTTGATGTTACTGGCAGTGAAGTCGGGTCGCTGCAGTTGGGAGGACTGTCAGGGACTGCAAAGGGCTGACTGGGATCAGTGGTCCATCAAAAAGGGCGGCTAGCATTCAAACCTTTGTTGCTACACTATAGGGGCCTGCGGTCCCTGCCTGTAATGAGGTACTTTTGTTAAGGCCTGGCTGGAACCAGTGTCAGGCCTAACCATGTGCTAAGCACGCCTGAAGAATTGTGCTGGAGGAAGAAGGAGAGATAGTCCGCAGCAATTGTTGTGCAGGAGGAGAATATCTAAATTGCCCCAAGCCATTCAAGAATCTTTTCTGGGCATCCCATAAACTCTTTAACCCCCATCCAAGTTCTAATCCCTCAAGAAAATACAAAAAAACAAAGTTGATGAACTTTTCATTGTCTTGGAGTGTCTGGAAGTGAATGTCGGGCTGGGCAGGGTGACAGGCGGGCCACATCACTCAGCAGCCCCTACGGGGGTACCGCTACATGTAAATAACTTTATAACTGTTTAGTATTTTAGGACCTTCCTTTATAAATAGAGTAATTCTCATATTTATATAAGGAGGACTGTATTTGCTCATTTCATACACAACAGGATTTTCTTCCTTTGTGCATAAGCTGTTCTTCTTGTCTCAATGTCCTGCTGACATACCTACCCCATCCCTGCAATAAACCATTGCGCCCAGGGCAGCCGTCCCTCCGGTCCACCCCTTGTCCCGGCACTGGTGACGTGATTCGTGTGTAGCATAATTTTGTTTTCTTTAGTGACCAGTGCACCTAAAATTAAGTTATATTAAATATGAAACCTGAAACTATACTAAAAGGTTCCTTGCTCAGACCCTCCCCTCCCTGCAAACATCTAGCGCTATGGTTGATAGTAATGTCACGTCCCATTCCCAGGGCTGCCCCAAGACTTTGTGCTGCATGGGTCCAAGAATGAAATGCTGCCCCCCCCCAAAAAAAAAAAAATTCCACCCATCAAAAGACCCCCGCATCCATTATTTTATATCATGATAATTAAAACTAAAATTTCATTTTAAACTCAGAATGCAGGGATCAGGAGTGCGCTGTGCTCAGAATGCAGGGATCAGGAGTGCGCTGCGCTCAGTATGTAGGGATCAGGAGTGCGCTGCGCTCAGAATGCAGGGACAAGGAGTGCGCTGCGCTCAGAATGCAGGGATCAGGAGTGCGCTGCGCTCAGAATGCAGGGATCAGGAGTGCCTTGCGCTCAGTATGTAGGGATCAGCAGTGCGCTGCGCTCAGAATGCAGGGATCAGGAGTGCGCTGCGCTCAGAATGCAGGGATCAGGAGTGCCTTGCGCTCAGAATGCAGGGATCAGGAGTGCGTTGCGCTCAGAATGCAGGGATCGGGCATGCGCTGCACTCAGAATGCAGGGATCAGGAGTGCGTTGCGCTCAGAATGCAGGGATCGGGCATGCGTTGCGCTCAGAATGCAGGGATCAAGAGTGCGTTGCACTCAGATTGCAGGGATCAGGAGTCAACTTGCCGCCCCTCTCAAAGTGCCGCCTGGGTCCAATGGACCCAGCGGGACCCATGGTAGGGCCGGCCCTGCCCATTCCACTTTCTTTACCTAGTTCCTTGCAAGTAATGTCATGTGCCCCAAGACATTGTGCTGCATGGGTTCAAGAATGAAATGCTGTCCCCCCCCAAAAAAAAAAAAAAAAAAGAATTCCACCCGTCAAAAGGCCCCCACATTCATTATCTTATATCATGATGATTAAAACTAAAATTACATTTTAAACTCAGAATGCAGGGATCAGGAGTGCCTTGCAGTCAGAATGCAGGGATCAGGAGTGCGCTGCGCTCAGTATGTAGGGATCAGGAGTGCGCTGCGCTCAGAATGCAGGGACAAGGACTGCGCTGCGCTCAGAATGCAGGGATCAGGAGTGCCTTGCGCTCAGTATGTAGGGATCAGGAGTGCGCTGCGCTCAGAATGCAGGGACAAGGAGTGCGCTGCGCTCAGAATGCAGGGACGCAGCGGGACCCATGGTAGGGCCGGCCCTGCCCATTCCACTTTCTTTACCTAGTTCCTTGCAAGTAATGTCATGTCCCAATCTCCTTTCTTCAAAGTAAAAGGTAGCAATGGGGGGAGATTTACTAAAACTGGAGCACTCAGAATCTGGGGCAGCTCTACATGGCAGCCAATCAGCTTCTAACTTTGGATTGTTCAATGAAGCTTTGACAATAAAACCTGGAAGCTGATTGGTTTCTATGCAGGGCTGCACCAGATTTTGCACTCTCCAGGTTTAGTAAATAACCCCCAATGTGTCATAGGTGAAATGGCTTCATCCCTAAATGAACTTCTGAAAAAGGTATTGCCCATGTGACTTTGTTGCAGCAATAGAAATCACACAGAAAAAGTATGTTTATAAAAGTAAAAAATCTTTATTATACAATGGATTAAAGTAGCTGATCTATACAATCCTAAAATCCATGTCCTAATAGATAATCATCTCCTGCTGGCCTCACGGAGGGCAGGGATAATCAAATGGCAAATATAAAAGAAATGACATATCCGCCAAAAGTTTCCCAACGCGTTTCAACTATGCATAGTCTTCCTTAGGCGTATAATGAGGTGGAAACAATCGGAAATGGACACGGTCAAATGTGCAGACCAGCAGCAGCAGCTAGCAGCACATTCTGTTAGGGTCCCAGCCTGAGGTGGGCTCCCTAACCCACAGGGGATCAGTGATCATCAAAGGGGGGGACAGTCGAAGCAAGTTCCACCAAAAGACTATGTCTGTCAAATGACTAGGTCTTCAAATTAGATGACCACATAGGGATAAACTGGACAATCCAGGAAAAAGACAAGGGGGGGAAAACCCCTTGTAAGCCTTGTGGTACAGACAGTCTGTCTGGGACCCTGGCAGCCAGCCCATGGGAGATACCCTTTTCAGACTATCTCCTTTCTTTACCTAGGTACCTTGCAAGTAATGTCATGTCCCGATCTCCTTTCTTTACCTAGGTACCTTGCAAGTAATGTCATGTCCCGATCTCCTTTCTTTACCTAGGTACCTTGCTAAGAGGATCGACAATGGAAACCGTTTTTGGATTTATAGATTAGCTCATAGTCACAATCACAGAATCCTCTTGGAAGACACGTTGAACCACATTGGTCGGAATCTGGGCTCCTTATCTGGAAAAGAAGACTTTTTTCGCTTGGAAATGGAAGAACTGGTCAACATCCTGTCTTCAGATGACCTAATGTTTTCCTCAGAACTTGCCGTTTATAACATCGCCCGCTGTTGGTGGGAATTTCGCACCCAGAAGGACAATCCTCTTCCCCCAGAACTGTTGAAGGTCATCAGGCTACCAGTCCTGACTCCAGACGAGCTGGGAAAGGTCAGCAGGGACATCCCCAGCGATGACTCCCCTCTCCAGCCTCCAACAGGAATCCGCTTGCGCCAAGGGATGTTTGAGGAGAGAATAATTTGCATAGACCTGATGGCATTGGATAAAACAGACCCAGAAAAAGAGAATTACTGTATGAATGCCTACGATCCAACAACAGAGTCCTGGGAGAAGCTTCCTTTTTGTGGCTATTTTAACAGTCCTGGAATTGTATCAGTAGGGTGTTATTTATATGTTTCTGGTGGGTTTAGAAAACAACGTTGTGCTTCCAATGCCCTGCACTTGTATGATTCTGTATTAAATGAATGGAAAGAGCTCCCTCCTATGACCCATCCAAGAGCTTGCCATGGCTTCCTAGCCTACAGAAACATGCTTTATGCTTTTGGTGGACATAACGGCAGCGAACTCACAGACTCGGTGGAATGCTTCAGCACGTTGGACAACAGTTGGCGCGATGTGTCAAACATGCCTATAGCGCTACATAGATTTGCCAGCTCTGTGCTGAAAGGAAGGTTGTTTGCTATAGGTGGGATGACTCGGATAGATGTGGTCCTTTTACAATATCCAGGGTTCCATAGCTACGACATACTGACAGACACGTGGAGCCAGTTTCCACTACCAGTGGCCTTTATAGCTGCTGGAGCTGTGGCGATGGATGACAAATTATATATCGTTATAAGTTGTAAACCCAGATACAAAGATTTTAATGTATATCCAACATATGAGGCAAGCCCATCATACGATGATTACGAGGCATATCGTATATTCAACAAAGAGCCGGAAACCATTTCTAAGACCTTCTGTCTGGATCATCTAGGGAGAATATGTCACGGTAGAATTCCACCTGTCTTGCAAAATACTTCTAATGCTGCGGTCATACGCTGGAAGCACAGGATTTATATTATGGGAGGTACCGATGATGATTGTGGGAGTATCTCTAACATGTACCACTGGAGCCCAGGTGAACATAGCTGGACTCTGTGCAGGAAAGATCTCCCATTTCTGTTAGGTGACTTTGGAACTGGCCCCCTGCTGGTTCCCCAAAAACACCTGACCCCCCTCGTTACCGGCAGAAGATCAAACTACAATTTTAGAGATGATAGCGAGGAGGAGGAGGAGGAGGAGGAAGAACCATGGCGGGGAAACTGGTAGCCAGGGGGCTCTGTCCAAAATGTGTACCTACAGGAAAGTAACCTGGGGCCACCACAAACGACTTTCCACCCAATAACGAAACTGGATGTCGAAGTTGTGTTTAACCCCTTTTATGACCATCGTAAAAAAAAAAAACAACCTTAACGCCTAAACCCATTTGTGCAACTTTGAAACCTATTGGTAAAACTGTACATATCATCATGACTACGTTTATGTATTCAGGTGGGTTACACCTTGTTTGTTTCTTTTTTCCAGGACAGGTTGGTCTTTCATTTGGTGGTATTTGGTTCGTTTGTTTTATTATGAAAGGCAAACTGGTCCAAAATAGTAAAAAAATAATATATTTTTTAATTTAACTGTATAATTTTTATTTAATGAACCTGTCCCACCACTAAAAAGAAGACCACAAAATAAATGCTCCTAACGATTGTGGCGATACCATGTGTGTTATTTATTCATTATACCGTTTACATAGTTAGTCTGGCCAAAAAAAAAAACAGGTCCATCTAGTTCAACCAATAAAAGGAAAAAGAAAAGGGGCAAATAAACAACAAAGAAACAATAGTATGCTTAGCCCTCTTTTTTTTTTGGGGGGGGGGGGGGTTGGGAACTGGCCCTTCCCAAACAGGATATTGCGCTAAACCTGTAGGTTAATTAGAGGACCAAAACTTTCGTTAAGGCACCTCCACCCACCACAGGGTCTCTGTAAACACAGGAGATTTCCTTTCTGTGAAATTAATCAGTAACCTAATCAAAGTACTGTGATTGGGAGCAAAAGAATTGCTGCGACCAGCTTATAAGATTAACTATAAGTGTATAGATGCACAACAGTATGGAAATAATGCTAATCCTTAATTAGCAGCAAAGGGCCTGGTAGGAGTCCTGGTGGGATTGTGCACATATACCCAGGCGTATACAGTATAGTTACTAATAGAGATACCTTTAAGATGAATGTTGCGGCAAAGTCCATTTGCAGGGGCTCCCGAGGATGATGTGGCATATGTCTTTGTGTTGGAGACCTGAAGAAAAGATCAGTGGACACAGGGGGATCCTCCCAACTGCTGTCCAACCAGGCCTGGAACGGAGCTTCTCACCAGCAGGAACTGGCACTTGAACTCAGTCAGCCTTTTTCCCTCCATAGTAGTGTATAATAGCCTCTTTCGGCTTGGAGCATGGACAGGATATGCAGCTAAGGACTTCTCTCTCTCCGCTCCCTCCTTCCAGTGTTTCAAAGCCAACACTCATGGTCAGGAAGTACATATATAATAAATCTACAGGCATTTACAAATTCAGACAGTGGAATGCAGCAGTTCCCTATATATGCTTTTTTTTTTGTCCTACTTAAACACACCGACACTCAATATAACATTTTTTTTTATCTTACCTAAAACTACACTGATGCTAACACTGACACGAACACTCACAGTGATGGGGATCTGGTTCTCCCGGCTCCTGATCATTAGTACGAGACTCATAGCTGTCATCGACTGCTTGGTCTCAGTGCTGGGAGTGCACTTCCAGCACAAACACAGGAACAAATATACACTATATTGTCAAAAGTATTGTGACACATGAACTTTAATGACATCCCAGTCTTAGTCCGTAGGGTTCAATATTGAGTTGGCCCCGCCCTTTGCAGCTATAATGGCTTCAACTCTTCTGGGAAGGCCGTCCACAAGGTTTAGGAGGGTGTCTATGGGAATGTTTTCCCATTCTACCAGAAGAGCATTTGTGAGGTCAGGGACTGATGTTGGGTTGAGGTCAGGACTCTGTTCCAGCCAGTCAAGTTCCTCCATCCCAAACTTATCCATGCCTTTATGGACCTTGCTTTGTGCACTGGTCCAAAATCATTTGGTGGAGGGGGGATTATGGTGTGGGGGTTGTCTCTCAGGGCCTGGGCTTGGCCCCTTAGTTCCAGTGAAGGGAACTCTTAAGGAGTCAGCATACCAAAACATTTTGGACAATTTCATGCTCCCAACTTTGTGGGAACGGTTTGGGGACGGCCCCTTCCTGATAAAACATGACTGCGCACCAGTGTACAAAGCAAGGTCCATAAAAACACGGATGAGCGAGTTTGGGGTGGAGGAACTTGACTGGCCTGACTTCAACCCGATGGAACACCTTTGGGATGAATTAGAATAGAGACTGAAAGCAAGCCAGGCCTTCTCATCCAACATCAGTGCCTGACCTCACATATGTGCTTCTGGAAGAATGGTCAAACATTCCCATAGACACCCTCCTAAACCTTGTGGACGGCCTTCCCAGAAGAGTTGAAGCTGTTATAGCTGCAAAGGGTGGAGCCAACTCCATATTGACTGCTACGGACTAAGACTGGGATGTCATTAAAGTTCATGTGCGTGTAAAGACAGGCGTCCCAATACTTTGGCAATATAGTGTACGTGGAATAAAGCCCAGTTTCTGGAGGCAGCATATGTGTGTTACGCTGTTGTAAAATGGTTAAAGTGAATATAAAAATTCTTAGCCTTTCACCAGGAACAAGCACACAGCAAAATAAGTCAAAAATGATCTGCAGGCTTGTTCTAGGTCAGTGGCTCTGAAAAAGTTTACTTTCTGGGAACAAAGTGCAATTTCAAGGTTTAAAAAAGGTAAATGGGACCATACAATTTTCAGCTCTGTTACAGATGTGGCAAATATGGATTTTATCTGCATTCAATTTGTGTATTAATAAAAGGAACATACTTCATAAGCAGCAGGTAGCCCATGTATATGGTGTATAAGAACAGAGTGAGGGCCCTGATCATCAGTCAGATCACATACCTGTATATAAAAGAGAGAGAGTCCTGATTGTCGGTCAGATGGGCTTGGAAATTGGTCATGTGACCAATCATGTGCTTGTCGGACAACCGATCACTCACCTGGCCAAGCTGCTGGTAGAATATGCACTGTCGTACCAGTTGGTTGACTCACTGAGTACTCATAGTCCCAATGGTGAATACGTAGATTCCATTATCTCTACAACAGATGTCTCCATGTACTCTAAGGCAATGGTCATCAACCCTGGCCTCAGGGCCCACTAACAGACCAGGTTTTATGTATTACCTTGGGGGAGATGCAGACTACAATACTGCAATTACTGAGCAGCAAATGATATCACCTGTGATGTATTTCAGTTATCTTGCAAACCTGGCCTGTTAGTGGGTCCTGAGGACAGAGTTGATGACCACTGACTTAGAGTACATGGAGAGATCTTTTGTAGAAATAATGGAGTCTACATATTCACCATTGGGATGATGCTTGCTCAATAAGTCAACTAACTGGTACAGCAGTGCATAGGCCACCAACAGCCTGGCCAAATGGGGGATTGGCTGTTGGACAAGCACATGATTGGTCACGTGACCAACATCCAAGCTACCTGGTGACTTGGACACTTTGTGTTGGCTGTTCATTGAGGGGGTCCCTAGGGTTCCCTAAGGGCGCTGATGACGTCCCAACCAGAGGTGAAAACAAAACCACTTGGCATCCTCCCCAGACTGCCGTGGTGGATCACCGGTCTTCACTTCCTGAAGAGGAGCCATGGAGGGTGGAGGCAACATTTTCCCACAGAGGAGCTTTGAATGACTGAGCGGCTTGTCTGGGGAAGAACCTCTGAATGGACATAATAATCATCACCGGAATTTGGTACCTTAGAATAGTGGTCATCAACCCTGTCCTCAGGGCCCACTAACAGGCCAGGTTGTCCAAGTCACCAGGTAGCTTGGATGTTTTTCACGTGACCAATCATGTGCTTGTCCAACAGCCAATCCCCCATTTGGCAAAGCTGTTGGTAGCCTATGCACTGCTGTACCAGTTAGTTGACTTATTGAGCACGCATCATCCCAATGGTGAATATGTAGACTCCATTATTTCTACAAAAGATCTCTCCGTGTACTCTAAGTCAGTGGTCATCAACCCTGTCCTCAGGACCCACTAACAGGCCAGGTTTGCAAGATAACTGAAATACATCCCAGGTGATATCATTTGCTGCTCAGTGATTGCAGTATTCTAGTCTGCATCTCCCCAAGATAATACATAAAACCTGGCCTGTTAGTGGGCCCTGAGGACACGGTCGATGACCACTGATCTAAGTTACCACAATATGCTGATAATTATTCTGTCCATTCAAAAGTCTTTCTCCGGACAAGTCGCCCAGTCATTCAAACCTACTTTCCAGAAAATTGTTGCCTCCACCCTCTATGGCTCCTCTTCTGGGAGTGAAGAACAGTGATCCACCACAGCAGTCCGGGGAGGATGCCATTGGGACTATGTGTACGCAACCAGCCAATGCAGAGTGTCCAAGTCACCAGTTAGCTTGGAAATTGATTATGTGATCAATCATGTGCTGGTCCAACAGCCAATCACTCACCTGGCCAAGCTGCTGGTGGAATATGCACTGCTATACCAGTCAGTTGACTTATTGAGTACACATAGTCCCAATGGTGAAGACGTAGACGCCATTATTTCTACAACAGATTTCTCCATGTACTCTTAAGTTACCAAAATACAGTGATGATTATTCCGTCCATTCTGATGTCCTTCTCCTGGCAAGCCACTCAGTCATTCAAAGCTCCTCTCCAGGAAAATGTTGCCTTCACCCTCTATTTCTCCTCTTCTGGGAGTGAAGACCGGTGATCCACCACGGCAGTCTGGGGAGGATGCCGACTGGTCTTGTTTTCACCTCTGGTTGGGACATCATCGGAGCCCTTCAGGAATCACGGGGACCCCGTTAATTAACAGCCAATGCAAAGTGTCCGGGTCACCAGGTGGCAACGTCGGCACCTGAAGAAGGACCGCCCTCTGTACTTCAGGAGAAAGAAGACCTGGGACCCTGTGCATCATGTGACCATGGATTCAGATAACTATCTGGACCATTTAGATTTCTTTACTGGGAAGAATAGCAAGAAGGAAGTGGGGGATAGGGTTCAGTAGGGATGGCTTTATAGCAAACCTCTGGTCACCAGTACAAATAGAGAGGGGTGTTCTAACCCCTCCCTGCTCCACCCACTGCTAAAAAAAAAAATGTAAGTTTTGCCTTCAGACACATTTTAATACCCGGCGGCAGCACACACTCACCATCCCTTCACTCTGCAGTGAAGAACATACGTCTGGGTACGGGGGATCATGTGACTCATTGCATGGAACTGCATTGGTGCTTGGTGATTGGCCCAGTGCTGTCACATGGAGGCAGGGAGAAAATTCTCAGCCTGGCTAATGTGTCTCAGAGCTTACACCGGACTTCCTCTATTACTCCCTACAGCTGAATGGGGAGCGAAGAAAACGGAGCATGTGTAGCTGGGGAAAGGGGGGCTGAGGGTGAGAAAAGCGCAGGGTATGTTTTAAACCAGTAATCTCCAAACTGCAGCCCTTTGATTGCCTTTATCTGGCTCTTGGGGCACTATTCCCCCCACTAACACCAATAATGGGGCACTACCCCTCCCACCGACACCAATGATGGGGCACCATTCCTCCCACCGACACAAATGATGGGACACTATTCCTCCCACTGACACCAACGATGGGGCACTATTCCTCCCACTGACACCAATGATGGGGCACTACCCCTCCCACTGACACCAATGATGGGGCACCATTCCTCCCACCGACACAAATGATGGGACACTATTCCTCCCACTGACACTAACGATGGGGCACTACCCCTCCCACTGACACCAATGATGGGGCACCATTCCTCCCACCGACACAAATGATGGGGCACTATTCCTCCCACTGACACCAATGATGGGGCACTACCCCTCCCACTGACACCAATGATGGGGCACTATTCCTCCCACTGACACCAATGATGGGGCACTACCCCTCCCACTGACACCAATGATGGGGCACCATTCCTCCCACCGACACAAATGATGGGGCACTATTCCTCCCACTGACACCAATGATGGGGCACTATTCCTCCCACTGACACCAATGATGGGGCACTATTCCTCCCACTGACACCAATGATGGGGCACTATTCTTCCCACTAACACCAATGATGGGGCACTATTCCTCTCACTGACACCAATGATGGGGCACTATTCCTCCCACTGACACCAATGATGGGGCACTATTCCTCCCACTGACACCAATGATGGGGCACTATTCCTCCCACTGACACCAATGATGGGGCACTATTCTTCCCACTGTCACCAATGATGGGGCACTATTCCTCCCACTGACACCAATGATGGGGCACTATTCCTCTCACTGACACCAATGATGGGGCACTATTCCTCCCACTAACACCAATGATGGGATACTATTCCTCCCACTGATACCAATGATGGGGCACTATTCCTCCCACTGACACCAATGATGGGGCACTATTCCTCCCACTAACACCAATGATGGGATACTATTCCTCCCACTGACACCAATGATGGGGCACTATTCCTCTCACTGACACCAATGATGGGGCACTATTCCTCCCACTAACACCAATGATGGGATACTATTCCTCCCACTGACACCAATGATGGGGCACTATTCCTCCCACTGATACCAATGATGGGACACTATTCCCCACACTGATACCAATGATGGGGCACTATTCCTCCCACTGACACCAATGATGGGGCACTATTCCTTCCACTGATACCAATGATGGGGCACTATTCCTCCCACTGACACCAATGATGGGGCACTATTCCTCCCACTGATACCAATGATGGGGCACTATTCCTCCCACTGACACCAATGATGGGGCACTATTCCTCCCACTGACACCAATGATGGGATACTATTCCTCACACTGATACCAATGATGGGGCACTATTCCTCCCACTGACACCAATGATGGGATACTATTCCTCTCACTGATACCAATGATGGGGCACTATTCCTCCCACTGACACCAATGATGGGATACTATTCCTCACACTGATACCAATGATGGGGCACTATTCCCTTTACTGACACCAATGATGGGGCACTATTCCTCCCACTGACACCAATGATGGGATACTATTCCTCTCACTGATACCAATGATGGGGCACTATTCCTCCCACTGACACCAATGATGGGATACTATTCCTAGCACTGATACCAATGATGGGGTACTATTCCTACCACTGATACCAACCATGGGGCACTATTCTTACCACTGATACCAATGATGGGATACTATTCCTCTCACTGATACCAATGATGGGGCACTATTCCTCCCACTGACACCAATGATGGGGCACTATTCCTCCCACTGACACCAATGATGGGATACTATTCCTCACACTGATACCAATGATGGGGCACTATTCCTCCCACTGACACCAATGATGGGGCACTATTCCTCCCACTGATACCAATGATGGGGCACTATTCCTCCCACTGATACCAATGATGGGGCACTATTCCCTTTACTGACACCAATGATGGGGCACTATTCCTCACACTGATACCAATGATGGGGCACTATTCCTCCCACTGACACCAATGATGGGGCACTATGCAACAGCCTAGGCTATCCTGCCACCACAGCTGTGAATGTTTGCAGGGTACGTACATCTAAATGGACTCTATCAAACGTATGGGGGGGGCAGCCATTGCTTTTAACCCTCTGCATACTGGGAATGTCTCCTCCTTCTATGATTGGCTGTTGGTTTTGATAGCTTCCCGGCTCGTGTCTGAATACGCCTGAGCTTATCCCTATCTGAAGCTATATACCTAAGGGCTCTTCCACACGGGCGCTAAAATCGCCACATTTTTTGGTGTTCAGGCTTTTATTATTCACTGCTCTGAATGCAGCCAATCGCTTTCAAGGGGTTTATTTTAGGCGCATTAATCACACCTCCCTCTTCAGAAGCAGATTTACTTATAATTAGAATTTTTACGTTCCTATAAAGATGCGGCGTTCCTACATCAGCCCCATGTGCAAGGACCCGAAGGGCTCGTTTACACTAGTATTTGGGGGGGCAATAAAACCACAGGGTTGAGTCATCTTTTTACCACCCCCTCCCTTTTTAGCTGCAAAGGCAATGGCCAGGGGGGGTACACATGCTGCGGCAGGAATTTTACCCCCTCCTGCCTGCCCCCGAGCATGACCTATTCAAGAAAATGGGACTATGGGACTACTCTACAACTGCCCCGGCACATATAAGGGTTTAAAACAGTGACATGTCGCCCCCCTCACTGACTGTCAAACACCTCTGTAAAGTGAATCGAGCGATCGCTTTTCAGAGCAGCGGAAGCCCTTGCCATTAGTGTGAACAAGCAATGGCATGGGCTTGTGCAGTGATTTAATTACCCGCAATGCCCACATTTACAAGTCATTGTAATAAATGTGCTTCTAATGTGAAAACGGGCAACACCTGGTTAAACCTCTCAGCAGCAAAACTATTTAATCCCCAGTGAAGCCCCCAGACTGAAATCCCTCCTCATTAGTTCTGGGTGTAGCAAGATGGTGGCTCTGTGAGTTCCTGGTCAGGTAAGGTGTGAGGTCTCTCTCTCTGCAATGAACTGTAATATGGGTGGTTAAAGCTTGGGGGATGGTAAACTGGCCACACACTATAAAATCTGATTGTATGATGTCCTTTAGATTTACCAAAACTATGTAATAAAAGGACAGGCCATTCAGTTTGTATCCAATTATTCAGGCTTGTGCAATACCCAATCAGACTGTATGGTGCGGCCATTCTCAACCGATGTTCCTCATGCTGTGGATTTTTGCGCTCCCATGTGATGATGCCTGTATAGTCCCAGGTCCATCACCGCTTGGCAGAACCGATGACTTCCAATGATGGTTTTTAGTTGCCCGTTGGCAACCAATGTAAGGGGCATTTTCCTAATGAACCCCGATGGACTAATATTAGCAGGAGTTCCTTGAGTGCAACCAATCTCCACCCTTGAGCTGTGACCATCTGAACTCCCTGCAAAGTCTCGGGTCCAACATCACATGGCAGAGCGAATGGCACGACATTGGTGAGCTTCTTCTTTTTAAGCTGACTGTAAGGGTGACATTTATGGCAACCACTGCAAGGGGAGCATTCCTTCCAATGGCCACCGATGTAAGGGGCTTTTTCCCCAATCTTCCCCCTCCCCCCCCCCCCCCCCCCCATGGACCAATATTAGCAGGGGTTCCCTGAGACCGGGAAAAAAAAAAATATATATATATATATATATATATATATATATATATATTCTTCTCGGGGGGGGGGGGGGGGGTAAAAAGATTTGCGAAACGTTGGTGTAGTACAGTGGTCTCCAAACTGTGGCCCTTTGCTTGCCTTTGTCTGGTCCTTTGGGCACTGACCCCCCCCCCCCCCCCCCCACTTTACTGATGCCATCAATGGGGCAACGGCCCCCCCCCCCCCCCAAATGTGAAGGCCATTTTGCCTGTACGGGATACACAGGTATTCTTTTTTTTTTTTTTTTTTTTTTTTTTTTTTTCCACTTTGGCTGCATTATTCAGCCTATCACAGACAAGCTCCCCTGTACTAATTCCTTTTGGCCACTAGATGTCCACAGTCTTCCAATGTTGAATTGATGGCAAGCATTCAACTCGGCAGACTGAAAACATAGTGAGTGCAAGGTGTCACCGCACTTAGTGAGGGTGATTTACTACAACTAGAGCATTCAGAATCTGGTGCAACTCTGCATGGTAGCCGATCGGCTTTGAATTTCAGGTTGTTCAATGAAGCTTTGACAATAAAACCTGGAAGCTGATTGGTGTCTATGCAGAGCTGCACCAGATTTTGCATGCTCCAGTTTTAGCAAATTCCCCCCCCCAATTGTGTCAATCATAGAGAACAGTCGGGTGACCCACCTAGAAATCTGGGTCGGGTGACCCACCTAGAAATCTGGGTCGGGTGACCCACCTAGAAATCTGGGTCGGGTGACCCACCTAGAAATCTGGGTCGGGTGACCCACCTAGAAATCTGGGTCGGGTGACCCACCTAGAAATCTGGGTCGGGTGACCCACCTAGAAATCTGGGTCGGGTGACCCACCTAGAAATCTGGGTCGGGTGACCCACCTAGAAATCTGGGTCGGGTGACCCACCTAGAAATCTGGGTCGGGTGACCCACCTAGAAATCTGGGTCGGGTGACCCACCTAGAAATCTTCTTAAACAATGGAACAGCAATAGTAACTCATTACCTTGCCCATTCCTGCAGCCCCATTGATAACTGTTGGGACACAGGGGCTGCATGCTTCCAATTTGACATCCTGCTGATGTGGGCCTCCCAAACGCAGGGTGTATGTGTTCCTGAACTCTCACCCGAACCTGCATGGTTGTCAGATTGGGAGTGGTGGCTGTGTCCATGCAGCCTCTGTTCCAAATAGACCTCCACTGAACTTTTCTGCATGGGGCTGTATAGAGCACCTAAGTGGCCCTTCACACAGGTGTACACCGACGTTAATGAGGCCTAAAACATGTTGAATGCTGTCTGCAAAAGTGACACTAAGCCCGGGTCCACACTGTCGCGGCTTCAAAGCCAGACCCCAGTGCAACTTTCAGCATGCCTTGCATGCGACTTCTTTAACAGAAGGCAATTCAAGTCAGACCTAAAGTAGTGCAGGAACCTTTTTCTAAGTCGGGGCGACTCAAGTTTCACCGATTTGAAGGGTTCCACTGCACTCAACAGGGTCTGACTTCTGATGCGACAAGTCGGTGCTCTTGTCGCATCAGTGTGAACTGGGTCTTTCTGAAATTATAGTAATTGGTGGAAATGTTCAATAAGTGTATCTGTGTTCCCTTTTTTTAATTCTGTGTGAATCTTGGTTTTTCTAGCAGAGTTTGGTTGCCATCCCCAGTTGGACGTTTTTAGCTACCCCCAGTTGGAAGTCTTTTAGCTATCCCAGTTTCCGGTTGTAAAGGTGCCAAGATGGAGGCTGGCCCGTCCACTTCCACCATGGAGCAAGCAGAAGAGTTAATCGTTAACAGTGATGCTCTGAAAGATTGTATTTTTACAGGTAGGGTTCAGCACATGGTCTGTGGGAGGTCTTTCTAGGGTCCTACAAGTGGGTGGTGGACAGTGTTGCTGGGGGGTGTCCCAGACATTTCTAATCTAAAGTCCATATTTAAACTAAGGTTCAGCCCCCAACCATTGTAGTCCAATGGATCTGCTTCCCTGAAAATGATTGCTACAATGTTGCAAACTATTTGAATGGATAACCGTTCTGGGTGGCGTTCACTATGATAACATTTATTTTCATTTTCGCTACCAATGACCCAGCTAAGTCAGGAAAAATGTCGGTGTGTCAGTTGTAGCCACTGAAATGCAATTAATATCCCCTATTGTCAAAGGTTGGATGACCCTTGACTCTCAATCAGGGCTTTTTTTTCAGGGCAACGCAGTTCCGGCACTGATTGTATGTAATGGTAAGGTGTGCTGCAGGGTCTATTGATGCTGTCTGCTGAGGGATATAGTCTACTTGGAGGGGATCTATTTTTGCAGGGGGGTCTATTCTTGCGGGTGGGTCTTATATCGCTGAAGGGTCAGCTATGGCTGGGAGGGGACTATTGTTGCTGGCTGCTGGAGTCTATTGATGCTGGCTGTGAGGAGCTCTGTTGCTGCCGTGGGATTTTGTTTTGGGTGGCCCATTGTTAATGTTGAGATCTATTGTTGCTAGAGGGGGCTTTATTGTTACTGGCTACAGGGGATCTATTTTACTGCTTTTCTTATCAACAAATTTCATACAAATTTATCACCACAAAATGATACTTGGTTCTGTATTCTCTAAAAGGGCAGTAATGGTAGGTAGAGGGTGCTCGGAGGTGGGTAGAGGCAGAGACAAGGGGTGACTCAGAAAGGGGGAGTTTTTTGCACCTATTCTCTGAGGGGGGAAAAAAAAGCCCTGCTCACAACTGAGATTGTCCGACATTCCTTCTAAAACCAAGGCTATTAATATGGAGTTGCCTCCTTTTGTAGAAATAACCTCTTCCACTCTTCTTGGAAGACCTTCCACAAGATTTTGGCAAGCCTATGGAAATTTGAGATCAGGTACTAATGTTGAATGAGAAGACCTAGCTCAGTTAGCATTCAGTTCATCAGTTAGCATTAAGTTGGGCTGAGGTCAGGGATCTGTGCAGAACACTAGCTCCTCTGCCCATCACACCTATTTGAGCTTATTGGACATATATTCCAAAACCATGACCATTATGGAGTTGCTCCCCCCTCCTCCCCCGTTGTGGCTAATACATCCTCCACTCGTCTACAGAGGCTTTACACAGGATTTTGTAGAGTGTGGGAATTTTTGACATTTGTTAGGTCAGGTACTGCTGTTGGATGAGAAGACCAGGCCTCACATTGGGCACCAAAAAAAAACCTTTCCAGTTCATCCCAAAGGTGTTCTGTAGGGTCGAGGTCAGGGCTCTCTACAAGACACTAGAGTTCCCCTGCACCAAACTGGTCAAACCATGTCTTTATGGAGCTGGCTTTGTACACAGGGCACAGTCAGGCTGTAACAGAAAAGGCTCTTCGCCAAGCTGTTACCACAAGGCTGGAAGAGCACAATTGCCTACAATAGTGGTTCCCAACCTTAATCCTAAAGTACCCCTGACAGGCCATGTTTCTGGTAATTTCCATTAGATAAAATGGCTGTCATGGATGCCAAGCCATTGACACTGATTGAAAACATGACTGGTTGGGGAGTACTTGAGGGCTGACATTAGGAACTCTAGCTCCTCCACACCAAACTGGTCAAGCCATGTCTTTATGGGGCTGGCTTTGCACACAGGGGTGCAGTCATGCTGGAACAGAAATGGTCTTTAGCAACTTATTGTCTACGATGTCTTGGTATGAACAGTACCCTTCATTAGAGACACCAACTCCATCTTTTGGAGGTGGCTCAATGTATCTTGATCATATAGTGTATATGGAATAGTTATGTCTTGTCTTTTGTGTTCTCAGGGTTGAGAGAGATGTACTTATCTCAGATGCTTTATGATGTCACCATACGGACTACAGAGAAGTGCTTCCAGTGCCATAGGTAGGTCGAACTTTAGGATCTGACTACTTGACCCCCCCCACCAACTTTTGTCTAAGGCCTATTAGAGCCATCTACATATCCAATGGGAGATCTCCCTGACGTGGACAGATATGCATGTTTAGTATGGTAAGAGAAGTGTTAGTACACCCATAGTGAGGAGATGTGGACACCTGAAGGACGACTCTTGTGCTTTCATAAGATGGAAAACTCTAAATGTTGTATCTCTCAGCCTCAGATTTAGGTGAGTATTGGGGCATTTTACAAAGGGGGTTTGTTGTGCAATAGATTCTCCTTCACTGATGCAAGTGGTTTTGTTTTGTTTTTTTCTCTTCCAGAGTTGTCCTGGCCTCGGTCAGTGATTACTTCAGAGCTCTCTTCATGCTTCCCATGCAGGAGACTATACTCGGGGAGGTTAGTCTTTTGGAAGTCCCCTCTTCTGTCCTGCAGACCATCCTGCACTACATCTACACGGGGGAGGTTCATCTCACCTTGGACAATGTGGAGGATCTGTTTATAGTGTCCGGCCGCCTGCAGATTACGGCCATGCAAGATCTGTGCAGCAGGTAAAGGCTTTTTGGTGGTCCACTTTTTATAAGGATTTCTTGTGTTTTTTTTTTTGTTTTTTTTGTGTAGCGCCCTGGGGTTTAGTCAGGGAGCTCCTCACAAATGTATTTGCCAGGAGTAGTTACCCTGGTCTATTGCTAGAGATCCATTAATTTCTCCCTAAGTTTGGCTTGGTAGCACTTTTCTCCTACCGCTAGGTGGCTGGGAACTTCGTGGTACTAGATACGAGGAGGGCAACCCAAGGTCAGGTTATGGGTATATGGGGTATCTCAGCCAATGGGCAGGGGTTTTCTTGAATCCCTTGGCCTGCTGGGAGAACCTATATATTTGGGTAAAGTTAGATCTATGTTCTGTGCCACCTGGACGACTGGGTGGACGGGTCGTATGCCCTGGGCTGTTAGGCTGGATATTGGGTATATTCTGGGGGCTTCTGGCTGCCGGTCTGTGCGAGGGCCTATCCAGAAGTAAGAGGGCAGCACAGGGTTGGGGTTGTGGCTTGCAGTCCAGCCAGAATTGACGGTTCTGCCTGCCTGGAGAACCTGCCGTGCACGGAGGTGGAAGGGAAGCTGTTGCCACTAAGGGACCAATCGCCTTTACCAGGGACCACAGTGAGTAACTGAAGCAAGTATCGCAGCAGCATTCTCACCGTACAGGTCACGGTGGAGAATCAGAAACTTCAGGCGGTGGACTGAGGACCAACCAGTCAAGGTGACGCTTGCAGAGCAGCCTTGTAAGTCAAGCCAGGGACCAAGCAGGCTGGCAGGGGTGAAGCTTGAGAAGCATCAGGAGGGCCAAGCTAGGGACCCAGCAGGGAAGCGTGGGTGACTCTTGAGGGAGATGTCACCGCAAAGCTTTGAGGAGCTCCAGGGATTCAGAGGGTCCAGTGAGACCAGGAGCTCAAGGGGCTGAAGAATTAAAAGTAGAAGTTGTAGTGAAGCAAAAGATCCTAACTATTTGTGTTAGGGACTGTTGCCATAGGAGACAGCAATCCTGCACGTGCAGATGTGGCACCTTGCTGGGGGCCTTTCCCTGTATGGCTGTCTTCCTATCAAGTCTGTCAATTGAAATTGCAACTGCTTAAGGGTGTCCTGGCCCTAATCCTCTTTCCCTTGCAAAATATAAAGGACTGTTACATCCAAGAAGTGTCTGGCACCCAATAACTTTATCCACCATGCCTCACAAACCGAAACATACAAAAGGATGTCGGCTATCTTTTGGCCCTGAAAGTTCTCATTGGACTGGAGGAGGCTAAAGACTTTGCTACATTAGTAATTTTGTTAGTGTTACTTTGTAGCTAGCAGGAATTTATCAATGTGCACCAGTGGGTATTCTAGTTATCAGAGTTAAAGCCTAGTGGTCTGAGACTGCCAACTTTGGACCGGGCATCTAAACGTCAATGATATATTCAACTAATTGATAGGAAATGGCCTGAATAGTGATAATGTTATTTCTATGTAGAGTTTGTAACATAAGTCATAGGGTAACGGTTTTCTCATTTTTATATACAATAGGGTTTTCTTTGTGCATAACTGTTCCTCCTTGTCTCAATGTCCTACTGATTTATGTGCAGGCTGCTTTCTACCCCCCCCCCTCCCATGTACAGTCAGTCCGGCTGTATCCTGCTCTCTACACACTGTCAGAGGGGAGCGTTCCAGGCTGGGCTGCTATCCCACCAGGTGTTGTGAACGGTTCTCTGCATTATTTCAATAAAAGTCCTTTTTATTGCCGTAGGACCATGCTGCACCCCACCTGCACGTGTGCAGCTAAAGTTTTGTTTGACAAGTGCACTTAAAATTGAAGTTTTTATTACATATAAAACCTACAACTAGAGCAAAAGGTCCCCTGCTCAGACCACCCCCCCCCCCCCCCCCGCAAACATCTTATAGCAATAGCTAGCATAGCTTGTGGACAGTACTTGCCCTCTGTTCTATTAGTCAGGAGAACCTGGGGAACCCTGTCCTTTGCTCCCTAGCTACATCCTGAGCTGTGCTTCATCTTCCTGGTATCTCTCCATAGTGCTGTAAGAAATGCACCAAATGCTTTGGTGTGGTGGCACTTTTGGCTTTACAGATGGATTTTTTTTTTTTTTTTTTTTTTTTTAATACCAGGGGCAGACAACTCATGGGGGCCCCCGGGCAACAGGAGGAGATTATGGGGGCCCCCAGGCAACAGAAGATTATGGGGGCCCCTGGGCAATAGATTATGGGGCCACACAGTATTCACACACACACACAATATACACACACACTGAAAAGTTACTAGAGAGGCGGGGCAGCTATATTCTTGGGATTTTTAAAAAAAAAAAGATTTTTACATGCTGTCCCTGGTTTTTATTGAGGCTGGCAACCCTGATGGGGCCCCTTAGGGGCATCGGGCCCTCGGGCCCTCGGGCAGTGCCCGAATAGTCAGTCCGCCCCTGTTTGATACAGAATGCCTGGACTCTGGAACAGGAACAAGAGGCCAGTTCTTGATGCTGAGAGCAATGCCATAAACTCACACTAGTCTTCCCTACATGTCTAACACTAACCTTCTTTTTATAGGTAATCCTAAAACTATCCTTCCTGTACCCCCCCCCCCCCCCATGCTATGGTTGATTTTATAGGTGGGTGCAGTCTGCTGTCTCCACTGCAGGTGGCGCTCAACCGCAGAGGAAGCCACGGGGGGGGGGGGGAACGGGTATCTTCTATGGTTTCCAGAGTCACTGGGGCAGCGATCCATTTGTATGCTAGCCGCCAATGTGACTCTGGTGGCTGTCTTAGGTGTGGCAGTCTATTTAAGCTCTGGGGTTTGGCACATTTTTGTGTGAGTGGGTAGTGTAGGCAAAGGTACCAGTCTGTTAGGGACAGTACTAGCAATGGGGAAAGGTTCTGGGCGAGGGGAAAGCGTAGGGTCACATCTCCCAGGATACCCTCCCGATTGGGCATAAGACAGCCAGGCCACAGTCTGTCCCCCTTAATAGATGCCTTTTTGGTTTTGGTCTGCTTCTTGGAAACAATGTGTGTGCATTTATTTTTTATATATTGCACCAGACTGTGAATTATTGCTGCCGCACACCACTTGCATGATGGTAATATGTTCTATTCTCCTTTTTCCGTTTTACCTAGGTACCTTGCAAAGGGGCTCAACAATGGAAACTGCCTTTGGATTTATAGATTGGCTCATGGTCACCATCACAGAATCCTCTTGGAAGAAGCCATGAACTATATTGGTCAGAATCTGAGCTCCATATCTGTAAGAGAGGACTTTATCCGCTTGCAGATGGAAGAACTGGTCAACATTCTGTCTTCAGATAGCTTGATGGTTTCCTCGGAACTTGCCGTCTATAACATCGCCCGCTGCTGGTGGGAATTTCACACCCAGAAGGACCATCCTCTTCCCACAGAACTGTTGCGGGTCGTCAGGCTACAGCTCCTGACTCCAGAGGAGCTGGAAAAGGTCAGCAGGGACATACCCAGCGCTGACTACCTTCTCCAGCTTCCAGAAAGAGTCAACTTGCGCCAAGGGATGTTTGAGGAGAGGATAACTGGCATGGAGATTAAATTATTAGGTAGACCAGACCCAGACGAAGACTACTATTTCAATGCTTACGATCCAATAACAGAGTCTTGGGAGAAGCTTCCCTTTTGTGACGATTTAGACCAACCCGGAATTGCAGCTGTAGGATGTAAATTGTATGTTTCGGGTGGGTTTCATCAAGAACGTCGTGCTTCCAATGCCCTTCACGTGTATGATTCGGTTTTTAATGAATGGCAAGAGCTCCCTCCTATGACTGATCCAAGAGCTTGCCATGGCTTCCTAGCCTACAAAAACAGGCTTTATGCTTTTGGTGGGTGCAACAGGACCGATCTCATAGACTCAATGGAATGCTTCAGCTTGTTGGACAATAGATGGCACAATTTGTCGAGCATGCCTTTGGCGGTACGTGGTTTTGCTTGCGCGGAGCTGAAGGGAAGACTGTTCGCTATAGGTGGGATGACTCGCAGTGACACGGAAGTTTTCCACCACCCGGGGTTCCACATATACAACATATCGACAGACACTTGGAGCCAGTTCCCGCTACCCATTATCTTTTCAGCTGCTGGTGCTGCCACCATGGAGGATAAACTGTACGTCGTGGTAAGCTGCAAACTCAGACACGACGAATTTAATCCATATCCAGGTTACGATACATATTCGCCAGCTAATCGTTACGATTCCTATCTCCTGTACAACGAAGACCCAGAAGCCATTTCTAGGGGCTTCATTCTGGATCACCTGGGGCGAATTTGTCGTGGTACCATTCCACCAGTCGTCGAGAGCGTTTCTCACACTACGGTGGTACGTTGGGAGGACCGGATTTACGTTATGGGTGGCATCGACGAGGAATGTATGAGTATCTATACCATGATGTACTGGAGCCCAGGAAAACCCGACTGGATTGTATGCCAGAAGGAGCTCCCTTTCCTGATCAGCGATTTTGGAAGCGTCACCCTGCAGGTGCCCCTGAAACACATCACCCCCCTCATTCCTGGCAGGAGATTGGACTACGTTTTTAAAAGTTATAGTGGTGGTGAGGAAGAGTCAGAAGATGAAGAATGGTGAAGCTTGTAGCCTGGGGCAGGCTTTGTTAAAAATGTGTAAAGTAATTTGTGGCAAAGAAACTGGACATTAATGGTTTTTAAGGGGGGATACGTCTATTCTGAGCCTTTCACCTGGAACAAGCATACAGCACGTTAAGTCAGACGTGATCTGCAGGTTTGTTCCAGGTCAGTGGCTCTGAAAAGCTTTTACTTCTGGGAACAAGGTCCAATTTTAATATTTTTGTGGGGGGGTTTATATGTGGGACATAAAAATATTCAACTTTGTTTAAAGATGTTGTTTTTATCTGTATTTAATAAAAAATGTTGATCATACTCCTGTCCCTATGTGAATGTCTTCAACCTGATTGAGAGTTCTCCTTTAAAAGCCACCGGTCAGCACTTGGAACATAGGTGCTCAACCTGTGGCCCTCCAGTTGTTGAACTGCAAGTCCCCATATTGCCTCTGCCTGTGGGAGTCATGGTTGTCACTGTCAGCCTTGCAATGCACCATGGGACTTGTAGTTCTGCAACAGCTGGAAGGCCACAGGTTGAGAACACCTGAGTTGGGGGTTGTAAACCTTTCCACTTTCCCAGTGAAGGGAATCCTCCTAAATAAGTTGTACCAGGTTTTTGTTTCTTTTTATTCTTTACATCTAATCAATGTGCAGCATTTTATACAGCCTATCTCTGCTTCCAGAGAGCAGGGGGGAGATCTAAAATGACAAACTGCACAGCTGATTGGAGGGGGAAGAGACACCTCCCCCTATATACACCTACAGTATCTCACATTTTTGTAAATATTTTCTTCTATCTTTTCATGTGACAACACTGAAGAAATGACACTTTCCTACAATGTAAAGTAGTGAGTGTACAGCTTGTATAACAGTGTAAATTTGCTGTCCCCTCCAAAATAACACAACACACAGCCATTAATGTCTAAACTGCTGGCAACAAAAGTCAGTACACCCCTAAGTGAAAATGTCCAAATTGGGCCCAAAGTGTCAATATTTTGTGTGGCCACCATTATTTTCCAGCACTGCCTTAACCCTCTTGGGCATGGAGGTCACCAGAGCTTCACAGGTTGTCACTGGAGTCCTCTTCCCCCTCCTCCATGACAACATCACGGAGCTGGTGGATGTTAGAGACCTTGCGCTCCTCCACCTTCCGTTTGAGGATGTCCCACAGATGATCAATAGGGTTTAGATCTGGAGACATGCTTGGTCAGTCCATCACCTTTACACTCAGCTTCTTTAGCAAGGCAGTGGTCATCTTGGAGGTGTGTTTGGGGTGGTTATCATGTTGGAATACTGCCCTGCGGCCCAGTCTCTGAAGGGAGGGGATCATGCTCTGCTTCAGTATGTCACAGTACATGTTGGCATTCATGGTTCCCTCAATGATCTGTAGCCCCCCCCCCCCCCCCCAGTGCCGGCAGCACTCATGCAGCCCCAGACCATGACACTCCCACCACCATGCTTGACTGTAGACAAGACACACTTGTCTTTGTACTCCTCACCTGGTTGTCACCATCTGAACCAAATACGTTTTATCTTGGTCTCATCAGATCACAGGACATGGTTCCAGTAATCCATGTCCTTAGTCTGCTTGTCTTCAGCAAACTGTTTGTGGGCTTTCTTGTGCATCATCTTTAGAAGAGGCTTCCTTCTGGGACGACAGCCATGCAGACCAATTTGATGTGGCGTATGGTCTGAGCACTGACAGGCTGACCCCCCCCCCTACAACCTCTTCAGCAATGCTGGCAGCGCTCATACGTCTATTTCCCAAAGACAACCTCTTGATATGACGCTGAGCACTTGCACTCAACTTCTTTGGTGGACCATGGTGAGGCCTGTCCTGTTAAACCGCTGTGTGGTCTTGGCCACCATGCTGCAGCTTTCAGGGTCTTGGCAATCTTCCTTATAGCCTAGGCCATCTTTATGCAGAGCAACAATTTTTTTTTTTTTTTTTTTTTTTTTTTAAATGCCATGTTGAACTTCCAGTGACCAGTATGAGTGAGCTTTAACACACCTGCTCCCCATTCACACCTGAGATCTTGTAGAACTAACATGCCCCATGACACTGGGGAGGGAAAATGGCTAATTTGGACATTTTCACTTAGGGGTGTACTGACTTTTGTTGCCAGTGGTTTAGACATTAATGGCTGTGTGTGTTATTTTGAGGGGACAGCAAATTTACACTGTTATACAAGCTGTACACTCACTACTTTACATTGTAGACAAGTGTCATTTCTTCAGTGTTGTCACATGAAAAGTTATAATGTGAGGGGTGTACTCATGTTTGTGAGATACTGTACCTCCTATACACATACATTGGAAATATTTGATCCCCCTGCAGATTTTGTAAGTTTGCCCACTTACAAAGAAATTTACAATTATAGACCCTTATCATAGATTTATTTTAAAAGAAAAAGATTAGTCCTGTCAATGGAAGAAGGTGCTCATAACGAGAATTCTTTATGTGTATAAAAGACACCTGTCCACAGAATTTTTCTTCCATTCAAACCTCACCTCCCTGGGCAGGACCAAAGGTCTGTCAAAGGACGTCGGGGACAAGATTGTAGACCTGCACGAGGCTAGAATGGGCTACCAGACCATCAGCAAGAAGCTTGGTGAGAAGGAGACAACTGTTTGAGAGATTATGCGCCAATGGAAGAAATACAAATTGACCAATTGCCCTCGGTTTGGAGCTCCATGCAAGATCTCACCTCATGGGGTGAGGATGGTCATGAGAAAGGTGAGGGATCAGCCCAGAACTACATGGGAGGAGCTTGTGAATGATCTCAAGGCAGTTGGGACCACAATCGCCAAACAAACCATTGGTAACACAAAACTCCACCATGGTTTGAAATCCTGCAGCCCCCGCAAGCAGGGCCGTCTTTAATATTGATTGGGCCCTGGGCAAAGATTTTATTGGGGCCCCCCCAGCTAGACTCAAAATGAGTTTACTGCAGCAGATCAGGCAACGATTGTGATTGGCTGCCAGAGATTACAACACATCATTACAGCTTACAGATTAGTTGCTAGAGGTTACTACACATCATAACCTCTCAGTGCAAATTGCGGGTGTGGCCAAACTGCACTAGCATTGAGGGGTGCACTATGTACAGAGTGCAGGGTTGGGGGTGCGCTTTGTGCAGAGTGCAGGGGTGAGGTGGGTGCAGAGTGCAGGGGTGAGGTGAGTGCAGAGTGCAGGAGTGAGGTGGGTGCAGAGTGCAGGGGTGAGGTGAGTGCAGAGTGCAGGGGTGAGGTGGGTGCAGAGTGCAGGGGTGAGGTGGGTGCAGGGCTGAGGTGGGTGCAGAGTGCAGGACTGAGGTGGGTGCAGAGTGAGGTGAGTGCAGAGTGCAGGGGTGAGGTGGGTGCAGATTGCAGGGGTGAGGTGGGTGCAGAGTGCAGGGGTGTGGTGGGTGCAGAGTGCAGGGGTGAGGTGAGTGCAGGACTGAGGTGGGTGCAAAGTGCAGGGCTGAGGTGGGTGCAGAGAGCAAGGCTGAGGTGGGTGTAGAGTGAGGTGAGTGCAGGGGTGAGGTGGGTGCAGAGTACAGGGGTGAGGTGGGTGCAGAGTGTAGGGGTGTGATGGGTGCAGAGTGCAGGGGTGTGGTGGGTGCATAGTTCAGGGGTGAGGTGGGTGCAGAGTGCAGGGGTGAGGTGGGTGCAGAGTGCAGGAATAAGGTGGGTGCAGAGTGCAGGAGTGAGGTGGGCGCAGGGTGCAGGACTGAGGTGGGTGCAGGATGCAGGACTGAGGTGGGTGCAGAGTGCAGGGGTGAGGTGGGTGCAAAGTGCAAGACTGAGGTGGGTGCAGAGTGCAGGGGTGAGGTGGGTGCAGAGTGAGGTGTCTACAGAGTGCAGGGGTGAGGGGGATGCAGAGTGCAGGAGTAAGGTGGGTGCAGGGGTGAGGTAGGTGCAGAGTGCAGGGGTGAGGTGGGTGCAGAGTGCAGAGTGAGGTGGGTGCAGAGTGCAGGGGTGAGGTGGGTGCAGACTGAGGTGGGTGCAGAGTGCAGGACTGAGGTGGGTGCAGAGTGCAGGGGTGAGGTGGGTGCAGACTGAGGTGGGTGCAGAGTGCAGGACTGAGGTGGGTGCAGAGTGCAGGGGTGAGGTGGGTGCAAAGTGCAGGACTGAGGTGGGTGCAGAGTGCAGGGGTGAGGT
The DNA here is from genome assembly GCA_037952925.1 of Lithobates clamitans. Classification (NCBI taxonomy): domain Eukaryota; kingdom Metazoa; phylum Chordata; class Amphibia; order Anura; family Ranidae; genus Lithobates; species Lithobates clamitans. Next base: position 12,170 of record JBBGZY010000770.1, on the reverse strand, counting down.
GGGTGCAAAGTGCAGGGGTTAGGTGGATGCAGAGTGCATGGGTAAGGTGGGTGCAGAATGCAGGGGTGAGGTGGGTGCAGAGTAAGGTGGGTGCAGAGTGCAGAGTGAGATGAGTGCAGAGTGAGGTGGGTGAAGATTGAGGTGGGTCCAGAGTGAGGTGGGTGCAGAGTGCAGAGTGAGATGGGTCCAGAGTGAGGTGGGTCCAGAGTGAGGTGGGTGCAGAGTGAGGTGGGTGCAGAGTGAGGTGGCTGCAGAGTGAGGTGGGTGCAGAGTGAGGTAGGTGCAGAGTGAGGTAGGTGCAGAGTGAGATGGGTGCAGAGTGAGGTGGGTGCAGAGTGAGGTGGGTGCAGAGTGCAGAATGAGGTAGGTGCAGAGTGAGGTGGGTGCAGAGTGCAGAGTGAGGTAGGTGCAGAGTGAGGTAGGTGCAGAGTGAGGTGGGTGCAGAGTGAGGTGGGTGCAGAGTGAGTTAGGTGCAGAGTGAGGTGGGTGCAGAGTGAGGTGGGTGCAGAGTGAGGTGGATGCAGAGTGAGGTGGGTGCAGAGTGAGGTGGGTGCAGAGTGCAGAGTGAGGTGGGTGCAAAGTGCAGAGTGAGGTGGGTGCAGAGTGCAGATTGAGGTGGGTGCAGAGTGCAGAGTGAGGTGGGTGCAGAGTGCAGAGTGAGGTGGGTGCAGAGTGCAGAGTGAGGTGGGTGCAGAGTGAGGTGGGTGCAGAGTGAGGTGGGTGCAGAGTGCAGAGTGAGGTGGATGCAGAGTGAGGTGGGTGCAGAGTGCAGAGTGAGGTGAGTGCAGAGTGAGGTGGGTGCAGAGTGAGGTGGGTGTAGAGTGCAGAGTGAGGTGGGTGCAGAGTGAGGTGGGTGCAGAGTGAGGTGGGTGCAGAGTGAGGTGGGTGCAGAGTGCAGAGTGAGGTGGGTGCAGAGTGAGGTGGGTGCAGAGTGCAGAGTAAGGTGGGTGCAGAGTGAGGTGGGTGCAGAGTGAGGTGGGTGCAGAGTGCAGAGTGAGGTGGGTGCAGAGTGAGGTGGGTGCAGAGTGAGGTGGGTGCAGAGTGCAGTGTGAGGTGGGTGCAGTGTGAGGTGGGTGCAGAGTGAGGTGGGTGCAGAGTGAGGTGGGTGCAGAGTGCAGAGTGAGGTGGGTGCAGAGTGCAGTGTGAGGTGGGTGCAGAGTGAGGTGGGTGCAGAGTGCAGAGTGAGGTGGGTGCAGAGTGCAGAGTGAGGTGGGTGCAGAGTGAGGTGGGTGCAGAGTGAGGTGGGTGCAGAGTGCAGAGTGAGGTGGGTGCAGAGTGAGGTGGGTGCAGAGTGCAGTGTGAGGTGGGTGCAGAGTGAGGTGGGTGCAGAGTGAGGTGGGTGCAGAGTGAGGTGGGTGCAGAGTGCAGTGTGAGGTGGGTGCAGAGTGAGGTGGGTGCAGAGTGAGGTGGGTGCAGAGTGCAGTGTGAGGTGGGTGCAGAGTGAGGTGGGTGCAGAGTGAGGTGGGTGCAGTGTGAGGTGGGTGCAGAGTGCAGTGTGAGGTGGGTGCAGAGTGAGGTGGGTGCAGAGTGCAGTGTGAGGTGGGTGCAGAGTGAGGTGGGTGCAGAGTGCAGAGTGAGGTGGGTGCAGAGTGAGGTGGGTGCAGAGTGCAGAGTGAGGTGGGTGCAGAGTGAGGTGGGTGCAGAGTGAGGTGGGTGCAGAGTGCAGAGTGAGGTGGGTGCAGAGTGAGGTGGGTGCAGAGTGAGGTGGGTGCAGAGTGAGGTGGGTGCAGAGTGCAGAGTGAGGTGGGTGCAGAGTGAGGTGGGTGCAGAGTGCAGAGTGAGGTGGGTGCAGAGTGAGGTGGGTGCAGAGTGAGGTGGGTGCAGAGTGCAGAGTGAGGTGGGTGCAGAGTGAGGTGGGTGCAGAGTGAGGTGGGTGCAGAGTGCAGTGTGACGTGGGTGCAGTGTGAGGTGGGTGCAGAGTGAGGTGGGTGCAGTGTGAGGTGGGTGCAGAGTGAGGTGGGTGCAGAGTGAGGTGGGTGCAGTGTGAGGTGGGTGCAGAGTGAGGTGGGTGCAGAGTGAGGTGGGTGCAGTGTGAGGTGGGTGCAGAGTGAGGTGGGTGCAGAGTGCAGAGTGAGGTGGGTGCAGAGTGAGGTGGGTGCAGAGTGAGGTGGGTGCAGAGTGCAGAGTGAGGTGGGTGCAGAGTGAGGTGGGTGCAGAGTGCAGAGTGAGGTGGGTGCAGAGTGCAGTGTGAGGTGGGTGCAGAGTGAGGTGGGTGCAGAGTGAGGTGGGTGCAGAGTGCAGTGTGAGGTGGGTGCAGAGTGAGGTGGGTGCAGAGTGAGGTGGGTGCAGAGTGAGGTGGGTGCAGTGTGAGGTGGGTGCAGAGTGAGGTGGGTGCAGAGTGCAGAGTGAGGTGGGTGCAGAGTGCAGTGTGAGGTGGGTGCAGAGTGAGGTGGGTGCAGTGTGAGGTGGGTGCAGAGTGAGGTGGGTGCAGAGTGCAGAGTGAGGTGGGTGCAGAGTGAGGTGGGTGCAGAGTGCAGTGTGAGGTGGGTGCAGAGTGAGGTGGGTGCAGAGTGAGGTGGGTGCAGAGTGAGGTGGGTGCAGAGTGAGGTGGGTGCAGAGTGAGGTGGGTGCAGAGTGCAGAGTGAGGTGGGTGCAGAGTGAGGTGGGTGCAGTGTGAGGTGGGTGCAGAGTGAGGTGGGTGCAGAGTGCAGAGTGAGGTGGGTGCAGAGTGCAGTGTGAGGTGGGTGCAGAGTGAGGTGGGTGCAGAGTGAGGTGGGTGCAGTGTGAGGTGGGTGCAGAGTGAGGTGGGTGCAGTGTGAGGTGGGTGCAGAGTGAGGTGGGTGCAGAGTGTAGAAGTGCACAGCTCTCCTCCCACCCAGATTTCAATACAGAGCTCCACTCTCCCTAAGTACAAGGCTGTCCTCCCACAAAGCCCAACCCCCCCCCCCCCCATTCCAGTACAGAGGAAAACTCTGTGTACTCACAGCATGTTGTCCTCCGATGTCCGTGGAGCCTGCCAGTCCCAGAAGCAGCTTCCCCTGTGCAGAGTCCCCGCCCCCTTCCTCCTCTGCTCTCATAGATCGTGTGTGAGTGTACCCGAGGGATGAGAACAGCCGCCGGAAGAGAAGCGCTGTCACTTGGAAAAACACAAGCCCTGCTTGTGTATTTCCAAGTGACAGTAGCGAGCAGCCACTATGCGACCAGCACCGGAGGTGGCTGAACTCCGACGGGCAGTGTGCAGGGTTTAAGGGACGGGCAGCGCAGGGCCCCCAGCAATGACAGGGCCCTGGGCAGATGCCCCTTTTGCCCCGCGGTAAAGACGGCCCTGCCCGCAAGGTCCCCCTCCTCAGGAAGGCACATGTAGAGGCCTGTCAGAAATTTGCCAATGAACATCTAAATGATTCAGAGAAGGATTGGGAGAAAGTGTTGTGGTCAGATGAGACCAAAATTGAGCTCTTTGGCATTAACCTGAATCTGTGTTTGGAGGAAGAAAAATGCTGACTATGACCCTAAGAACACCATCCCTACAGTCAAGCACAGAGGTGGAAACCTGATGCTTTGGGGCTACTTCTACGCTAAAGGTACAGGCCGACTTTGCCACAATGAGGGGCCATGTATTGTAAAATCTTGGATGAGAACCTTCTTCCCTCAGCCAGAACACTGAAGATGGGTCATGGATGGGTCTTCCAGCATGACAATGACCGGAAACATACCGCCAAGGCAACAATGGAGTTGTTCAAGAAGAAGCGCATTAAGGCCTTAATCCTATAGAACATTTATGGAGGGAGCTGAAACTTTGAGTTACCAAGAAACCTTAAGGATTTAGAGAAGATCTGTAAAGAAGAGTGGACCAAAATCCCTCCTGAGATGTGTGAAGACCTGATCACCACCTACAAGAAACGTCTGACCTCTGTGATCGCCAACAAGGGTTTCTCCACCAACTACTAAGTCATGTTTTGCTTGGGGATCAAATACTTATTTTACTCACTGAACTGCAACTCCATTTATAATATTTGTATCGTGTTTTTTTTTTTTTTCTGGATTTTTGGTTGATATTCTGTCTCCATGCAAAATACATCTATGATAAAAATGATAAACCCTTCATTTCTTAAGTGGGCAAACTTACACAATCTGCAGGGCATCAAATCGTTATTTTCTCCACTGTACACATACAACCACCTGAGGTGGTCAATCACAGGCTGTGTGCTGGAGCTCTCCTCCCTGTACACCCTAGAGAGGGATATGCTTTGTTCATATTTAATGGCTGAGGTTTACATCCACTAGAACACCTTCCTGAAAAAATGCTACAGTATAGTCGTCCAGTTCTGGGCGGACGTCCTCCAAGAATCCCGCCTCCTGTGGCGCGCATGGGGTGCGCTCTCCCTTTTTGGACACAGCAGATCACATTAAAGGGCCAGTCACACCTGGTCACATGTAAACAGGCTTGCTGGTCATCGGCAGGCCTTTCCATCCCATCCCGTTGTGTTTGCGAAAGGAAAGCCATTCACCGGCAAGACTGTCGGCACATAGTTTGCAGCAGGGGGTAGGCAACCTGGGGCCCTCCAGCTGTTGTGGAACTACATTTCCCATGAGGCATTGCAAGGCTGTCAGTTACAATTGCTCCCAGAGGCATGATGGGACTTTTAGTTCCGCAACAGCTGGAGGGCCCCCAGGTTGCCTACCCCTGGTTTACACTGATAATCAGTGCTGTGATCAGCGCACATCAGTTAGGAAAAATTACCTAATTGCAAAATTTTATAACAGAAATAAACTTTTTTTTTTTTTTTTATAACAGAAATAAACTTTTTTTTTCTATTATAAAGGAAAAAAAAAGTTTATTTCTGTTATAAAATAAAAAAAAAGATTATTTCTGTTATAAAATAAAAATTAAGTTTTCTTCTGTTATATATAAAAAAAAAAAGTTTATTTCTGTTATAAAATAAAAATAAACTTTTTTTTTTATATAACAGAAAAAAACTTTATTTTTATTTTATAACAGAAATAAACTTTTTTTTTTTTGTATTTTTAGCAAAAAAAAAAAACGAGAGAGACCACCAAAAAGCTCAATCTGTCTCAATAAAACAATAAAAATGTCATTTGGGTGCAGTATGTTGCATGACCGCACAATTGTCATTCAAAGTGTGAGAGCTCTGAAAGCTGAAAATTGGCCTGGGCAGGGAGGTGGTCAAAGTGCCCGGTGTTAAAGCTGAACTCCCAGCAGATACAAGAGACTCAAATTCTATTGCTGCTCCTGTATTTGTGAATACATCACCAAATGTATAGTCCCTGTACGGCAGAGCTTGAGTTAGGGGAGGGAGAAGCCGATCGGGCATGCTGATAGGAGGAGAGAGCAGAATGACATGAGTGATAAACTCTTTATTACGCGGCTTCTCATTTGAGGACTTTACACCAGCCATAGATGGATCAAATGTCAGCTGGTTCAGCAGGGACTAGCCAAGATTCGATCCATCTATGGGCAGGCTAGTTGTACAAAAGTCGATCTTTCGATCAACTTCAGTACAACTAGCCTGCTTTTTTTTTTTATTTGTTTGTTTTTTTTCTATAGATCACTACCGGCAGCTATAGCCACCAGAACTGGTTGTGTTCCACTGGCCAGTAAGGTTCCCCACCAGCAGGACACAATAGCGCTGTGGGAGGGATTTCCCTACCAACACCTTCATGTTCACCAATCAATTACTCTATTCTTTTCCTTTGTCTGTCCAAATAAATTTTTGTTTTATATCCATTGCCATACTATGTTCTTTTATCATAGATTTTTTTTTTGTCGGCATTAATTGGTTGATCAACACCAGGCCATCCACCAAAAGTCTTCTCACTGTGTGTGGAGATGCCCTCACACCTGCCTGCTGCCATTCCTGAGGAAGCTCTGCACTGGTGGTGCCCCGATCACCCCCCTCCCTGTACTGGTGGAGACCCCCAATCACCCCCCTCCCTGTACTGGTGGTGCCCCAATCACCCCCCTCCCTGCACTGGTGGTGCCCGATCACCCCCCTTTCTGCACTGGTGGTGCCCCGATCACCCCCTCTCTGCACTGGTGGTGCCCCGATCACCCCCCTCTCTGCACTGGTGGTGCCCCGATCACCCCCCTCTCTGCAGTGGTGGTGCCCCGATCACCCCCTTCCCCTGCACTGGTGGTGCCCCAATCACCCCCTTCCCTGCACTGGTGGTCCCCCGATCACCCCCTTCCCTGCACTGGTGGAGTCCCCCGATCATCCCCCTCCCTGCACTGATGGAGTCCCCCGATCACCCCCCTCTCTGCACTGGTGGAGTCCCCCGATCACCCCCCTCTCTGCACTGGTGGAGTCTCCCGATCACCCCCCTCTCTGCACTGGTGGAGCCCCCCGATCACCCCCCTCTCTGCACTGGTGGTGCCCTGATCACCCACCCCCTCTCTGCACTGGTGGAGTCCCCCGATCACCCCCCTCCCTGCACTGGTGGAGTCCCCCAATCACCCCCCTCTCTGCACTGGTGGAGTCCCGATCACCCCCTCTCTGCACTGGTGGTGCCCCGATCACCCCCCTCTCTGCACAGGTGGTGCCCCGATCACCCCCTCCCCGCACTGGTGGTGCCCCGATCACCCCCCTCTCTGCACTGGTGGTGCCCCAATCCCGCAGCTGAATCAACTGTAGGAGACGGTCCTGGCGCTTGCTGGACTTTCTTAAGCGCCCCCAAATCCATACCAGACCCTTATTCGAGCACGCAGCCCGGCCGATCAAGAAAGGGGGTGGGGATGAGCGAGCGCCCCCCCCCCCCCCCGAGCCGTACCAGGCCGCATGCCCTCAACATGGGGGTGGGTGCTTTGGGGGAGGGGGTGCCCTGCGGCCTGGTACGGCTCAGAAGCGGGGGGGGGGGCGCTCGCTCGTCCCCACCCCCTTTCCTGACCGGCCGGGCTGCGTGCTCGGATAAGGGTCTGGTATGGACTTTGGGGGGGACCCCCACGCCGTTTTTTCGGCGTAGGGGGTTCCCCTTAAAATCCTTACCAGACCGAAGGGCTTGGTATTCCCCCAGAGGGGAATTTCCTCTCGCGCTCCGCCTCAGTAGGAAAACGTGTTTTTCCTATTGCAGCCAGCGCGAGATGTACAGTACCCTGCCGCCGAGAACCAGCGTGATCCGATCGCTCTGGAAACATTCTCGCGGCTGCGTACTGTAGTATGTACAAAAGTCGATGGCTTTGTGCGCACACGATCGGACTTTGCTCCATCGGACTTTTGTTGCCGGAAAGTTTGTCCGTTCGCACAGCCAACAAAAGTCCGATGGGAAACGGAAAAAGTTTGTCCGATGGAGCGTACACACGGTCGGATGTTGCTCCAAAACAGCTAATTTGCATGTTTGTTGTCAAAAAGTCCGATCGTGTGTACGGCCCTTTAGTCAGTCAGTGGTCATCAACTCTTGTCCTCAGACCCACTAACAGGCCAGGTTTGCAAGATAACTGAAATACATCACAGGTGATATCATTTGCTGCTCAGTGATTGTAGCATTCTAGTCTGCATCTCCCACAAGGTAATACATAAAACCTGGCCTGTTAGTGGGCCCTGAGGACAGGAGTTGATGACCACTGCTCCAAAACTATGGACAGTCTTGAGGCGTCCCCTTATAAAATGTAAAAACTTATTCTAATAGTTTTACATAAAAGCGGCAACATCCAGGGGCGTAACTACCACCATAGCGACCCATGCGGGCGCTATGGGGCCCACAGCCGAGTGGGGCCCGGTGAGGATAAGAGCACCGCCAGCACAGTTTCCCAGCCAGGGGAAGAGAGAGGAAAGGAAGAGGCGAGCTGTCCGCATCAGCAGAGAGCTGAATTGCCCGATGTAAGAGCTTTCATTAGAACTTCCAGTGTTCCCGGGGCTCACGTCACATAGCTCCACCTCTTGGCCCGGTGCCTTTGATAGACAGAACGCCGATCCAATGCAGGACATGAGACGTCAACAAAGGCGTCGGCCAAGAGGTGGGGCTATGTGACGATGAGCCCTCGGGGAGACAGGAAATTCAAATGAAAGCTATTACTGCGGGCAATCCCGCTCTCTGCTGATCTGGGTGGCTTGCCTCTTCCTCTGCATAGGTGGGCCTGTATGGGGCACAGGCAGACCAGGGCTGTATGGGGCAAGGTAACGCCTGTATGGGGTACAGGTCACGCTGTATGGGGCACAGGTCACGCTGTATTGGGCACAGGTCTCGCTGTATGGGCACAGGTAAACGCTGTATGTGGCACAGGTCACGCTGTATGGGGCACAGGTCACGCTGCATTGGGCACAGGTCACGCTGTATGTGGCACAGGTCACGCATTGACACTAGGGCAGCTGTGGGGGGGGCTGTTTGCAGGTGGGCCCCATACAACATTTTGCTATGGGGCCCCTGCTATTTCTAGTTACGCCTCTGGCAACATCGATACACGTAGGACACGCAACGTTAGAGGTGATTCATTCTCCAAAGCAAAGACACATTTGCAAACTGGTACCGAGTAGTATTCCAATGTTTCTCTTCTCCCTCGGTTTTTCTACATCACTTAGCTAATGAGACCTCAAAGCTGAACGGAGAGAGACAAGGGAGGGTCGAACAAGGATGATATGCAGTCAGTTGACCTTTTCCTTTTCAACTGATGATATCATTGGTCACTAGGGGGTTGGCAGCTAGAAGGTTGCAAAAGGTGTACAATGAAAACCTTTGGCCCTGTGTAAGCCCATCGGCTTGTATACAATTTGTAGGCACTTTGCCGAGGCACCCCTGAAGAAACCTCAAGGCACCCTGGTTGAAAAAGGCTCCTCTAAGTTACCAAAATATGGCCATGATTATTTCATCCGGTCAAAAAGTCCTGATCTGGACAAGCTGCTCAGTCATTCAAATCTCCTCCCTGGGGAAATGTTGCCTCCACCCTCCATGGCTCCTCTTCTGGGGAGTGAAGACCGGTGGTCCACCAATGGCAGTCCGGGGGAGGATGCCAACTGGTTTTTGTTGCCACCCTCACCCATGATGTCGTTACATGTCCTTTGGGAACAATTGGGAACCCTCTCGATGGACAGCCAGTGGGGAGTGTCCATGTCCCCAGGCAGTGACATGGACACCAGAAGTAGGACCGTCCTTCTCTTTATTCCAGGAGACCCCATGCATCATGTGACCACAGATTCCGGAAAGTATCTGGGCCATTTAGATTGCTTTACTGCAGGGGTCTACACAGGTTTTTGACAATTCTGTTCTTAAAAAAAAAATGTTTAAGATAAAAAAAAAACAATGTCCCCCCCCGGTGATTGATCCATTATCAATCACGATGCCCGCTGGACCCGAAAAAAAGTGTGCCCGTGAGGACAGCTGACCGCCAAGTGCCTGCTCCGCCGTTTGACAGTTCTTCAATCAGGTAAGGAGCGGGGCCAACTGGAGACGTCAACTGGTGGCCCCTCTCCCTTGTGACGTCACCGACTGGTGCATTCTGGGTCGGTGACGTCACAAAGAGGGTGGTGCCACCAGGTGATGTCGCCAGAATGGCTCCACCGCTTACCTATATCAGAACTGATTGACAATGAATCTACACTGGGGGGGGGACATTGTTTTTTTTGTTTTTTTAATAAAGGGATTGTCAAAAACCATCTACTGTTTTTCTTTATCTTTAAGACTTTTTTTGGTGAATAGGTAGGTGTGCAATGTACCCCATACTCATTCACATGGGCGGGGGCGGGATCTGGGGGCTTCCAGATTTCGATAAGCCCCCTGCCCGCAGACCCCCACAACCACCACCCAGGGTTGTCGGGAAAGGGTCCCTGTCCCCAACATGGGGCAAGTTTCTGGGGGGGGGGGGGGGGCAGCTTGCCAGCTGTGAGATATTTTTTTTACTTCCTGTTCTGTAGGCAGGAAGTGACAGGAAACTCCTCTCAGAACACTTATCACGAGTGTTCCCAATTGAAGATTTTCCCTTACTTCCTGTTCCGGTGACAACGGTAAGATTTTGGATTTTCCCTCACTTCAGGTTTCCGTGACAATGAGACAAATAGAGAGAGAGGTAAATCTCCCCAGCTGGAGCACAGCAATAAAACCCTCCCCCCCCCGCTCAATCCATAACTAAGGAATAAGGTTTTGGTGCTGCAGACACATTTGAATCCCCAGCAGCAAATGCTGACCATCCCTTCGCCTGCATGGGACTGCATCGGTGCTTGGTGATTGGCTGAGTGCTGTCACATGGGGGCAAGAAGAAAGTTCTCATCCTGAGTAATGTGTCTCCGAGCTTACACGGGGCTTCTCTACTTCCTCCTAGAGCTGAATGAGGGTGAGGGGAGCAAAGACTAACTGAGCATGTGCAGCGCGGGAAAGGAGGAGTGATGAAGGGAAAAGTACAGGTTATGTTTTATATCAGTAAACTCCAAACTGCAGCCCTTTGATTGCCTTTATCCCGCCCCTGGGGCACTACTCCTCCCACTGACACCAATGATGGGGCACTATTCCTCCCACTGACATCAATGATGGGGCACTATTCCTCCCACTGACATCAATGATGGGACACTATTCCTCCCACTAACATGAACTATGGAGGCATAATTGTTGCCACTGACACCAACAAAGGTGGGCTATTCCTCCCACTGATACCAATGATGGGGCACTACTCCTCCCAGTGACATAAATGATGGGGCACTATTCCTCCCAGTGACACCAATGATGGGGTACTATTCCTCCCAGTGACACCAATGATGGGGCACTATTCCCCCCACTGACACCAATGATGGGGCACTATTCCTCCCACTGACACCAATGATGGGACACTATTCCTCCCACTGACACCAATGATGGGGGTACTATTCCTCCCACTGACACCAATGATGGGACACTATTCCTCCCACTGACACCAATGATGGGGTACTATTCCTCCCACTGACACCAATGATGGGGTACTATTCCTCCCACTGACACCAATGATGGGGCACTATTCCTCCCACTGACACCAATGATGGGACACTATTCCTCCCACTGACACCAATGATGGGGTACTATTCCTCCCACTGACACCAATGATGGGACACTATTCCTCCCACTGACACCAATGATGGAGCACTATTCCTCCCACTGATACCAATGATGGGGCACTATTCCTCCCACTGAGCACCAATGATGGGTACTATTCCTCCCACTGATACCAATGATGGGGCACTATTCCTCCCAGTGACACCAATGATGGAGCAATATTTCTTCTACTGACACCAATGATGGGGCACTATTCCTCCCAGTGACACCAATGATGGGGTACTATTCCTCCCAGTGACACCAATGATGGGGCACTATTCCCCCCACTGACACCAATGATGGGGCACTATTCCTCCCACTGACACCAATGATGGGGCACTATTCCTCCCAGTGACACCAATGATGGGGTACTATTCCTCCCAGTGACACCAATGATGGGGCACTATTCCCCCCACTGACACCAATGATGGGGCACTATTCCTCCCACTGACACCAATGATGGGACACTATTCCTCCCACTGACACCAATGATGGGGCACTATTCCTCCACTGATACCAATGATGGGGCACTATTCCTCCCACTGATACCAATGATGGGGCACTATCCTCCCACTGACACCAATGATGGGGCACATTCCTCCCACTGACATTAATGACAATTACAATGCAACTACCTAGACTATCCTGCCAACGCAGCCATTAATGTCTTTAAAACAAGCGGCGAGGAGGCAACTTATCTCCCTTCAAACACCTCTGAAGAGCCTGAGCCTTTAGTCCTGGGTCACACCGATGCATTATTCAGTTTTACAGAAACACACTGCAGTCCGTATAACATGGTTTCCTATGGGTCATGTTCACATCTGTGCATTTTATGGAAAGGGCCCGGGACTTGTTTCTGGTTTTCGGTTCTATAGACTTCAATGCATCAAAACGTGGATTGAAAAACGCAAACCGAGTAGGTGTGAACCCGGCCTCAAACCACACTGGATCTCCCCATGTAACTATCCACAGCACGACTTGTTATAATGAATGTGCTGCTCATGTCATGGTGGGCAACAAGCAGTTAAATTAGCAAGTCGTAATACGATCCCCAGTGCAGTCCCAGACTGAAAGTCCTTGTTATTTCTGGGTGTAGCAAGATGGCGGATCTGTGAGTTCCTGGTCAGGTAAGGCCTCTGGGTTCCTCTGGGTCATGAACTGTAACATGGGTGGGTAATGCAGCTTTGACTTGGGGGAAGTTAAACTGGCCGCACACTATACAATCT